>CM075855.1:106311479-106777525 GCA_037975125.1 Latrodectus hesperus
GACTTTTATGTAAACAAAAATAATTATGTCAATAAGTTAATCAATTATATATTCGCCGTTGCTGTTTACAACCTCTTCCCACCTCTAGACACATTTGTTGATGCCGTTCTGCAAAACATCACCTGGTCTGGTGTCAAAGCAATTCTTAAGGACCTCTTGGTGCACTGGGAAATGCTCGAAAAGAATGCCACAGTCAATAAGGAGCCCAGATCACAGCGCGTGAATGAGGCTATTCGACTGAAAAGTCCTGATCGACATGGTCAAACCATACTCCTTCATGATAACGCCAGGCCCCATGTTGCTCAAGTTGTCAAAGCCGCACTGTAAGGACTCGAATGGGAGGTCCTTCAGCATCCGTTGTTTTCTCCGGACCTTGCACCGACCGATTACCATCCTTTCCGCTCCTTAACAAACCATATGAAGGGCGTTACTTTTGATAACAAAGAAGTTTTTAAAATGAGGCTCAACAACTACTTTGAGACCAGCCGATTTTTGGTGGAACGGGTCAAATCAACAAATGGGTCGAGAGGTAGAAAGAGGTTGTAAACATCAACGGCGAATATATAATTGATTAACTTATTGATATAATTATTGGTTTTTGTTTAAATAAATGTCTTTGGTAAAAACGCTGCGAACTTATTTCTCAACCTAATATATATATTGGCTTCTTATAAAAACGTTGAAATCATTTCTGTGTTTAATTTTAAAGAGAATATTTTATCTTACCTCAATAAGTGTCTACATACATAAATTTCATTATCGATTTATGTATGAAGTTTTCATCTGTAGTGTTCTTAATATCTGCATTTTTTTCTTTAATAGATAAAAGGTCTATTGAAATAATCAAATTTAAAATTCATTCATAAAACGAGAACGTATATTTCAAACAATTACGAGACACTTGAGAAACTATTTCAATTTCTAAGAAGTACCTCTTAACCGCGGGAGATTTGATAGTTTTCGAACAAGATTCCTGAAATAGGCGTGATTAGAGAGAGCAACTGTCATGTCATTTGCAAAAGCTGTTTTCGACGAAACTTGCCCATTCAGTAGAAATACATTCAATGCATTTTTTTCAGATTTCAGAGGTCATTGCTATGTATTGTATTCGATGATAGTTTGCATGTCTTCTTCATTTCATCGTTTTCTATTTCACATTCTTCGTGATTCATTTAGAATTCTTTGAGCCTTCATTTTATTGGTTTTTTTTTCCTTCTGAATTTTTTTCAGATTTTTCTTAAATTTCTTTTTAATACAGCTTTTAACTCTCATTACTCAGCAAAAAAGAAAAAGTCATTAATATGACACATTAATAAACAATTGTTTTTGTAGTTAATTTTCGTATTTTGTAATTATTTTTATTTTGTTCCATTGTTCTTGAATAATAAGGAAGCTATTAAGAACTATCTATGGGCCTGTACAGCAACAGGTATGCTGGCGAACCAGATATAATTTTGAATTGTATAGGCTGTATAACCAGATTACACAGGGTATCAGAAGCAACAGGCTTGGCCATGTCTGGAGAAACCGGGAAAAACACCCTCTAGAATATCAACGCTTAAGAACCCCTAAGGATCTTGTGTCTGAGGAAGACCACCAACAAGATGGCTCAAGATACTGAAAATTAGGAACTGGCAAAAGTGTCACTCTGGACAGACTGGGCTGGAAAAAGCGAGTTGTAGAGACAGCAAAGACCTGTAATTGGTTGTTACGCTAATAAAGAAGAAGTTATTAAATAATATTTGCATTTGATTCGGATTTACATTTGTTGTTAATTTTAAATATTAATTCAACTTTTCACAAATGCAACATAACATTCATTCAAACTAATGCAAATTTTCTATGGTACTGCAAAATTTGCATTTGTTTCATCAAACTTTTTTTTACTATCGGTTGAAATTGCTTTTCACAAAGCAAACATTTTTGAATCAATTAAAATATTGTCACAACATAATGCATTTAGTGATTTAAAATGTTCACTCAGTTAATTCTTGTCACTTAATCCCCAAAAAATAATGATAGTATAATTGGAAAATTATGATATTTATTTGCAAGTCAGGATACATCCACTTACTTGCTTTATAGTTTAAAGCAGTCCAGAGTGGATAAATTTCTAGTGTAGCACTTAGGTTCTATTTGGTGAAACAACGTAACTGATTAATGAATAGATTACATATTTACATCAATTGATCAAATCTTAGGTTTATTGATAACAACTGATAAAAAGCTTCGTATTCAAATCACTCAAGGATGGTTTTGAAATTCCTAGCCTGTTTCAGAGTTCTTACTAATATAATTTTTATATAACTATTGGAAATAGTTATTGCAGACAAAATTTTGTAATCAACTCAAATGATATCACCCTATTTTTCACCATCATTGTCCAATTCCTAAATAAAAAGTCTTTTTTACTGAATTTTGACTTTTGTTCACTATTATATTAAAAAACGAATTAATTCTCCTATTATCCAGTAAGTAATTGTGACTTTCAATTTTTCAGTTTGATATATACTTAACAAATTGAATATTCCTTTCACAGTTTTTCTAATAAATTTCCATCCTCTATTCGTTCCTTTTGGACAAATGCATTGCTTGTAATCTGCATTACAGGATGCAAAGATGTATTTCCCGTAGATTCATAATAGACTGACTGAAGATTGAGTTATATATTTACTACTTCACACATAATTGACACCAAATATTATAATTAATACTTGCATTTTATGTAAATTCTAAGCAAAATATGCCTTTTTGTATTTTATAAGTACAAAATATTTTTGATCATACCTTATAAGTTAGTAGACATTCTCATTATTTCATTTATTTATTTATTACAAAGCCCAGAAAATTGGCTATGACGCCATTAGTTCTCTATCCTTCCAATATCTCTCAACGGTCCATATTAAAAATGTAAATGCAAGTCATAGGTCAAGATGGTTATCGACAAAAATTTGATTTTGTTTACTCAAGGGACACAAGAGAAAACTCCATATTTTAAGCCGATATTAATATGTTGGTTGTCATTGTATTTTCTTACATATTGCCAGAAATAAAATTCTCAATTTCTCAAAATAGTCCAGAGTCACAGCATTTTTTTCCTGCAAAGCTGTAAGCAGATTTAGCGTTATCCTATGTGCGCCACACAGGAAGGCCTGCTACAGTACATTCCCCCATTATTTTAATAATCAGTATTAAGTAATTAATTCTGAGAGCCAAAACAACTAATGTGAATAAAACTAGAATATGTTTATAAAATGCAATCTGATGACATTATGAGTTTTCATCATTAAGCTAAGCTAGCTAAATATATTTTTACAAATTAACTGAGTTCATATTAATTTTTGTACTTGAAATAACCAAGGATTATGTAAAACTATATCAAATTAGTCTTAAATAAGTTTTTATTTCCAACGGCGGGCACACTTGGGTGACTAACCCTATGCCACAACAAGGCCAGAAACTGCTACTCATTTGTCGTTACCCAGCGGGCACCTGTGAACCAAGTCACGGAGGCGAGTAGCGTTACCCGCGCCATACCACCACAAACCCGTTTACAGGGTGGGCCACATCTCAGAAGAAGGACAGAGAAACACAAAGAGAACAGAGAAAGAAGGTATCATCCATGCCCGAACCGCGATTAGAACCCAGGACCCATAGCTCAGGAGTCAGGAACGCTAACCACTCAGCCATCGGTCGGCTTAAATAAGTTATAAAATACGGTAATTCAAATTACTTTAATTGTTTTGGAAATTTAATTTACATTTTTAATATATATAATAAATTACACTTACATAAAAATTTAATAATTTATTTATTTATTTAGTAATCTTCACTATTCAAATTTCCTAGTAAAAATATATTTGGAAAGAAATGCTTTCATTCCTTTTGAAATGAATGGAATCATTTGTGGAACAATTGTAGCAATTTTTGGAATTTCTTTTGATACAAAAGTCATAAATATCGTTTGCATTTTATTGATTGTATCTCTATCATAAAAAAAACGCAGAGATTTTCTTTTCTCGTTCTCTATTTTATAGCTAAAACTGTAAACAAAAATCAAAACATGAATGACCTAGTCTTGCTCAGTGAGAGTAGATGAGTGCCCATTGATTACGTCACTTTCAAATTTAGTTCAATGGCCGTTCAATATACGTCGTTTCCGCCGAATATCCATTCACTTCACTGTTCACCTACCTCCGGATGTGAAATTACCCAAAACTCTGCTTTTAGAGGAGTATAAAAGAGCGGACGATGACCAGGAGGCACCCATAATTTGCAATTTAGTGTTTCTTTTACCCTTCTAAAAGTAAACATCTTGGATGATTTCGAAACTACAAATAAAGTATTCTATGTACATCTACTCTCTATTTTGAATCTTATACGTTGATGTATGGGAACACTTTTTTTTTAAGTATTTAAAGAAATCATTCATTTTCTTTTTAATATTTTTCTAGGGAGTTGTTTATTTCACTAAAACCTGAATCATTGAGAAAAGGAAAATGTTGGCATTTCTCTCTGGATATATATTTCTTTTCAAAACCATTGATGCGTTCATATTTGCCCGAGAGATTTAAATGGCGTATTGTGTTTTTCTGACAACTTATGAGACTATTTTTAATAATTTTAATTGGTCTCTCTTTTCTTTTTTTCAAAAACAATTTTAAAAGTCATTTGTTCTATTATAGTAGCTCTTGTAATTTGATTGTTATTGTTGTTTTTTTAAATATTGGTAATTTGCTTTCCTGATTGAAATTTCAATTTCCATTTGCATTTAGAACAGATCATCTGTATACCAAAAGTAAGAGCTTTTCCTTGAAGTATTTAGATTAATTCTTCTTCTTGTATTAAATATAGATTGTAAAAGTAGCCTTAATATATAGTTAACCAAATTATTTTACACTTTCCTAATTTTTAATACAAATATTTATATTTCAGTAACTAAGCTTTAAGGAGTTTTATTTATTCACTATCAATTCCTTTAACATTGCTTTCAATTATTTATGATTTAGTTTTCCCCGAATAATTTGAATAACGTATAATAAGGAATTTTGCGTAATTATTAGAAGTTGAAACACAATTATGATAACTTACAGTTTTTATACAAATCTTCTGATTATTTTATATTCTGTCAAGTATTTAACTCCGATCTGCAATTAAACAATGTTAGAAAAATAATAATCTTAATTTTTTCTTATTTTCCTAAAATAAACGTAATTTAAATTATTTTGTGTTTAACTCTAATGGTACAATATGAATTTTTTACGTAAAATATTTGAAGAAATCTAAAATAGCATTCCGTTTTGGGAAAGTTTTTCAATTTAATAAGTTTTCGGGAAAAAAAAATAAAATCGAAGTAATTGAGATAACAACTTAATTAATGAGCAATAAAAATAATTGTTTTCAGAATATTTTCATAGCAATCTTTGAAAAATGTTTTTTATTGAAGTTAAAGCTCATAATTTATGACTAATATTTCCCGCAACTAATTGAAAGAATTCTTTATATTTCCTTTTTATATATTGAAATTCAGAATTTTTAAGTAAAGCTTATTATTCACCACCAATTGTCTCGTGAATGACTGAATCACAATTAACTGAAGGACAAACCAAAGAAAAAAAATACCGAATAAACTCTAAATTAACTTTAATAGACGAAGTGTTGAACATACAAGTTTGAGCTCAGCTGTCCTTTATCGATGAATTTTGACTGTTTCAGTAAACGTGTTTTTACTGCTATATAGCGAACATTAAGGCAATTCTACTTTAGTTATGTTTCTAGCAAATGCTATTTTTATGTGATATAGACATTTAAATGGAACTCTCTCTCTCTTACAGGAAAACTCAATTTAAACCCCAGAAATCATATAGATTATTTCACCTGCAAAGATAAAATAAGTTTATAATTTCTTGTTAGAAAAAAAATATAAATAAATAAAAAATAGGTAAATAAAATCAAAAAATTCAGTGAAACAAGCATATATGGTGATAATAAAGTGACAGGTCCTATAATTATTTTCAACACATTACTTTGCTATATAAACGTCCATTTTTGCTATATAAATGTGCATACTTTGCTATATGAACGTTATGCTAGATTAAAGTTAAATGTATAATATATTTACAACCTATACTAGTATATATATATATATATATATATATATATATATATATATATATATATATATATATATATATATATATATATGGGTTCTGTTGTTTCATTATTGGAGATAATAACAAATGGAGTTTAAATTATTTAATAATTGGTTTTGAAATAACAATAAAACACTATTTACATATTTACAAATAAGAATATCAAATAATAATCTAACATCATTTTAGTTCAGTTCAAAGTTAATGATCAGTTTATATGTATTAACGTCTTCAGCTCAGCTCTCCTCGTCGTTCTCTTCTTGCTCTCTCTCTCTCTCTCTCTCTCTCTCTCTCTCATATATATATATATATATATATATATATATATATATATATATATATATATATATATAGTTACTATGTATAATATAGTTACACCTAGCTGACGCTTGAAATTGATGAATAAAAAAGAACTTGAAATATATTGAAACTCATTAAAACTTAAAAGCTTATTCAGCACAATAATTTTTTCAAGAATTTGCATTGATCCACTAATCATATTATCAGCATTGGCACGACAGCTTCTTGTGGGCTTTGGCCTTCTTCAGAAGTCTCTGCCATTCCGCCCCTTTTCTAGAAATCGATTTCCAGTTCTTGACTTTAAGTATGTTGAAGTCTTCTTCCAGGCAGTTCTTCCATCTCTTTTTGGGTCTTCCTCTTGGTCTACTACATTGATGCACTAATAAGCATATAATATATTTTAGGTTATATGTGTAATACAAACGTTTCAAATGTAAACACAAGTTAGTAATATATACATAAAATTTCTATCCCATGATATCCCATACAGAATGAATTCATTTTTAGTTGAAAAATGTATGTATGTAAGGCTGCTGTAAAATTACCTTATCATGCTAAAGGAAAAAAAAATTTGTACCTGTGATTAAAATATTTTTAAAATTTTGCTTACACTTTTGACTGTAAAGAATTTATTAAATAGAAAAATTTACAAATGCCTAATAGCTATCAATATTTTGTGAATATTTTTCGATGTATCCTCTCACATAAGAAGCAAATTTCTAACTAGTGAAGAGTATGTTCTTGTTAGCATCCTATGTAGAAGAATGGCCAAATATTATGAATAGGGTATAAAATTATTACATAGCTTTCAATACATTGATTACTGAATTATTTTCGATTCAGAGAATGCATATAAGTTCTGAAAAACTGTGTTTCCGTTAAAAAAAAAAAAAAAAATCAGAATTCAAATGTATTTTAAGATATGTTTTCGGTAAAATTTATTATTATGGTGCATTTTAGTAAATTTTACTGTGATACAGTTTCTTCCGGGAAATAAAACATTCATAATTGTAATTGCGTTTTTTTTTTTTAAGTTTAAAGTAAGCTTGCTTTTTTAAAATTTAGGAAATCTTTCTAAATAGATAACAATTACTAACTTGTTTCGACAAAAACATTAAAAAAACAACATAATTAGACACATGCTGAAATCTTACAGCTTCTATCCCTCATTTTGAAGTAATTCCAGAAATTTTTTGAAAGTTACTAGCTTACTAAAAACAAATGCAAATAATAACAAAACCACCAATGCATACATTTTTAATTTATGTTTTGAATTTCGTAAGAAGCGAAAAATGAAAACTTAATATATTTGAGTCTTTGAAAAAAGTAAAAATATAGTTAAACTTTTATTGAAAAGCATTAATCAATATGAAGAGATGCAGTAACTCAACTAAGATATAAATTCTAACTTAGATTGAAATAATAATTTTTTTTAAAATCGAAGTAAATTGAGACAAAAGCTAAGAAATGAATCGTTAATATAGCATTTGAAATCGAAAATTAATTTTTTGTAGGAAATATGTGTTGAAAATATAAGTACAAATGTAAATATAAATGACTTAATGATTACAATATAAATTATTACTTACAATACTGTACTTCTTAACTAGCATATTAGAAAGATAACAAGGCGTGGAATATTATAAATTGCAGACAATGTGTCAATACGTTTTCTACAAGTTCAGTGAATTTAATCTTAAGAAAGTTAAAAACATGATTCATTATCTTACCGAAAAAGATTCAATGTCTCGAATCAGTGATATTCAGCAAAAAAAGATGGAATATGTTAGAATTTTAAGACTCACATATTTATCACATGACAATGATTGACGGAATTGTTCTTCTGGTTCATGCTTCTGTTTCTACTAAAAATAATATATGACCATCTGGTCGGTTTAAAATGTTATTGAACTCGGAACATTTTTTTTAAGCCAATGATGTCATTACGTTTAAATTTTTGAATAAAAGCTTTCCAAAAACATCATTGAGGCAGCAGTTATTATGAATAAAGAACTCATGATTCGGTTCCTTTTCGGTCCTTATATTCAACGCCATTTTGTTTGGGCGCAATAGAATTCTTGCTTTAGAACAAGTAGTTAGTACCCTTTTTATTTTTTTATGTTCGCTACCCAAGTATATTCACATCCGGCATTGAAAAATGAAGGGGCAATATAATATTTTTTTTTCAATCTACGAGGACCCCCTGCTATGCTTGTAAATGCGAACAAGGAAAAAAATCTCACATTTATTCTACCGGGAAAATAAATTGACTTTTATTAGTTGTTTCGTTTTTTGTAAGCGGGCGAAATTCGTTTTTGATTCGATGCTTTTTGAGGTTTTGATTGAATGATAATATTAAAAAAATTCACTAAAAATGTATCTACTGTGTGTATTTGAAAAATATTTTTAATTAAAAATATATATGTAAAATTATTAATATGATCATCTAATTTGAAAAACATCAAAATGCTTTTTGTGGATAATATTTCTTAAGGATTAATTTCAATAATAATTAATACATACTTTTATGTCATGTTTACATAATGTTAAAAATTACAAACCAATATTTTTAATATGAAATAAATCTGTGTACTTACTTCACTGAAAAAATAAACTTTTAGATACAATTGTCTTTTTAAGTTTAAAATAAGTTTTTAATTATATTTTTCTTTCATCGACAAACTAGTTGAAAGTTATATCTTTATTTTTCTCGAAAAATAAAATCTGGAACTTCTCAAACAACTGGAACAATTTGTGTTTTAAAATTGTCTCCTTGAGGTAATATTTTTGAATGCAAGTGTTAAATGTCAAGCACTGGTCACGGTGTTCGAATTTCAGATGACAGTAAATTTTTGCTTGGAATTTCATTCGAATATTTCGTTCCGCGACACAAAAGAAATTCCCAAAATAGCTCAAGATATAAATGGAACATTTATTGGAATTTTAGTACTTTACTGACAAAAAAATTGGTTATTTTTCAACCGGATGTAAGGCAAGTTATATGCAGAATACTTCTCGTTCTGTTATTCGTGAAGTAAATTCTTTGGAGGAGAAAGGAATTTGTTATAGAGAGAGAAATTGATAATTTCTATAAATATCAAAACAATGCTATTCTCTCAAAAATAATACTTTCAACAGTTAATATTAGAAATTTCTTCTATATATTTTTTGTAAATATTTAAAAACCGCTGTCTACATTACAAGTATTCTTTATGATATAGAATTGATCCAAAAACTCTGATAATCAAATTTCCTGTATCTTTCGCTTTGCGATGTATTCAGATATGGTAATGTAGTATCATAAAAATAAAAAGAATGAAAGTAAAATTTAAAAAAAATACCAACTTGACAAATTCCAGATTTTCTCAGTCACGAAAAACCCTTAGCAAAACTGAAACTTAATTAGTATAAAACATATAAAAAGAAATAAAAACTATAATTATCATAAATTTTATCTACTTTATTTTACACAAACATCAATGAAATCAAAATCAAACATGAATACATAATTTGAAATTAAAATCAGACACAAGTTATTTTATTGAATAAATGTTGTAGTTTTAGCTGAAAAATATCCGTAAAAGTTACCATTCCAGGTACTCAAGGTATTTTCTTATCTTGAGTATCAAACAAGAATGATTTGTCAATAAAAGATCTGAAATTTATAAAAGCTACTTACCTTATTACACTAAAAAATATTAAAATTTGAATGTTTAGAATTTCCAGTAAATATAATGTCATAGAATTTCATTATTTTAAGTTGATTGACAATTATCAGTTAGATAAAAATGCTATATATAAGTTTCTCATTTACAAACACACACACATACACAATATATATATTAATAATGTTAGGCTGTACTTATTTTTAAATAAAAAAAGCATTTTTTTAAAATTACAATAAAAGTTGTTTTATAATTTTCAGTTGAAAATTTGTTGTTTATGTATTTTGGAATTTCAAATTTTCAAAATTATAAAAACGATTTAATGTTGAATTATTATACCTCAAATATTTTCAATTTCATTAAATTCTTAAATTGGTATATTTTTTGGTAAGTGGCACATCTAAAACATTAAGTAAAATGATTATTTTCCTTAAGCTTGTTTGATGTATACAAATATTTTCCAAATGTTTGTATACTTAAATTACGGAAGATAATGAAAATTATTTTTAAAACAATTAGCTTATGTAGTTTTGACAGTGAAATTTCTTTGAACAACAAGCATGTAGAATACTTTAAAAGTATAATATATTTGTTGTGTTATGCATATGATAAATTATATCAGATTCATAACACAATATTTTATATTTTTTGAATTTTATTTTTAAGTAATAAATAAAAACTAATATATTCACTCTTGACAGAAAAGAATGCCTTCCTTTTTTATAATTTACTAATCACAATTCTAAATATTTTTGAAATACAAGAATAAAAATAGCATATCCATGTGTGTGGTAGAATATCTTTTAAAATCAACTTGAAAACTATATCAATTTCAAGGAGAAAAACAGCCTCTCCCCTTTTTTTCATTCCAGAGCAAAAGATAACAAAATTAAAGTACATCCCTCCTATATCCTCCTTCGAAAACAATAGGTAGACAATCAATTCTCAGTGGTTCGAAGAGGCCATTGTACTGTTGCCAACTTTGATCTTCCTTTTTCTTTGAAGTTGATCTGCATAAAGGTAAGGAACAAAAGGTGACACTAGAAGGGCGGTTAACAACAAAGAAAATTCATAATCTCGTCAATTTGTAATATTTGAAAAGAGATTTATGTGTTTTTACATAACATTATGGCGTAGGAATTATTTTAGCATCAAAAAGATGAATTGCATCTCAATTATACTGTCGTAAACTTTTGGTTGAATTGTTTATTGGATTTCTTATTCAGCAGATGATTTATATTTGAAACAGAACGATGTTTCGTAACTGATAATATGTTGAGCTTATATTATAGAAATTATTGAAAAATATTTTATTATTTATGCATTATTAATTTTATTCAAAAAATTTAATATCAGTAACCCATTTTTGATAATGATTTATCTATATAAGTATATATAATTTTATTATATAACATTTCAATTTCGATTTTAAAAAATAAAGAATATAATATCGTACATTTTATGCAAATGTAACTGCAAAAATAGAAATAGTAATAATAATTAAATAAAATTTATGTTTTTAAGTGTGCGTTATTGCTATATTATGATCTTCAGTTTCTTCATGCGTGTGATATTAACTGGGAATTTTGATCTTTTCTGTAGGAATGAAAGTTGAGCACATTGTTTCTTATAGCCCTAAGTATATTTATTAAATATTAAACAATATGAATGTTAAAATAATGTGTTATTGATAATTTCAAAAACAATCCTCGCATTTCTGAATTGTGCTTAAAGAAATTTAAAACTGGAAATCGTTTTTTCGATATATATATTTAATTCTGCAATTCAAAAGTTCTGATTCCTTTATCTCTCTTTGTTTTCTTGATCATGTTTTATAAAATCTGCAATTTTTCTTACACAATAATAGTTATAATGGAATGGTAAATGTTTCAGTTATAGCATTATCTATTTAGATTCTTTCATGCTGATTTCAACAATTCAAAATGTATTTTTCTCGTCCATATCACGTGTCAATCTAAATCCAATATTTCTCAATTACAGTCAACAGAAGCATTTATTAACTTTACAAAATTTATTTACATTTATTCATTATTTTTTTCAATTTATCTATTTTTATTTATAGTTCTTACGATATAAAATGTAATACTATTTATTTATTTACCATCTTTTAATATTTTCTGCAAACGTTCAATCTAATATAGACTATTTACATATTCCAAAAACTGAAGAAAAAAAACTGAATGCTTAGTCAATTATATTGAGCGAAATATTTTTAAGATAGAGGAATAATTTAAATAAAATAATAAAATTTGACTATATAAAAATTCAAATTTGTAAAAAAGATATTTAATAGCAAAGTTTTATGTTATCGACAGTATATCTTCAAAAATTATAAGCTTCATTTTAAAATTAAAATGATAATAATTTAATTAATTTTTTAGCAGTGTTATAAGTTATGACCATTTTTATTGAAATGTACCTAACTTCCAATTTTAGTCTTTGAAGTTAATGTGTTATACAGACGCAGTAATATCTATTATATAAATTTTCAAGGCTTCATTATTCAAAGTAGACAATGTCCCTTATTTTTCAGTTTTAATTAAAATGTTTCTTAGATTAATTTTTTCTTTAATTATTTTTTCTGCCTCATTATTTCATTCAGACTCTACTATTAATATATACATAATATTCTAACTAGACTTTTCCAATTGTGATATAATTCTCTATGCTATGATCTAAATTTACGAGAATAAAAGAAAAGTTGCTCATAACCGCTGAACTGCTTACATATTTTACATATCTTCAGAATATAGAGATGAGACAATAGAAACCCTCAGAAATAACGTCATCAGATACAAGCCACTCTCGTATTTTAGATATCTTCAGAATATAGAGATGAGACATTAGAAACACTCCGAAATAACGTCATCAGATACAAGCTATTCTCGTATTTTAGGTATCTTCAGAATATAGAGATGAGACAATAGAAACACTCCAAAATAACGTCATCAGATACAAGCTATTCTCGTAGGGCTGCAACCAATAATTATTTATCAATTACCATTTCACATACTGGACATTTTTTAAAAGTATGTGCTGATGACATAAAATGTACTCTTTTATGTCAAAATTATTGTTCAAAACTTCTATCACTAACCAGCATCAAAATCGATTTCAAAATATTTTCTTTTGAATATCAGCCTTAGAACATTTAGAAGTATTGTAATTATGCCAAAATAAACGCTATCTCTTTAACGCCATTGTTATTAGCATGAGATGGCGTGAGAAGATTCAAATAATGGATTCACAGATTAAGAGCTGAAGAAAACTGTTCATTTCCTAGATATTGAGAGACGGAAGCGTCAACAAATGTCTATAATTGTTCGAAATCATAAACTGCCGACTGTCATGGAATGTGACGTCTTCCTCAGGCATCCTATTGTTGGAACTTCATTAGCTGACGTTGTATTTCATTTAGGAATGAATGCAAATTTATGATGAGGACGTTCAAACTGTTCTTAGAACGTCCTTGTCATTAGACTAATGATATCAAAAATAAACATTTGACCGACTTCTATAAAAATATTTAAATTAGTCAATGTTAAAAATAATCGAGACAACATTTTATAAACTTAAAAATTCAAATGAGACTTATGCCTTAATCTAGTGACTTCTTTGAGTTAAAACAATTTACATCGACTCAAAAAATTGTTTTCGTAATTAAAATTACTTTAATTTATCCTTTTATTTGTTGTGCTGGAAATAATTATAGTAAATTTTAATATCGAAATAATTTTGTTATGTGTTAATAGATTCCACCCAAGTGATTATCTTAGAAAAACAACATGTTATTCAAGATTGTGAGATTTTGGAAAGTTCAAACAACTTGTATGTTTTTTAAAATGGGCTCGAAAATATTATGTTATTTAAAGCATGGATACTGAAAATCATAGTAAATCTTAAAGCATAGTAAACATCTTAAGTGTTTCTTCATAAATATTTCTTTATTTCAAAAATATTTATGAATTTCATGGCATTAAAATATTGCCACCTGTTTATTTGTTGTTTGTATTTTAATTTATTAGCTGATAAGGAACTGTCTCGAATTCAAGTGCAACAAAATGTATTTTGTATAAAATATTTTGTTGCACTTCATATCTAAGCATAATTATTAAATCTTATATAAAGATGCATTCTTTATTGAATATGTGTGCATATACAGTATTCTCACTTAAGATGGTATATATTTAATGCAGCAACCCCTTTTTTGGGTGTACAGAAATTGTTTTTAGCATAGTTGGTATATTTTGCATGACATGCAGTTTTTTTTAAAATATTACAACTTATTTATCTGATAAAGAAAAAAGCTGATTTTTTCCAAAAAATGTTTTTTAAATATTGGTTACTTACTCATTTAAATTTCTAATTTGTTTATATTGTTTTTAATATAATATAGAAAGAGTGATTTCAACAAAATTAGCTTTAAGTTTGAATGAAAAGTCCAAACAAATAATATTTTAATAGTTAAAAGAATTTGTGATTTTTTAAGATACGTGTTCTGAAGTACGTATGAACTTTAAAGCGAATGATTAAAGCTAACGAATGACCAAAGGTTTCAGAAATATCTAGACAAATTCTTAAATGAAATATAATAATTAAAATTAATTTTTTTAGTGAATATCTGAGTTGAAATCTCAGATGCGATAAAACCGAAATTCATAGATGATAATATTGCACATCTTTCGATCGCTTCTATATAGGTTCTATCTTCTCTCTCTCACCAAATATTCACTATTTCTCCCCAAACCATTCTCTAATGACAAATAATATCGCTCCAATAATATTAACATAAGAATTACCGGTTTAATACCTTTTAATTTTGAATTTCATTTGGGATGTAGACATTTCAACTAATTATTTATTCTTTCAAATTTTTATTTTGCAGTTTAGCGGTCTACCTTCAAAAATGTTTCTTTACGTGGTTAGATTAACTTGATGTGATTTTTTTGTTGAAATAACCTTTTAATTAAATTATATAAGTTTCGTCTATACACTTCGTAGTTAGTTTTATTATAAAAAAATTTTAAAAACCAAACTTTCATTAAATATTCAACATTAAAATTGTTTCTGTGACACAGACATTCATATTATCTTCATCATCTAGAATAATTAATGAATATAAAGTTAAATTTTGTTTCTCGTAAAAAATTATTTTATTAAAATAATGCAATTATTAGTTTATGTAAAATAATCAAAGTGTAAAATGTAAAAATATTATATTTACGTTTTCATCTACGTGTTTTCTTAAAATACTTTTAGAAGTGAATAATTTTTTAATTTATTTCATAATGTAATAATCGATTTCTTATAATCATTTGAAATGTTAGTTTTAATTTCAAAAATATTGCCAACACAAACTTAAGTATTGAAAAGTTAGTTTAAGTATTTGTCAGAATGTATTTAAGAGAAATGTTTTCGCAAATCTGTATTATGCTAAACGTTTTTTGAAATTTTTCTAAAAGTGATATGGCATTCGATTCACTCTACTGTTTTTGAACATTTGTAAGTCATGAGAATTTCTTAAGTCTCGAAAATTTAAATCTCACTGCTTATTCCCTTAATTTCGATTATTCGAATCCTAACGTAAAAAAAAAATTATGAAACCATGTAGCAAAAAGCTACAATAGTTTTATCTTCTCATAACAAAACTATTTTGTTAAAATTAATTATAAAACTTCAAAAGTAGGGAAAAACAAACTTTTCCGCGTTATTTAATATTCTAAATAATAATCAGTTAGTCTAAAAGAGTTTAAACAATGGAATCTTAATTAATTATGTTATATCTGAAATAAAAATGCTGTTTATGTATTCATTCTCATTATATCATATATTTTTAAAATGCTCATTATATTCATTTTATTCCCACAGAATTTGCTAGTAATTGTAACAGATATCTAGTTTTCTCTGTCATCTTTTAAGATACGGTCTCAAAGCCGTATTTTAAACGATCGAATGAAATTAAATTTGAAAAATACTTCAAACACGCGATAAATTAATATAAAAATAACAAACGTACCAAAAATTTATTAAAAACCGTATAAGTCAATAAATCAAATATCGAATAAAATCTAAATACAGCTATAGAATTATTTATGTTGTTATATAAGCGTTACAGGTCCGAGGTTCGATTCTCGGGCTGGGCAAGGTTGACTCAGCCTTTCATCCCTTCAGTGGGTCGATAAACTGAGTACCAAGCATGCTTGAGAACTAAACACTGGGGGTCTTACGTTAGGCTGACCACCTAACTGGGACATATGCTTCGCACTCCAGGGCCCTCGGTCATGAAAACAGTTATGGGCACTGTAGGCCTTGGCCCACATGGGCTGTCGTGCCATGGAGTTTAGTTTAGTTTTATATAAGCGTTAGCTTTACAGAAAAATTATTAAAATAATTTTAAGTAATAGCTAAAATGCTTATATAATAACGTAAATAATTCTATAGCTGTATTCAGATTTTATTCGAAATTTGATTTATTAATTTTTGCCTTTTTAAAATTTCAACTACATTTTATTTTGTAAGTTTTTACTTATAATATAAGTATTTTTTTAAATTTAATTCCAGTTTATAGTCTGTTAGTATAAAACGTCTAGCGAAATTTTATTCTTTCTACTTTTTATGCAATAAGAAAATTTCCAAAAATTGAGGATCAAGAGATTTCCCATATTAGTACAGGAAAAAAATTTAACGGTTGATTTATCACCTTAAATCAGAAACTGTTTCTTTTAATCTATTTTCTTCTGTGTTTGTCTTTTAAAGAAAATGTAACGAATTTACTTGTTTCTCTGCAGATCTTTAATTAAGTTAGAGTATAATGTATCAAAGGAAAGCTGAGCAGTTAAAAAAAAAAATCTCAGGTGGCACAGAAATGTCAGTGAAGATATTCTTTTACAACAACCGTTACGAACTTTAAATAGTTCCTGATCGTTGAACAATGAAAAGAAAGAATTGTTGATTTTTTTTAAATGTTTGTCTCGTTTTTTGTTAGCCAAATCCATCCAAGCCTTAGGAATGACACAGTTTATGTAACGGCCACTAATGATTCCCTTGTCTGTCACAATCAATTCTTTAAAATCAACTTTTTTCTCATGTTTGTTTAATTTTTATTCTGAAATTTACAAACACCAAATCTATTCTTTCATACAATTAGCATGTATATTTTTAGGTTCAGAAAAATATTAGTAATAATTTAAAAATGAAATCTATGCTTTATTATAATTTGTAATTATTTCACTGGTATTTATGTTCTTGCTAGAAATGGGAAAAATTTCTTTGCATCCCAGTGAAGAAACACTCGGTGGATATTAATTCTTTCTGATTTCGATGATTTTAGAAACGAAAGTGTAGCTTATTTGGATATAAGAATAATATTTCTGGAAAAGAAACAAAACATGGTGGGATTTAGAAATATAAACTTCATTCTCGCGTGTAAGATTTAAATTTCATATTCAGGAATTTTATTGTTGTTTTCTTATAAATATATTAAGTCAAAACATTAAATGAGGGAAAGAGAAAAGGGAAAAATTCTCACTCTTTAAAATAGAATTTTTATCGACTGAGATTGACATGTTAATTTAATTGAATTGATTAATATACATGACTATGTATACACTAGATTCATTAGTGGAATATTGTTCTTTTTTGATCTAGTAAAATTCATTATAAAATGAAGCAGAAATAAGCATGAAATAAAAACTGATTTGTTTTTTTATTGCTAATAAAATTTTTATATTAAAACATATACTTTTTACATAATTTTAAACTACTTTTCAAACTTTACTGACGAATTATTTTATGCTCTTAGTTTAGAACTTTGAGAGTTACTATTCTATGCAGTATTCACTAGTAAATTATATTCAGTATCACAAAATAAAAGTATCTAAAATCACTGATAATTCTGTTGAAATTTGGTAATACACTTCGTTGTATTTTCTTTTATTCAATTTATCCATAGTCATGACATAAATTCGATCTAATCTTAATTACGACTAAATTCAATGTGTAGTGTGTAGTGCTTTTCCGAGAATATGTTTTATTGGACTTAAGATATCAATTCTTAAGGATTAACTTGGACAAGTTGACGTTAAATATTGTTTCAGTTTCTATGAAAACATATACACTTTATAAGCATATTTAGCACTATCTATTACATTATAATTTGTTTATATCATTAATGTTTAAGACAAATTGCATCGATGAATATGGAAGATTCCATCACCTTGATTCAGTAGACAACCATCATCGTGATTCTATTTTGAATCGAAATCAGAATGTTCCTTAAATTAAAAAGGATTGTAAATATAGAAAAATTAACAACGTTTTCTGAATAATGATTTAAACTCTATACTCTGCTTTACTCTCTTATTAATAATTTATAATGATGGTCCAGAAAAATGCAAATTCAAAAATAAAATATCCTTTGAAATATGTAAATTTGTATAAATTAAATCTGTTCAGATGCATTTTTATCATCTCAGCTGTATTTTTTAAATAAGTAAAAAATAATATAAAGTACAGAGCCAATCTATTGAAAAATATTATAATCACTCCATCATGTAACTTAGAATGGATAAATGTTTACTTAATGGAAAGAAAATGCAAAGAATAGTGAGTAATACGTAAAGATTGTGAAGTAAAAATGATATTCAATCTGCTGATATTTTTCAATTTTCACTGAAAATGAGAAATATTTAGTTTCAGTTTATCGTCTTTGTCAGTTCAAGATAATAATGTACTTAATAAATATTAACGATAAAATATTAAAATGCATAAATCTATGATATAGCAAAGATAATTAAATAAATAAAATTTAGATTTTATATGCAAATTTTTTTTGAAGAGTAAAAGATGACAAATCGTAAACCCATAATTTAGCATCTAAATTACTAAATCACTTAATATTGCAACTGTGCAAAAAACTTGTAATTATTAATAAAAAAAACCCTTCATCACTTATCGATACTTAAGCATTTACATTTTTAATGCAAACTGAGATAGAAAATGAATCGCAGCAAAGATTTCACAAAAATTAATCTGTACTTTAAAGCATAACCCTTCATTGCCAACACTCGATACCAAAATTACTGCTCTTTAAAATAAACATTATGTGATTATAACTTGTAACAGAGAGTTCTTGTAACTAATATTGCAATCCTTGGTCACAAACGTATAGATAAACGTAATTAAAGAAATATTATGTAAAATAACTTTCTGTAAATACAAAAATGGGCATTTCAAATCATAAGTGAATAGCGATAAGTTTATTCTATCATCAAATATATCAAGCAAGAATTATCTATTTTCATACGAAATACAAAAGCATGTATCGTGGGATACCTTTCGACTAGTACAATGTCTGAGAAGAAATGGCTGAAGTGGATCGAACCTGGAATGCCATTATTCATCTCTAGAGATTAACCCGATTCATCTCTACCAATTTATATCCCACTGGAACATATTTGTCTCAACAGATGAAGGGTTTGCTTTTCAATGGCGTGAGACTGGAAATGACGGAGAGAAAGCAATTACAGAGTTGGTTTGGTCGCGTGTAGGATTCGATGGAAGGCATCGACCAGCTTGAATTTTAATCGTCATCATTTCTCATCGTTCCCTCTGTGTGGCACAAGGTCACCCAGTCATTGTTCAGAAGAGGAAACGGAGCAGGCAGTGCGTAAAGAACAGCTTTGCCAAAGAAGAGAAACTCAAGAAATTTATGATTAAAACTGTGAGAGTAATTGAAAAAGGAAACTGCGTTAAGTAAATGGTGTGATTAATCCCATTGTGTTGGTGTCACTCATTTATTAGAATTGAGAAATGGGGTTAATCTCACGCAATAAGCACTTATTTTAAAAAGTCGGAATGAAATATCGTTGAAGTTTAATTTGGAGAGAAAATAGTTTTGACTGGAGAATACATTGCTGCGAGTAAGTTGTATCGCCATGTCATTTGCAGACATTTCTAAATGGTGCAACAGATCTATATTAACTATACTGACAAGAGATGGCGTTACTGCCCAATAGAGTGAACTTACAAAATATTCAATATCCAATAAGAAATAGAGATAGATGATATAAAAGAGATATGTGAGAATGGAAGGCGAACCATCCGGTTCATAAATAACTTTGTTTATTTTTTTATAATGTATCTTGTATAACTTTGTATATAACATTGTTTATTATTATTAAGTATTTTTGTAACTGTTTTAATCATGTGTAATATCGTAATAAATGTTTACTTTTGTTATATTCTGACTAATGGTAAAATAAATTTAATAAAATAAAAAAAATTTGATTGCTATCGTAACTAAATATCGTTTACTTTAAGAAACCCAAATTCAAGTATTATTTTCTAATTTAATTAGAGATTGCTCTGTCATAAATTAACATGCGCATTGAATATTCTTAGATCTTAGTACCTTTACTGGTGTGGAGGAGGATGGCACTTAAAGGATTGTCTTATCTGTAGATTACTGCAAAATTATTTGATAATGTTAATACTTAACTAATAAACCATTTTGTTTTATCTGGAGTTTCTCTCTTTCTCTTATATATATATATATATATATATATATATATATATATATATATATATATATATATATATATATATATATATATATATATATATACACATGTGTGTGTTGGTCTTTGGTAAGTCATGTTATTCTACAATTATAGTTATTTGATGAAGTATCCGATCATGGAAACAGTTACTGCTTAAAAGACATTAGAACCTTTAAAACGCATTGCATATGACTACCAGGATTAGTGAAATAGAATGAGTTTGTTAACTTCGTTTATTCGTGCCTTATTTATAAATTTCCCTTTCACTTAGTAAAATTACGGTTTAGAGAAATTGAAATATACATATAGTTAAATAACATATATGTCGTTTATATAATCTTTAGCTACACAGAGATTTAGAAATACATGTTCTTTTTCTTAATAAGTTTCAAGAATCAATGTTTCTATAACTGTCTAAAACCGCAGAGATCTTTGTAGCTGATTTTTATTTTTCTAGAAAATTTTCGTTTCTAGTATTGTAGACAGAAATTTTAATACCCTCAGAAACGAGACAGAATTAGAATTTAATGCATGTCTTCTTGTTCGTGCTTGCAGATTAAAACTTTTGCTGTGCATATAAAATGGGATTAAATATAGTTGAAATGTTGTTGAATATTAAATGTAATACCATATACATAAAATTTTAAAATTTAAATATATACCATTCTATAACAGATAAACACACTGAATCCGAAAAAAATTGAGCTAAAATTACAAATCTTAGCTTACTGATATGTTCTGATGAGTTATTATAAATGATTAATATCATTAAGTAGTGCTTCACAAGGTTGGTAAAAGAGTTTTTATTGAAATTCATTAGTAACTAGAACTAAACAAAAATATGTATATACAAATATTTAACATTTTGAATATAGAAATAATTAAATAAAACTATTTTAGACATATCTGACTGCATTACAGTTCAGTAGTTTTCAGATTTTGACTGGTTTGATTTGACTTAAATGTACAGAAGTTCATCAAAAATGCCTTAGAAAAGATGGTTGGCCGAACAGAAGTGTCAGCTTGATTATAATTGGATTTGGGTGCAAGTTAATTTTGTTGGCATAGAGAAAAAACAATCAAAGATTCAGTGACTCAGTTGGTTTCAGATCACAAACTCACGAGAATCCAAAAAAGATAAAAGCATCCACATTTGAATTCAATGTCACTATCGTTTATTGGATGCCCGTGCTGTTTGGGATGGATCCAAGACAATCACGATTTACTATCCCTAGATTTTCGATATCCATAAAGACAATTGCAGCGAATTCCTCAAAATAATCAACATTGTCCATATTGGCATCCATTTCGGTCAAACTCGATTGAGCCAAATTGGATTTGATTTTCAATTATAAAACCAGTTTTGCTGACAACATATACGTATATAAGACCCAACGTATATAATGGCAGATGAAAATCATATATGATGGCCGATAAACATCATATACGCATAAAATGGCAGATGTCGAATACAACATTCTTTATTCAATAACATGATACCATAATATATGGTGTAAAATTCTAGAAAAAGATTCATTGGAACCCTCTATCACTTTCTACCGTGTTACAAGATAGTCTGTTTATTTACTGGTTCACTGAAGATATATGGAAATCAATGATGTTCCATATGAAATTCTTTTAACCCTCGTGCAAATTACCAGCAAATACTGTGCATGCTTATCACACAGTTATGTTAACTATCTTCAATAAGATATTATGGCTTCGTGGGCAGCTGAACCACCAAATCTTACTTTAAATGTGTTTGGTTACAAAATGTTGGGAAATATATAGCAATCATCCCAGGACATTATCGAGCTATTTAATCTCATTTGCCAAATTTTATGACCAGATTCACTGCAAGACCTAATAGACTCTCTACATCTTACTGAATGTTAAAAAGGATTATTTTACAACCTAGTGAAATTAATGCTACTTTTTCTTTTGGTCAAGCTTTCTTCAAAGTTTTTAGCAATTTGCTCATCGATACAAAAGTACAAAAGCTATGCACATAATTTGTTTCATGATCATGATTTTATTTTTGGGTCATATATATATACATATATATCATATGAAGTAATTAATTACATTTTAAGGTAATCTATCTTAATGTAATTAATGTGTGCTCTCAATCATCTCAATACTCAATTGTCATTAATGTCTTTCTTGGGGTTTGAATTTTTATAAAATGTACTATAATTTTATTTATTCAGCTTTTATACAAAAAAAAAACGATTCCAATATGAAGTAGAAAATAAAATAAAAATAATACGAAAAAAGACAAAAAAATAACAATTTTCATAAAACAAGTAAATTAAATAAATAAATGAGAGGTTCTCATTTATTGTATCCATGTTTAACAGTTCCAAATACACTTTTTGTCATCAGAAAATTTGAAATCACATTTACTGATTTGTTGTGGTAACCTAGTTAGATAGGAAAAATATTAAAAGAGGCGTGTATAAAAATAAGAAGTGCTTAGCACTCTAATATCATCAATCGCTTCGAACATTTTGCTGTCAAAACTTATCTTCTGTGCATATAGAGCGTTCGATTCTTCTTTTGAAGCAATAGACTTTGTCTTCACATTTATGTCGTTTCTCATGCGGAAAAACGTACGTCAATAATATACAGTAGAATTCCTAATTTTTATAATGTTTTTAGGTCAGGCCTTTTTCTTTATATTTGAACACTTACTTAATTTCTCCGAATCGTCTTTGAAAAACATTTCAAATCTCAAGAATCCCAGGCCTGTGTAAATCCTAATATAAAAAGTTATTAAAAGGAATCAGAGTCGATTTTTCAGTGCTGAATTGCTTTCAACTCTAATAAAAATGTTGCAAATTTAATAAATTAGAAAACAGTTTTAAAAATACTATTTAAGTATTTGTAACAAGCTAATTTCAATATGAAAAGTCTCACGTATAAAATATGTATATAGCTAATTTATGTTTTGAAATCATAATTTAAAAAAATTCTAATTTTAATTTTTCTAGGTAAGAATTAAGCAAAATTAACAGTAATGGAAAGTGATCATTTAACCTAAAATTTTGCATGCTAAATGTTTTTGTTTTTTTATTTTTATTTTATAAAATTCTAACAATTATTAATTCATGCATCTATAGTTCTATACATTATTACATAATTTTAATGCTTTGCTGATATTATTAAGTAATAAAAGGAATAAAAAAAATTTATGCTTTTAAATTAAGCAATGGAAATACTGATGTCAAAATAGCTTTGACCTCAGATTTCTCTCTCTTCTCTCTCATTATATATCTTAGATTAAAATGTTACCAAAAGGAGAAAAAATCTTTTAAATATATATCAGTGCTAAAGAAAGATATTTTGCCTATATTAAGCTGGCGAATCCTTTTGAAGACAATCATTGAAATTAATTTTCATGTTGGTTTAATAAATAATTTTATATTTCAATTTAGTAAGTTTCACAACCATCCATTTACCAAGTTCAAAATATTAACGAGAGTGAATTCCTATATATTTTCAAATCCAAACTTTGCAATTTTTTGAAGAAAAATGATTTAAAGGTAACACAAATTAAATGAAGTTACAGTAGAAGTTTAAAACTCATATCTTTGAAACACTCCCTTTATACATTACGTGTACGTTTGTAAAAATATGAACTGTCATCTTCTAAAAATATGCCTTCCATATGTGAGTATAAAGAAAATCTCAGAACTTAAAAAATACTTGATGCATGATTCACTTCAAGAGGCTTGCGTTCCCTTTGAAATTTCAAAGCAAATTCTTATTTCATTCATTATGTTCTTCTTCCTTCGGAAATGGTATGAATATGAGCTTTTATTCGCAATTTCCTTTTTATGCGTTGAGTGAAAAGCTCTTTACAAATTTTGAAGTATTTGGCATCTAAGGTTTCTTTTTTCTTTTACTTTTTTTAAAAAAAAAAATTTCTTTGTTAGCTCCACGAGGAACTTTAAATAATGTTTGATTTCCTTAAGGAGATCAAACATTTGAGTATATTTTTCGCATCTCAATCTTGGCAATGATACTTTTTTAAAAACATTTTATCATAATTCCAGATGTATATATATTTTATTATACTGTCAGTTAAAATTTTATCAGATTAATTCTGATGTAATCATTTTGTTTTTCTAATGCACTTGCTGCAGTTAGAATATACCATCCAACCAACACACCAATGGTACTCTGAAACTTCTCCTGACTCTTACAAAATGTGACCGAATATCTCAGACTGCATTGGCCAGATTCTCAAGTGGACATCTAAAATGTTTATCGTTTGAACGTGGTACAAAAATGTATCCCACTTGTAAAAAATGCTGTGAACATCCAGCCTCACCGAAGCATATTCTGAATTGCATCGGACTTTCCCCGGAGGATTTATCCTCAAATTCCCTTGCTAGTCATTGACTTTCTAACTGTCAACAATTTAATGGAGTTGATCTATGATAAATGTCAGATCTTTAAAGAGGATAAGCCAACAACAACAACAAGATATACCAATTCAGAGCTACAAGGGACGAATGTGATGACATCTTATAAAACCAAAATTTTATTGGGGTTTTTTTAGAATATAGCTGAACTGGTCTTTAGGAAATTATATACTTTTTCTTAATATTGCAAAAAATAATGAATCATTTATTATTTCATTTCCCGTTAGAAAATATTAAATCTGCTAGTAAAAATTCTACTACTTTCATGTTTCACTCTTTTTATACCAGTTGGTTAAAGTCACAGTTGTCTAATGGTGAAGAATTACGCTTTGGACTGGAAAATCCGCCTTTCATATCAATCAGTGTTGAAAAACGTAATGTCTTGGGGGGGGAAGGGTAGAATTTCAACTTTCTACATACATTCTGTCAAAGTAGATGCGTGGGAGTTTACAGTCTTTCTCTCCTGTGGCACATAAATGCGGCCTATTGTCTGTGAAAATTCCTTTGAAAAGCAAAATTAGGCGACAAATGTTTTCGAATATTACAAGCTCTATGACTATTAAATTGTTAGTTACAAAATATCAAAAGATCGATAAAAATAGAGTCTGTTTGGATACCTTCGAAGAAAATATTTTCCAGTTTTTTTATATACTCGTACTTACTAAAAATGCTCAGCTACCTATTATGATTATGGTTGACATAATATGTATTATTGTTTCCAGTATATTCTTTCGACAAAATATTGTCCTATAGTCATCAGGACGTCGCTACATATAAGATTTATTTTAAGAATAGTTGTACTAAAACACGTAATGAAATTTAGATCTGATAAGCACATATTATCCCTTTCTTCCATCAAAATGATGGATGATATTTGTGATTATTGTCTAATCTGCAGTGTATTATTCATTCCATACCCAAAATGGCTTAAAAAATTATAAGCAAATAAATGCTATGAAATTCTTAGAAATAATCCCAAGAAATGTTTTAAGGTAACAATTTTGGACGATAGTAAGATGGGTTTATGCAAAAGACGAAGTGTAAAACTTCATCGTGTTCCAGGGCAAAACCTCTCTTTGGAATGAAAAATTTCAAGTTCAATCTTGATCACTGTTCTTTAAATGGGAAAGTTTGGAGCAGCATGTCTATTTTTGGACCAACCAACTTCAACTGGTATAGAAATAATTGCATTTCTGTTTAATCAGGATTATGTGTCTTGATTAGAGGGAGATAGTTTCGACTGTTCTTTTCAGCAATACGTGTCGAAAAGCCATAATTTTTTTAAAGTTTTTCTTTAAAACAGTGAACTGAGAATGTAGAAAAACGGAACCATTGTTGAGCTATTATAATCTGCGCATCATTGTAGCAACTCACACGAACCTCTGAATAAAACAGAGTAATATTATTCTGTACTCTCGTAGTCTTACCATTAGGATCTGGTGACTTTTCTGGCTTTATTTGTATTTATGAAGTACACATATTTGTATATTTTACTATACTATATTGGAATTGCACAGATTTTTCAAAAGAAATGAAGGATATTCTGAATAATCGCATAGCTTAACAGGGTACATAAGTCTTAGTGTTTCAAAAAAATGGATCTAAGTTATGTCTATTACTTCATTCTGTCTTATGATTATAGTTATCTTTATAAGACTTAACGTCAAGTTTATTTGTTTAAGCTTCCAAAAAGCTGGTTTGGTATCACTAGTACAATACATACACATCAAACAAAAACTGATAATGAAGAAAATTCATAATGACAAATTGTTGTTTACCATCTTACATATAAACTAAATCATCACGGAAAACGCCTTACACAAACATTTGTTTGCTAGATTAAGGTTACATAAATAGATTAAATAAAACATTAGAAAAAACAGGCCTCAGATAGTAAACATTTTTTTTTTTTCATTTTGGATCTGTTGTACTCCTGTAAAATAAAATGTAAACTTCAACTATCTGTCAACGCCGAATTCACCTGTAACGTGGGAACGGCGTCAGATATCTCAATAAATCCCTCAAAATTATGATTGAAATTTCCTTTTAAACCAATTACTCAAATCGAGAGGTGCTTTATCTGTTAAAAGATCTCCGAGACGAAGGTGTGGAGCGAAAAATCGAGTTGGCAATTTTTCACTGTCATTTTGCCGCTCTAAATAAGTTCCGTGGACACAGGATGGGAGGTTCTTTTTCATTGTCAGCAAACATGGAACGCTTGGTCGATTGTGCGAAACCGCTTTGATGATCAAAGCTTGCAAGTTCTCTCTTTTTTATTATTATTATCGTTTTCGTTTCGATTTATTTATCTTTTTTTTTTCTTTTCGATTTGCATTCATGTAACGTTTGTGAACGATTTTCGGCAAGATGTGTTTTTTCTTGTTATTTTCATCTTATTTTTGTATATGATGAAGGGTTTATGTTTCCTTTGTTTGCAATTGGTTTACCATTCTCAGCTATATCATTCGATTTTATATTGTTCTTCCATTGCGTTCTGTGGAAACCAATGATTTTATTCGGTGGTAAAAAATTTTTTTCTTTTTTTTATGAAATTTTTATGAAAACGAATGGTCAGTTATGTTTCATTCTGAAATAATTCTAAAGATCGTTTATTCTGCATATACCATATTTTGAACATATTTTCATACATATTTATGAAATTCCAAAGGACAAGAATGCTAGTAAATAAAATTATGAGAAACTCAACAACAAAACTGTGTAATTTTTTTATGGTTGTTAGCATATTCGAAAATTAATGCAAATTTGTTTTATATACAAAATGATTGTTTTCCTTTTTTCTTTATTTTTCACAAAAACGTGATTTTTCAATCTATTGTGTAATTTCTTTTCTTGCCTTTTTTATCTTTTTTTTGGCGTTATTCTGCGGTTCAAAGAAAAAATTAAGTATAAGCTCAGCTGAAAGATAGGAGTAGTTTAAATACTTTTTGAATAGTTTATTTTCTTAATGAGCATAATTCAGCTGAGCAGTTCTTATTCATATACCAATTGGACGAATTGAAACTTTCGATATATTCCAGCACCATCCATGACATTGTAATTAGTCATTCGTATGGTCTACAAAGCGCTATGGTTTATAAAGCTCTATGGTTATTCGTATGGTTTATAAATGAAAAAAAGTTTGTTTTATTGCGTAACACATTGCATTAACAAATAAGTGATACATATTAACCGGCACAATCAATGAGTAAAATTGAAGTCGTTCTTGCGATTTGTCTGCTAAAGATATGCAGCTACCTCCATATACCACTTACTTAAATTATTCTCTACTTCTGATTTACAATCTGTGCGACAAAGTACGTATAATTGTATTGTTGCTACGCATCATCAAATCTAACTAGCTGATACATGAATTTAATTTAGTTTATTGCAAATCTTATAAGTTGCAGAACAGATATCTAATTTACATCATTTTTAATTTCTTGAAATTCCAATTCGTAATAGAGTAAAAGAATCCTTTTCATTGCATTTTTTTTAAATCTAAAACACGAATAAGTAGTTAATGAGGTTAAGTGGTTTCTGACATTTAAAATTTAGAAAATTTGAAGCATTAACGAGTTGAATTTTTTACTTTTTTATTCTAATTTCAGCAGAGAATCACCAAAAATATTTGTTGTTAAAAGTAGGAAGATTGAGAGCACTAGAATCAGGGTCGTTAGTCATTCTTGACAAAATATTTTTCAATTAAAATATTTCAATTCTGAAAATTTCCTTTATTTCCCTTAATTCATGGAAGAAAAAATACAATAACTTTGAAACATTACTCTGGAAGCTAATTTAAAGAAAATGGTTTTAACCAAGTGGAAACAATGTTTTGAATTAGATTTTTAAAATTCAGAATGAAAAATATATTTGTAATTGAACCAAATAATGAAATAAATATAATGATATTAACGTATATTTTATTGTATACATTATATGTAAAAGGACTTTCTGATAGTTAAATAAAACAAAATGTATAATTGATTTTTTATTGTAAATAAACTTGTATATATATAGATTGTAAATAGTAGCACAAAAAAAGACAATTACATCTTTTAAAGTATCTTAAAATAATGTAATATATTTGGGTCTAGTTCTAGTTTATTTCAACACACACACACACACATGCAAATCAGGATTTAAATTTAGATAAATTTCATTATTTTTCGTAAACTATTAATGTATTGTATTGAAAAAAATAGAAATTTGTTTTCTATTATAAACATTTCATAGGCGATACCCATTGTTTACAGATTTATAGCATTGTTTGAAGACACACTGGAGAAAGTATTTTTCATTTTAACTTTTACAAAATACTTCAAATAATGTACTTTTATATACTAAGTTGGAACGCTTACAAGCATTTTTTATTAATTGTTTAATTTCTTAGGAAATTCGAAAAACAAAACACATACATTTGATTAATTTTAATGCAATGAAAATAATAAGATGCATTTTTTTATTATATTGCATGCGTTATATGCATATGAATTAGGATGTAGTTACTATGTTATTGATATCTCTATATTGTTTTTAAATTTTAATTTAAGATTTCTTTATTTATTTAATAGACTGTATGCAGCTCAATATATTTAAAATAAATTTTAATAACTTAATATTAACTATGAATAGATTTGATAGAGAGGATATATAATAAATTGTAAAAATAATTACTTATATTAATTACTATATGCTAATATAACCATATCAGAAAAGTGGACTTAAAGTATATAATTTAAGAATTAGGGAAATATTTTAAAAATAGTTTAATAAGATACTTGTTTGTTTAAGATGGATTATTTTAATATATTCCCAAATTTTGAAAATATTTATGTCTTTTTTCTTTAATGCAAAATTTCTGATGTCTTATTTTCATAATAAATCTTAATAATAAAAATGTCCTTAAAAATTTTAGCTCAAAACTTTTTGAAAAAAGTTAAACAGCATCCAACACAGAAGATATATTTTTAATAAAACTATATAGTTTTTTTTATCAACCTTAACTTTCAGATTAAATGCAACTTTATATTAACTTTTTTAATTTCCTCTACAGAAATAAATTACTTAGCAACTTATTTCATTTTTTTCATTCAATTATCATTACTCAGCTAACTTATGTGTCATGCATGTTATATTTAATGACTGAAAATTTTTTAGATTGTCGAATGAAATAATTTTAATATATTCTCTTGTTCAACGATTTTAAAATATATCTGAGACTGGACTAGGTTTTTTGAGAAAGTTTTCTATAAAACTTTTATGTATAATACATCATTTATTATTTTTAAATTTAATGTCAAATTCACTAAGGCAATCTAAAGAAACTTCGTACATAAATGCTTCATTTTAAAAATATCCAAAAAATAATTTGTTTAAGCCCTTTCACGATTCCTTATGCTTTGCAGCCAAGTGTCAGATCAATTTTTATCAGTTTTAACGAAAATTTGAAGCTTAAAAAAGTACCAAATTCGTGATGCGTATTTTTATGTGACTTTTTTTCGTGAGGTCTTAGTCTAAATTTTGATCCGTTTTATGTTATAAATAAACAGAAAAGAGAGAACCCTTTTTAATTTCATACTAAACAACAGATTCTGTGTCTTATGTGATCATGATGTAGCTGCTTAGGTCAAATTACCCACGATTTTTCTGACGAAAACGGATATTTATGTATGAATTTCTTAACGAAAAAAAGCTTTTTTATATCTATTTTGTGATTTTAATATTTAGTAATCGTGATGTTACCAAGTATCTTTTGAATACCATGACACTGAAAAAAGATTTTTATCTTTAAAGTATATTTTAAGAATATTATTCTATTCGTTAATCAGATGACCTAGTTTGCGGAAAATGTTCATTTTTTTTTTTACCAGCTAGCGAAATGCAATTTTTAGAAGGGCAGATTGAAAACTTTTGATTGAACTCTAAGTATTTAGATTTGCTTTCTTCCTGAAAATATATTTATGAAAATATATTAAGTTTAAACGAACTTCATGGATTCGCTTATCTTGTATTTTTAACAAATTTATTTTGTTTTGTGTTTCAGGCATTATATTCAAGGTGCAAGTTCTGTAAAAGATATGAAAACTCAGTGTGTTTTAGAATTATATTTTTACTTTAGCATAGAGCTTTTGCGTTTTTTTTTAAGCGTCGTATTTTTTTGTGCAACACATTAATATCTGGAAGTTTATCTTTCTGTATGTTCAATTCTCATCTCAAGTGAATAAGCCTGACCTCGTGCTTACGAAATGGCTGTATATGTAGACTGACATATATATACATATATATAGTCGATTCTATATACAACAAGTCAACATACAATCAAAAGTGTGCAACATTTTATGTTTTGGAAGTTTACATCTTTGAATTAAAAAAAAGTATTTTGATTTTACACTTGCTTTCATTGTTTACATCAATTCTCTATAGCTGTTCTTTTTTTGATTAAGTTACTTATTTTAGGTCACATGGTTGTTTGCAAAGAGTTAGTGATGCAATTATTGTTGTTGTTTTTGTGCAAGCTAGGCTGGCATCATGTGGCGCGCTGCTGTATTTTCCCAACTGAATTGTAACGTGGTGTGGAGTCCGACTTCTTCAGTACACTCATGTCATAGGAACCCGTTTATAAGGTAGCAACCATTCATAACCCATTCATACAAGGAAAGGACAAAGACAGGATTGATAGATAGAGAAAATACGTCCATGCCCGAATTGGGATTCGATCCCAGGATCTCACTATCCGCAGTCAGGCACTCTGACAACTAGACATGGTGGGCGATGATGCAATTATTAATTAGATGCAATATTATAATATCGAAATCACTTTGATCTTATAATTTGATTCTGCTTCTTTAAGTAACGTATTTTCTAAAGCTTTTTCAAAAAGTTTAGACCTCTTATTATTTAAAAAATATTTGAACAAGTAATCTATAAATCCCCAGGAAAGAGTAATTTTGGACAACAGCAAGTAATAAATTGAAATTTTATTGCGAAATCACTTCGTGGAATTGAATAAGTACTTAATAATCTATATTGACTAGCTAAGAAAATTGTCAGAAATAAATATGAAATTTTATTAGGTAAAAAAGTCTCATTACAGCATATAATGCAAGAAATATAAAACATTTTTTTTCAATGACGGGCACAAGAGGGTTGAACCCTATGCCACAACAAGGCCAGAGACTGCTACTTATTTGTCGTTACCCAGTGGACACCTGTGAACCAAGTCACGGAGGCGAGTAGTGTTCGTTATCCGCGCCATACCACCACAAACCCGTTTATAGGGCGAGCCACATATACAGCACCATACACACTTCATACAACATCACAGAAGATAGAACAGAGAAGTAAGAGACATCCATGCCCGAACCGGGATTCGAACCCAGGACCAACAGCTCAGGAGTCAGAAATGCTAACCACTCAGCCAATTGGTCGGCCAAATATAAAACATGAATACAAAGAAATACAAGTATATATAACCAGAAGAAATAAATTCTTTAAAAATGTATGTGTTTATAAAAAATGTTACAGATTATTTTTAATAAAAGACAAAAATAATTAGATCTTTTACAATAAATAATCTATCTTTTTTATAAATATTTAACTATATATTTTCGTGTAACTAATCAATTTTAAGTTTTAAGACATTTTCCTTTTCCTCTATAACCAACATAGCCCAATTATGCATTTTATTTGGAAATGCACATAGGATGTGCACTTAAAATACACCAGTTCATCATCTAAATATCAAATTTCCTGTACATTAATATCACGTGTAAAATGAAAAAGTGTCATAATATACTTTGGATATTTTAAGTTCTTATAAGTTACTATTAATTTTATAATTTTTTGTTCGCAATACTTTACCGGCTGCTGTTTTTGCCAATATAAAAGCCGCTAAAGAAAGACAGTCGCTTCGTAATTTTGAATGACGGTTAAGCTATGAGGACAACACCTGAGTTGGTACCCTCCTCTTTCCCCCCAGATGAAGGACAATATAATCATACGTACTTTAGTCGCCATTAGTAATCACAGAGAATCTTCAGGTATAAAAATCATCACTTCCTAGTCACGAGAACAACGCTTTTCATTGTTTTTCTAATTTATCTTTGTGCTTCATGGCTTATTCTTGCCAACTGAAGCTTTCAAATGTTTGACTTCATATCTATAGATTTTTTGAGTAAGATGATCTTTGATTGGAAGAAGTATCAAATTTGCCTACTTCCAGACACGACAGTAACTCCTTCCTCCGCCATGCTACTGTAACATCATTCAGTCTTTAAATAAAAACACATGATTTTAAATTTAATTTAGAATCATTATTACCTATATATTTTTAAACTTAGATTGAAACCTATATATTTTAAATAACAGCTTATGATATATCCTTAAACATTGTTTGTTATCAAAGGAACTAATATAAAAACAATATTCTTGATTTCCTTTTCCACGAACAGTAGGTGATCGGTTAACGAACGGTTCGGACTTCGAACACTTTCACGAAAGATTTTTGTGTTCGGACAACGAACATATATTCGGATAACGAACCAAAACGAATTCTAACGGTTCTCGGAGCATGATGTGTAGAGTTGCCAAACTCAATGATCCAAAAATCATCTTCCATCTCTCTTTACTTATGTTGCTTGCCTTTTAAACTTCTAAGTTCTATACTGGAAAAAAATTTTCAATAAAATATTTATAGCCAAAGTAGACTATTAGTTTCGGTTTTGAATTCATTCAAAACGGAAACTGATTTTATTTTGAGCATTCCTTCACCTTGTTCATTCGTTGAAGAAGTATGTCGCAGCAATGATCTTAGAATGGCACCCAAACCAAGCTGTATCAGTAAGGTTCGGGATCTTTATAACAATGCTATTAATCACTTCCGGAAAGAAAAGCAGTCGACATTGGACATGTTCTTTGATGTCCCATAAACGAAAAATGGACTGATTAATATGCAAGACTATACTTTTAATAAACTAACTAAGAAATTATACATCCTTTTTTAATTTAATTTTTAAAATAATTTTAAATATCGCCATAACAAATAAATCGATTTAAAAAAAAAGGTAAATTGATGATTGATTAACGAACAATTCGGATAGCGAACATAGTCTTGTAACGGATTATGCTCGTTAAACCGATTACCCGCTGATATCAATAAATCATCTTAAAACTGAACAATATCCATCTTCAACATATTTATAAAAAAAAAATTTCTCTCTCTTACTATGACAGCCGGTTCAAAGATTATGACTTACATATCCCTTTATAATGTAACACGATGTATTTTTAGAATAATTCATCAAAATTTAAAGAGTTATATGCTTGTCCTGAAAATGTCTGAAATTGCGTGTTTTTTTATGACAGCATGACAGATGGTTGTGCATTCCAAATGCACATCCCCAGTACAATGCTTTCTTGGAAAACAGATACAAAGCTGGTTGCATGTGGAATACTATCACATATATTAAAATCATATTCTTCTCTATTTGAGTCGAATTCCGAAACAATTCCAGTTGATACTCAGAAGATTAAAACGCAATTAATAAAATTCAAATAAATAAAAATCACTACTATAGCATATTATATAATGGATTAAAACATGCTGTAGTTTGTCATATTCCTTTTATTTATTTTTTAATATTTTAATGAAAGATAAATATATTCTTTGAAGGCAGCTGCACGAATTGTTCCAGCTTGCCGTCTTCAACAATGTCTGAGTCACGTTTAGAATTTGTTATTGTTATGTTTTTAGACATAGTAGTTTATTATGTTTGCAATGATGATGAAAAATAGAGAAATATAAATTATGAATGGCTTGATATTAGTTTGGATAACGAAAAGAAAAGAATATTATGTAAACAGCATAAAATGCATTGTGCTATCTATTTATGTATCTAAAACTCAGGCTTTATTTAGTAAAAAAATATATTGTACGCTTTAATAAACAAAACTTTATTTTAAGGATTGTTTTACTTTATTCTTTTATATTATTATACATCAAAAGTTTTTTTTATATATATTTTTGAACTTGTTATTATTTAAAATACTGTATAATTATACATGATGCTATACACTGTTTTTCATAAAGCAGATTTCCTGTGATGTTGATAACATGAATTTTTGCCATTTTAACGAAAGTGAAATTTTTTACTTATTACGAAAAAGATTTCCATAGGAATATTAGGGAAAAATTTATTTCATAAATAATATTCTGATATGTTATTTAGTTTACAATTTTAAAATAAACGTATCATTTTTTTGCTCATAAACGTTTTTTTTTTTCATAAAGTCTATTTAAATAAAAAATTGTGGTTTCATTAAATTGTTTGACAAAATTCGCAAAAAAAAAAAATGTTTTCATTATTTACCGAGGAATAAATTTTTATGAAACAAGAAATAGTATGCCAAGAAAATTGAATATTGTGTTCAGTATCTTTTAAAAAATTTATTAATTCGAAGATTTTTTTCTAATAAAATAATCGCTATCATCTCTTGCGATTTTTAAACATTGTTATGATAATATTTGTGGTGGTAGTACATAAATATATAGTCGTTTGTGAGTATTATATGTTAGTATTTTACGATATAGACCAATACGATTACAAATCTATTCCAAATCTTGTTGAATTAAACGTATATTTTTAAGTCTAAAACCACTTTAAAAAAATACGAATATAGACATATGTTACACATAAGGACTGTTGTTGTTCTGTGTTTAATTATTGAGGACTTTAAAATATGTATGTGTCCTTATAAATTAAGAATGACATTATTAATGGATATGTGTATTTTTATAATGTTGTTGTTGTCGTGTACCAGCTAGGCTGGCAACATGGGGTGCGCTGCAATACTTTTCCAACTGAACTATATTTTGGTGTGGAGTCCTCCTTCCTCAGTACACACAGGCCATAGGTACCCGTTTATAGGGTAGGCAACCGTTCACAACCCATTCATACAAGGAAAGGACAAATACAGGATAGATAGAGGGAGAAATAGACAGGATAGATAGAGGGATCCACGCCCGAACCGGGATTCGAACCAAGGACATCCCTATTTTCAGTCAAGCACGTTGACCTCTAGACAAGTTGGGCGGAACCGCCTTGAACTATTTATATTAATAGAAAAACAACTACTTTTTTTAATTCTTTTCGGAGTTTTATTATGAGGATTATACACGATAATATCGATCAGCATACAAATATGTTTTTTCACATTAAAAATGACATTTATTACAATTTTTAATGCGTTTCTACTATTTATGTATGCAGTCAGTGTTACGCTGCTTTCTTTCCTTATCGCGTTGAAATTCATTCTCAAAGGAAAGAGCTTGAAAATTTGTATTTGTTGACGGAGCTTTGTCATGATTGGGTTATTTCAGCTATTACTCTTGTGAGTGTTCTCTTCGGGAAGAGGTGGGGGAGTGGAGAGTAGAGAACCTCACCCCTATATGGCTGGATATAAATAACTGGTTTTATGTACTGGTTAGTTTTGTGTACTAGTTCTGAAATTTTCAGACGTAAGCTGTGAAGGAATAGTATCCACTAATAGTAATAGCCTTACAGAGAGAAAAATATATCATCGACTTCACAATTTAATTAGCTTTATTATTTCATCCAAACTGCTTCCGGTATATGTTACGGTAATTTTGGTAAATCATCAGGAAGGTAATGGAGAAAGCTAAAAGAGAGGACATGATCACACTTTTTGGCGAAATTATACAATTTAACTTTGAAATACAATGTTTACTAAAGTGTCTCGATTCTGATTCATTCTGAGAAATTATCCCACCTGATTTTTGTTATTATGTCATCAAGATAAATTTATCTATGCATTAAATAACGATATTTTCTTTTTAGAATTGAAAAAAAACATAAAAAAATATGTGCGAAAGTTAAGAACCCTTAAAATTAGTATTTGATTGATTTATTTTATCATATATTATGACATAAAATATTATCCAACATATACTAAAAAGATCAATAATATAAGTGAACCATTTGTTTTTATTCTGTTTTTTATAAATGAAAGAGCTTGTTTTGAGGCCTGTACTGTAAAAATCTGGAAAATTTTTGAAAACATTTTAAAACGCATAATGTTTTATGTTCAATATATTTTTCATTCTTTCTCAGAGGAAAAATGTATTAAAATATTGCAATAATATTTTTTTAACCAAGATAAAGATTAGTTGCACTATCACTATTCTCGCTTTTACAATATTGAATACATTTATTAAACTTTATTGTAACTAAATTATTACAAAATAACTAAATAAATCGCATCAAAATTTAAAATAATTAATTAATTAATTAAAATACATAAATATCAGTTAAAGTAAATAATAAGATTGAAATTTACTATAACAGAATTGTGCAATCCATTTAATCATCTATTAAGATCATCGGTAAAGATATAATTATAAATGGCTAAAATCAACTAAGTAATTTTCTACTTTTTCATAAAGTAGAAAATTACTTTATAAAAGTAGTTAGGCGATAATCTCTGTTTTAGTCCTTCCGTTTTGAATACAAAAGTGTGACGTTAAGCTGAAGATTGATTTGATTAATAAAAAAAACATAAAATGAAATGCATGTGAAATCCTTCATTGTTCAGTGGATTTTGTCATCGAATTGTTCTGAAAGTCGTTCTGGATCTTATCACACTGCTTGATTGATGATTCACTTCAACAATAAGGTCCATGAATTTCTTAAATCTATATGACGGCCATAATAACCGATTTGTAATTTGAAGCCTGGTGCCAAGGCTAAATTATTTTCACATTTTTAATTGAGCACCAGAATTTTTAACAGCTTCTGAAAAGAATATCGAATCAGTCTAATAACAAAAACAATGAAAACAAGTGAATAAGCATTACAGTTTAATCCGTGATACCACAATTATATATATATATATATATATATATATATATATATATATATATATATATATATATATATATATATATATATATATATAAATATAAATATATATATATATATATATATATATATATTTATATTTTTATATATATATATATATATATATATATATATATATATATATATATATATATATATATATATATATATATATATATATATATAAATATAAATATATATATATATATATATATAAATATAAATATATATATATATATATATATATATATATATATATATATATATATATATATATATATATATATATATATATATATATATATATATATATATATATATAAATATATATAAATGGCTAAAATCATAATGATGGTGTATGAACTATATATATATATATATATATATATAATTCATACACAGGGTAATATAAAGTAGCTTTAGTGACATTTTATATTCCTAAGATTTTTGTTAGAAGAGTAAAATGTCAAACAACACAGATTTAAAAACTGCTTAAATTATTAGACTAACTGGAGCAGCAATAAACGAAATATTCAATGGTTTCTGTTGTTGTTAGTTATGACACTTGGACAGGCCAAACTCGCTTTGCCTTGACTAAGGGAATTTAGGTCATTAGGGAGCGTCTTTCATTTTAATCAGAGCGCCACAAAGGTGAAAGTACGACTTTGCTCTTCAAATCTTCCGGTAGATGGCACCACCAGAGGATCCACTCCACAATTTTGGCATTGATCTGAAGAGGGAGAAAATTTTCTCCAGACCATTGCATCTGTGGTAACTGCTCAACGACCGACCACAGGACTTTCTATTCCACAGATTTAACGAGCAGGTATATCGCATGTACTCTGTGGGTATTTGGCGGCATTGGGAATCGAATCCTGCCCTTCCGGATGGAAGGCAGATGCCCTAACCACAAAGCTACCACGTCCCTTCCATGGTTTCTAAGAGTAAAATAAGTCAAAAAAGCTGCTTGAAAAAGACGGGCAGTGGTATATTAGTATATCTAAAAAAATTGAAAGGAAGAAAGTGATTGCAAAGCTTTCTCAAAATCTTGATTATCTAGTGTCAGTAATTTTAATGAAAAGACACATTCATAAATAGAGAGCATTTTTAGTTGAGAAACAATCCCTAAGCCACTTATTAAGGATGTTACTACCAGATGTCATCTATATTATCATTAAAACCTGCGCAGTTAATAAGTGGAAGGCAATTACGCAGTCAAACGAGTCCTCTTTTAAACCTTTCTTAACAAAGATCTGCGTATACATTTGCAGAACATCCGGAAAGCGTATCAACATAGTTGTCACCTTTTGCCTGAAACGAAGGATTAAGAAGCCCTGAAAGGAAGAAGTATAGGGAAGTTGTAGCTTACCATGATGAAAATTTTAACTTAAAAATGCACAATTGAGAATTTATCAAGTAGAAAGTGACTAGTTATGTTCTTGAACATGCCAATCACAGCCGACCAATAAGCCAATTACAATAAGCCAATCACACCACAAATTGTTAGAATATCAGTTGTATCTCTTTATTTTATATGACCATTTTGATTGTTGGAGATGTTCAGTGGGTAACACAGATTATCCTGAAACAATATTTTTTTCTGCCTCAATATTGTTTTTTCATTGTTTACTTTATATTTATTTCACGTATTTTCTTATTTTTTCGGAGGTAAATGTCTTAATTTATATATAATTATTTAAATTAATAAAAGCATAATCCAATTTTGTAACTGGCCCATCAATGAAAGTTTTTTTTGCGGGGGGGGGGGGGGAATAAAAATCTAAATAAAATCGTAAATTTGAAATTAAATTTCTCGCTTAATTTTTGTCCTATACTAAACATACTGTCTTAAAAAACATATAATGAGTAAAAGTTTTATTAAATATAATAATAAATATTGGGATATCATATCAAATTTGGATTTCGTGACTCACACAGTTAAGTTTCTAGATTTAAAAATGCCATAATATGAATAATAGGATTTTTTGATTTCATATAGAATATTTTTACAATTGGAAAAATGAATCAGATAAATCCTTTTTTTGTTTTAATTGAACACCTGTAGATAGATAGCTCCGAAAATATATTTTGATGGCACATAATTTTCAGATCTTTCAGAAAGAAGCACACGTTCGAACAATTGAAGCGCAGAAAAAAGAACTAGAAAATCAAAAAAATAATATAATGCTTTCCTATTCTAAAATTTTCTGCAGTCAAACCCAGTAGGTTCGCTTTTCTGTCTGCTGTCATCGATACTTCCGGAAGCATGACGATTCCTATGAAAAGGGTACTTGATGTACATGCATGGAACGTCAGTGAATCAGAAAGTAAACAAGTTGAAAGAGAGGGAGCTTTTCATTCTTTCGTCGGTGGCTGTGATGTATTGTGGAGCTTCATTGTGCAGTCAAATTTATGCTCCTCTTTTCAAAGATTTGCAGAGTAAACCAGTGAGCCATTGAAATCTCTGTTTTGACGTTTAATTTACTTCCCTGAATTATTTTTTCCAAATGAATGATTTTTTTTTACAGAATATACTTATTGAGAATTGTATTTACTTCATTATAAATCAATGAATAGAAAGAACCGACAGCACAGGTGCCTTATAATCCATGATTCCAAATTCTGAATTTTTTTGGCGATGAAGAAATGTTGCCAAGATGACGTATTGTGACGTGCGCAATGACGTAAGTACTAGGGTTACCAAAATTAGAATTTACTGCATAATTCCTATAGGTCTCCATATCTATGACGTAAAAAAAAAAAAAAACGAGATTGCCAGGTACATAAGAAAATTCGCCATAAAATAGCCAATCTCAGAATTTGGCGTCATGGATTATACGGCACCTGTGCCGAACCGATGTAATTTATTCTTTGAATAATAAAATGTGAGGAGAATTTGGGTTCTGTATTCCTACTGTCAATGAAGTGGGTTCGATTTTAATGTGTTCCTAACGACACTTTTATTGATGAGATCTACACATGTCAACCTATTGTTTCTGATATTCTCTGCTTGCATGGGTCATGACTTGTCGATACATGACTCAAAATCGAAATTCCGTATTTATGAATGACAGCATTTCAAAGTTTCGCCATTCAAAAATACAGGAAATTTGAGTATCACGTGAACAGAAATTGAAGATTTAAAGCGGATGTTCCGTCTTTTGATATGGAATTTGCATTAAATATATAAAATAAGTATTTATTAAAAAATGCATTTACAGCCTTAAGCTTTCTATTTTTCAATCATAGGCACATTTATATGCATGGGTAATTTTTAAATGACTATTATTATCTACTTATGTGGATGGTTTAGAAACAAAATTAATATCTCTAGTACATTTATCTTAATCGCTCATATTTTAATCTTATACAGTGATCCAATGCAAACAGAAAGCAATGGAGTAAACAAATGACATTACTTTGTTTATAATTGGGAGTTTTCATAGATTTATCTCTTTATTTTTACATATTTTGTCTACATTTTATAAGAGCTAAGGTGATAGTATAATAGTACTAAATATTATGTATTTATAATATTACGAAAATGTACTAAATTGTTTTTGAATTTAAAATACTTATACATTGCATATTTCATTTACCTTATTATTTATAGAAGTAATATATATATATATATATATATATATATATATATATATATATATATATATATATATATATATATATATATATATATATATATATATATATATATATATAGAATAAATTTTAGGTAATAGCTGCCATCATCAGATTTTGCCTCTATCAAATATTTTAGGAACTTTCTTAGGATATTCAATTTAGTAAACATAAGAAATATGTTGTTGGAAGCCTCGAAACTTGTGTAGTATTTTTTTGAGACTTTTCTAAAGATCATTCAGGAAAAGATCGTTGAGAAGCAATGAAAGTTATTCTCATATTCTTATAGCTCTATTAAGTTATATTATCTCTCGCATTGCACCTCGATCGAAAATCAAGAGGAATGGAGTGTCTCCACATCAGTTCTTCAGAAAATGAGACAGAGTTCTCGCCATGTCAACGATAAAAGTTTTGATCACGAAGTCAGATTTTAAAATGAATTGTTATCACTGTAGAAATTTATTTTCATTTCTTTGGTTTTCAACTTTTCATGACAATTGTATTTGTGTTTGGAGCAAAAAGACCCAATGGCACTATCCTGCTTTTTATGCTATGCTAGGATTGCTCATCCTTTAGGTCATTTGTCGAGAGTATAAATTGTTTCAATTTTTCATTGTTCCTATTAGCACTATTATGAAATATATACCTTAGAAACTCGACCAGTATATCCAATTGCTGATTATGTTGTCTCTCATGACAATCATATTTTTTAGAAGTTATTTTCAAATATATTAGGGCTCATCCACACTAAGAAGATTGTTTGAGACAAATTGATTTTTCATGACTAACAAAGTCTTCAGATTTAGTCTGAGTTTATAATTTAAGGAGACTTTTTACTACATATTTGACAAATCTGGAATCAATTTTCTTTATTTGTTATCGAATCACATCAAAATTTTGAAAATATTCATTATGGCATCATTGTAAAGTACTCTGCTTTCTCGTTACAGGCTTGCATAACAAAATTCTTGCTACACCATTTTATTTTGAAGTTTTTGAGTGATAAATTGTGCTTTTGAAAAATTTGGATTTACTTAATTAATTATTTATATCCAAATTTAATAACGCGCAGAACTGTCACTCATATTCATGAAACTTTTTCTTGATATCACACTTTTATTGTTGTGTATTGTGTGTAGTTTGTTCCAGATTAACCAGATACCACTTATCAGAAACTAATACATGACAAAAGTTACATTTGTGTGAATTGTAAAACATATTGATTAATATAACTTACTTCTTAAAGAAATCAAAAGTTAAAGAAAAAATTATCAAGACATAAAAAGTTTAAAATCCTGTAAGAAAATACATTTTTAATAATTTTAATTAAAGAGATTAAATATATTAATTAGTTAACTTGATGATGCATATAGGAATATGAATTTTTAGTGAACTGGAACGATTTCTATTTGAAATGAGAGAAAAATTAAAGTTATGCAATAAATGGGAAACCAATTATTTAAGATTCAATTTGCATATTAATGTAAATTTTATTTGAATTTATAATTTTATTTGACTAATAATCTTGAATATTATTTGTGATATAAAATTTACTTGAACTTTATATTTTATTAAACAATAAATACATTTGAAAAGTGCAGAAATATTATCTAACTAAATAAATTATTTAAAATGTGTGAATTTCTCATACAACATAAAAAATAAAACTTTTACATAAAATTAGTTTTAAAAATTGTAGTGCTGCCATCTATTCAATAAAAATAATTTTTAAATATTTTTCAAAATGCATGAAATTATTTGTATAATACTCTTTTTTAAATATAAAAGTATTACCATTTATAAGTCTACTTTTCCTAAGCAATATATAATAAACTAATACAAATACTGTATAATATCTATTAAAACTGTGCTATTATAAATTTCTGAAATATCTCATGAGTAGATCTAATTAATGTTTTAAAAATGGTGCTGCCATCTAGGGAGGAAATAATCAACTTTAGAAATTTATTTATTAATTTATTTATTTAAATGCTTTTTTAGTATAATCGATTAACAATATTTAATTAAATATATTGATAATACATGATAATGTCATAATAAGTCATGTTATTTTTAAAATATGTAACAATTCCTTTTATTAAATCAGTATTTCATACTCAGTTTTTTATGGCATGAAATGAAATGTTCTTTTCAGATTTCATAAACAAATGAATGACACTGTTTACTTCACACATTTTTATTTCAACATTTGCGTTTAACATCAAGAACTGTTCCATTGTAAAAATTAAAACATCTTTATCATGATGCATTAATTACATTTTCTATCAAATTTTAACAATATATTTTTTACATAATTGATATTGGCTGAGTTGTACAACATGGTAGAAATTTACAGTTATTTAACATATTATATATTTACCTATAAATTTATTAATTCTCAAAGTTTTCTCTTAAAATTCACAATGAAATAAATCAGGCAAATAAATTGCAACTTCAAAGAATAATATTAAAGTTAATTTTAATTGAATCATTAAAATTAATATATGTGCAAAATGTGTTATTAACATTTCGAGAAAATATTGAATTTATTTAAAAATATAACTTAAATATGATAATAAAAATATATGTAAATATATTTTTCTTAAATTTCAGCCTTATAGAAAATTATATTTTCCGTAACAGTAAAATTGAAGATTTTTATGATATATTTTATTCAAATTGATTCACTGTAGAAATTTTTGAACGAAATCTTCGCTGATTTGTACTTTGATTTCTTATAATATTTAGGAATTTAATTGAAACTCCTGTTTTTTAATAATTATCAATAATTTTATAATCATTTTAGGATTTCGTCAGGATTATGCTAACTATTGCAAAAAAAATTTTTTTAATTTTTTTAAAAAACTTATGACAAAATATTTTCCTTAGCAATTGTTACTTTCAGACAGCAAGTATTAATTCAATGGCTTAAAGAATGTGTTTATCGTAAATTTATGTTATAAATAAAACTATTTCTTTACAGAACAGTTACAAATACTTTAATTTAATGGTTGATATCTCATTATTACTGTTATAGTGATTGAAAGAAATTAATAAAATGTGTATGAAAATTAAAAAACGAATAATAAATGCTGAATAAAATGTATGAAAATTAAAAAAATAAATATTTTTGAACTTATCTAAATTGAGTTTATTGTATATGTACTCGAAGGATTTTGAATAGAAAGACAAATGTTATTGACTAAAAATGAGAAATAATTCTGGATTTTATAAATTTTCAATTTTCACTAACGGTCTGTAAAAAAATTTATTAAATAATAAAATAAGCGAAATTAATTATTTTTAAAAGAAACTCAGGATAATTTATTGTTTTAGAACGAATTGTCTAACTTTATTTCTTTTTATTAAAAAATTAGGTTGCATAGAAAAATAACATATATTAGAACAATTATGAATTTAAAAGTTATTAAATTTATACTAAAATATTGTAATCTTATTCATCCTCATAACTGTGTATGAATTATTCACATAGAACTTTCTTCGAGGTATTAAATGCGAGAAATTGAATTTATTAATAAATTTAATATTTATATTGTTCAGAAGTTTAAAGTAACACTTCAATCAAAATTATTTTTGACAATATAAAAATTTCGTGGTTTTTTCTTCTAAGAAATATAACTACTCTTTGTAGCGCCATCTTGTGAAATAAATTGAGAAATAGAATCATATTTCTCGCAATATTTTTCAGCAAACACGATCCGAGTCGAAATAGTCATTAAATTTATACTATAATCTTTTAATAATAAATTTATACTATAAATCTAATTTATTCAAATAACAATTTTTTATATGAAAAGATATTTTTATTTCTACATTGATAATTAAATTTTTTTGTGTTCATTTGGCTTACAAAAATTTTACTGTGATAATTTTTTTTTTCATGATATCAGTATTTATTGATTTTAAAATTTTTGATTTTTATTTAAAGCTGTAAAAATCTATTAAATACCGGAAAAAAATTACCTTTTGTAAAAATTAAAAAATAAAATTTTTTTGAGAATATTAACATTATTTATATTATTATTATTTATAGAGCTTTTTTTATGGGGAAATGCTCTAATTTATATTTTTATTGACATTGTGCTTTAATTTATTTTTAGAATTTAATATTTATATTTGTTTTAAAAAATCGTATTTATGTATATTTAGGATAACTGCATTTTTTATTTTATTTAAGGAGTAATTATTGTTTTTTAGTTTAAAGTTTATTTGTGTTTTAAACTTTAAACAATATTTTTTTACTGTCTAAATCCTCATTTACCTACTTAAAAAAGTATTAATAATAACAGAACTTATATTATTTTTGTTTTGTTTAACAAAACAACTCAGTAATTTCACAGAATTAAGTTTCAAACATTAAAAACATTTTAAAAAATGAAAAAATAAAAATTGACTTAAGATTTTAAAATTTTTAATTCACTTTATTTTAATGCTTTTGAGAATTTTAAATAAGATATTCATATATTTTTTTAGAGGAAATACTTGGGGTTTAAAATTTTTCACTACAATTTATTTCAATATAAATATAAAGTAATTAAGTAATCAAATTTCGTATATAATATTCAAAGTAATAATATTCGTATATAATAGGACAAAATATTCAAAGATTATTAACATTAGTTTATATTGCATACTTTATTACTTAAATAAAATAAGTTATTATTACTTAACTTAAATGTTATCTATATTATAATTACCATAACGTTTTGAAAATGATTTTGTTTATTTTCTCATTATTTTTATTAACTTCTCCTCTGTACGTTTTTTTTAGTTAAAAAAATGTTAAATAAATTTATTAGCTTGAGCATTAGTATAGATAAGATGCTTCCTTTACATTTTATTTAATTTTACTCAAAATTAGGAATCTTATCAGAATCAGTTATCTTGTTTATTCTAAACACATATACAAAAATCACATTTACTGGTGTTCTGTTTTGTTTTTCTCAATTTCTTATTATAAAATGACTTCCATTTCAGAAATGTATATTTTACCACTGATTATGTGAAATGTCCGATAATCATATATTTAGAACAGCATTTCTAATTAAAGTGATTGCAAGGATAATATCATTTTTATAAATCATACACACTGTCCGACATTAAAAATGCAACACTAAAAAGGAGTGTCCAGAAAATTATGCAAATTTCAAATTCAAGGTAGACGCACCTTACCGAGTTATGCAAATGATGTGAAATGAGCATCTGTCATTCACATCATTTGTATAACTCACGTAGAATAAGAACCGGGAGAGTGGGCAATACTCGCGCCGTTATTGCTGCTCGGAAAATAATCGTTGAAAGTGTGTTCTTGTCGCAAAGGACGGTTGTAATTGTAGAGAATGTCAGGCCATCGTCGACGGAGTCAGTTCCAGCAGACAGACGAGTTTACGAGGGGCATAATAATCGGACTGAGAAGGACAGGTTTGTCCCCACTTAAATCGCAGATAACAGACACCTGGAAGTGTCCACAGTGCATTGACTGTGTTGAAGACGGTTAGAACATGGAACTGTGTAACGTTTGCGGTTTGCCAGAGTGACGTCAGCATACGTGGATCAAGGTGTCCGACGGGTGGGGGTGGTGGCCACGCAAAGCACGTCTACTAAAATTCTACAGCATGTGTAAGACACCCTGGAAGCTCCTATATCGAGCAGAACTATTTCCGTTAGTTGATTTTTAGTGGTCTGTGTTCGTGGCGTCCGTTAAGAAGATTTCCATTGGTCCCACATACAGATGCCAACGTCTGGAATGGTGCCAGGTTAGAACAGAGTGGCACAGGATCGTCTTCTCATATGAGGCATGCTTCTGTTTCTTCAGTGTTAGTCGCAGTGTACGAGTGTGGCGTCGGCGTGGAGGCAGGTCGGATCCTGCAGAAATTGTGAACGCCCTACCTCGCACAACACGGCATCATAGTTTAAGATGCCATTGCGTACGATTCCAGGTCACTTCTGGTTCGTATTCACGGCATTATGACAACCGAACGTTGCGTGTATCATGTGCTGCGGTCACCTTCATAGGGTACCCAATGCCTTTTATCAGCAGGATAACGCTCAACCTCATATTTATTCGCATCAGCCAACATGCCCGTCAAGGTGGGAAGTTTCTTCCCAGGCCACCGTACTCTCCAGATCTCTCACCAATCCAACACGTTTGGGATATGATTGGATGCCATTTACATACTCGTACACTACCTCCTTCAGAAGATGCACTTTGGCAAACGGTTGACAGGGAATGAAGAGTCATTCCTCAGGACGCCATCCATACTCTCATTGAGTCTGTGCCTAGACGTGTTGCTTTGTGTATCGCTGTCCATGGTGGTCCTATAACCTACTGACCCGAACCTGTTCTCGCTCTGTATTATGCATATCGTGTCGAAATCGAATCCTTATTGTTCGTTGCTGTCTCTCTGTCGAGTTTCGTCACTTTCTGGCAACTCCTTCTTGCTGCTGTATTTTCAATGTCGGGTAGTGTGTATACATTTGAAAAGAACCTTTCTAAAGTATTAAAAAATCACGTGTTTTTAGTGTAAAAATTCGAGCAACTACCAAACATTCAACTGGACAGATTGGTTCGCGAAATTGCATCAGTCGTTCCTTTGGCTTTATTCAACAGTGATGACATTTGAACTTGACTTTCCAATGTACTCCTGATTTTATTCCTTTGGATCACAAATTCGCTGCTCGATAATTTAGACATAAGCTATATTCCCAAATAGTGTTAATAGTTAGGTGAATCAATTGCTAAACCATGGGATACTCATAGCCGTGGCAAGAAAAATCAATTTATCAATATGATTCAGGGTGTAACTCAATTAAAAATTAATCGATTTCATAATAAATTTATTCAGAGTTTGGGAATTGATGAAACGAGTATAGATTTTAATTTTCCTTACATCGTAACTATGTACCATTTAAAATAAACAACATACTATTCCCTTAACATAGTTAAATGAAAAAAAAAATTAAAAATTTGAATGTGAACTTAGTTCTTACACAACTCCATTTAATATTACAACATTAAACAAAGTGATACATAGTGCAACAAATGCATGGTAATTCATTTTCTATTCATTCGTCACACATTTGTGAACAGTGCCTCTGACAATCGTATCGCATGTTAAATCTTTCTCGTGCACAGCAGATTCCGAAAATTCTAACCTAAACATACTAGCGTTTTAAAATTTGAACCAATTTATTGTATTAACAATCAGTACATTTTAAAAGAAATTAAACACACATATATATATTAAAATAATTATATATAAATTTATTACTCATAATCATATTAATTTTACGTTAAGTGCATCAGCAAATTTATATGTAAATAGAGAATAGCTTATCAAAATTTATTTATTCAAAGAAGCGATTAAACATTTTCTGACTTTCAAATAATGTTGACATCATTTAATTATGAATTTTAAAAGTAACCAAATCACGTATGTGAAATGTTAATCAGCTAGATTTATCTTGAGAATCTTTTAACAGCTAAAACATTTTGTTGTATCTTGTTTCAAATCAATGTTAAAAAAGCGAATATTATTGCAAGCATGTATATAAACATTTCTACCCTAAGCCATTGAATATGCAAATCAGAATGTCTCCAAAGTCGCAAAGAGACCCTTCTATCTGCAAGAGGCTCCAAACCCTCCGAATTGGCGTTGGATAACGATCGCCAAATAAATAAAAACAAATCGAGATTGGCTGTTACTCGCGACATGACAAATCCCGAGCAGATTGTCAGCGGAAACTCAAAGTGCTGCTTCGAACACGGCGAGATAAAACCGCTTATCGATTTTGTCCAAACAATAACTTTACTTTTGTTCTCTTGCTTTATCTGCCCCGAAGTTCGGCGAACTTGGAAGTGCTTGACAACTGAATCTTTGAATGTCACATTCCCAGTATTGTCCCTTGCTCGAATCTGTCCTCTCGCCAGGGCCCTTTGTCCTAATTGTGGGGCTTGTGGGGGGGGGAGCATGAATAAGTCTAATTAGGGCTGTCACATGGGATGAAATCGCACCTGACGAGAACGTGTCACTGCTTTCGATATCTGCTCGACCATCGACTGCTTTTCGATGTCATTATGGAATGTTGCCATAGGCACGGGAAGTAATAATCGAAAATGAGTTCTAATGAATATGGGTGAATAAAGTGGCCAGCAAGCAAAATCGAACTATTTTTTTCAATGAACTTCTTAAGAATCTTAAAAAAAAAATTTATACGAATCCAATGAAACAATAAGTATGTTTAATTACTGAAATATTAACCATTTTTAAAAATGCTAGTTAAATTTTTAACTGAAAAAAATTCGTATAAGAAAATTTTATCATACAACACACAATGGGGATTTATCCATATGGGATACAAGTGGCATAAGCTTTCAACCATGAGACTAAAACGGGAATAATATGCTTATTTTAAGTAAAATTTCTACATTTAACTTGGATTTCAAAATATTAATTTCAATTTATATTAAAAAAATAGTTGTAAGACACTTCCTAACAATATAGTTCTTAAATTTATTTTTAGAAATGCAAGAAAATTTTACATTGTAAAAGTCTTAACATATTTATCATTAACACAGAAAATGAGTAATATGTATATATAAGAGTATAAATAATAAACAATTTCAAACAGAATTTTTCTTATCTTCTGTGATGCTGTTCTTCCTTTGCATTGTTATAATTATTAATAATTTATTTATTTATCTTTTTCTTTCCTGTACATTAATAATGTTTTTATAAAATTGGTTTTTCCTAAATTGTATAATCTGTGGTTACGTCAAACAATAAAGTTGCTTTCTATAGGTTACTAAAAAGTATGAGGGAACCCGAAAAAACATTAAGGACACTTCTCAGATGAAATGAAACGGAGCGTCATAAAAATTACCATTCATTTGTAATCTTATGTCATAATTAATTTATTAATTTTTACTCTTCTATAAAAAATCAATGAAAGAACTTTAACATCATTAATAGTTTTTTTTCTTTGCTAAGGAATTTTTTCCGATTGTTGGAAAATAAGTACCGAAATGAAATTAAAATAAAATTATGATTTCTTTTTAATTGAAATATTTAAGATTTTGAATATTTTCAGTATAAAAATTATTTTAAAAGTAATAAAATAAAAATTTTGACATTTTTTAGTAGGTAATTTGTTTAAAAAATAAAGCTTTGTCAATTATTTTATAAAATTTTATTTTAACAATTACTTTGACTGAGGAGGAAACACAAGGTTTTTTTACGATTCTATGAGAAATCTTTTTATGTTTCTGAAATACACGAAAAAAGAGAGTTAGGTATTATACTATAATACATAAATTATAATAAAAATGAATTTATTATACATTATAAGCACACAGAGCACAAAAAATATTTCAAATTATTCCATAAAGCAAAAAACAATTATGTAAATATATTCAGTACTAACAATATAAAGCACAAAATATAAAGAATATATGAAACTAATATTTGCTATATTAAAGCGTATATTTTTTGCTTGGAATAAATGCTGTTTGGTATAAAATAGAATCCATTTTTGTGAAGTACTTCATTAAATCCGAAAGTAATTTTTATAATTTACATTGACTTGCTAGTGATATTTTCTTTGTTGCATATGCAAATTTTAAATATTATATATTCTAAGTATTTGAGTATTTTTAATATTAACTATTCAAATGTATTTTTCTGCATTAGTGATTCATTTTTTTTTTTTTTTAGGTAAGAAGTTCTGTTTTTGGTTTGATGCTGTTTTGTTTAATTAAATCAAGATTTATTGCACGGAATAGGTAAGATTTTTATGTAAACTGTGATGCTTGATACGGATTACATCTTTACCAAGATTTTTTCATGTAGTTTTATACAGAATAGATAAAAAAATGGAATAAAGTATACACCATATCGGTAGGAAAAACATAGTTATTAGTCAACCGGACAACACTTAGAACATATAGATTGTACCAATATACAATTAATCTTTAAATTAATTTATCATTTTATATTGAGGTCTGTAAACCAAATTGCAAATAGATAAAATTAAATAAGGTCAGAAAAAATTACATTCTTCTTCATTCATTTTTTTTTTTTTTTGCTAAATAGCCTTTCGAACAAGGATCAGTTATCAGTTGGATATGAATCTCGAAACTAATAAGGAAGTCAACTATTTCTAATTCAGTTATAACCAACAATTAATTAAATTTTTACTGATATATAGAATAATTTCTTAAATATGCTGAAAAGTAATCTTGAAATCGTCTTCAATATTTAATTTTTTCAAGCAACTTTTTTTAATCCTGATGTTTATATATATGGATTTATAATTTTGTATGGTTTATTTTTAAATACGAAAGTAGTTTCATAGTATTCTTGTAATGGTAACATAATCATACATTAATATATATCTAATTTTTTTTTATTTGAATTTGTTTACATCTAAAACATTAAATTTTCATTTCGCTCGACTGGTGCCTTAGCATAACGCTCAGCAGTATGAATTTCATGCTGAGGAAACTATTGAATAGTATAAAAATTCGCCGTGACGAAATAAAGATTTAAACGGGAAGAATGCTTAACTTTTACTTCTACCACAACATTAGAAATGTTCCTGTTTTAATTTGTAAAATAACAAGCCTTCATAAAAGTAGCTTCGGGAAATGAGGGAATTCTTATGATTAATCCGCCCCAGAAAATTGTAATCAAGCAAACTTTTCAAAAAGGTGAACTTTTCTTTATTTTTTAAAAAAATACCATGATTTCAGAGATTTCGCTATCCATTAAGATGTTATTACTGCAGCAGACATTTTAGCGAGATTTAAATTATGCGTATAATAAGCTCGCATCTTAGGATTTCTTTTAATCCCAAAAAGTATGCTGTTGTTAGACACTGGGAACTTTCTTCTGGAGGGCTTAAGCTCTTAATGGAACATCCGCTCGGCCCTACCTGAAAGATTGCTTGTGAAAGATGGAAAAGTTGCCCTTATTAGTATAAACACGTTTTAAAATTACATCAGATTGAGATTGCATTATTTAACATTGTGATTTTATGTTCCTCGTTAATTTAAAATAAGGAATGTTATTGATATTTGAAGCATTTTTACTTAATTAATTTGCTTAGTTGCAAAATTTGAAAATACTTTTGAAGACTAAACGCTATGTATAAAATCTGATTAAAAGGTTTATAAAATCGTAATGAGGAATATAATAATAAAGATTTATAAAATACATGATGGTGTTTATGTTCAAATCATTAGCCCTAAATATTGTTTTTTCCCTACATATTCGGTTTTAACTATTTATTATTTTTATTCAAGAGTATTCTTTAATAAATTAAAACTCTCTTAAGTTAATCAAAAATGTATTTAAAATTCAGTATATTTTCCGGAAATTATAAATTTTAGGGTTATGTTTATATTTTTACTATCATTTATGGCATTTGAAACTTATGATTAATATGAAATAAATTTTGTGGTTGTGAAGTATTATTTCCCTCCTATTCTAAGCCTTTGTTTTTAATCATTTCTTTTTTTTAATTACGAACATCTTGTTTTTCACTTTTATTTTATTAATTTGCTTATGCATGTTGCGTGTTAAAAATTTCCTGACAAAAAGGCTGTTGCAAACAATTCAAAATGAAAAACATTTTATATCTATAAATTATAAATTGTAATACTGCTTATAAATATAAATCAGAACTTGTTAGAGGTTGGAGAAAAAGAGAGAAAAATCCAACAAAAGAGTTAGTCAAATATAAGTAAGTATAATAAAGAAACTGAAAATTTAAATATGCCTTAAAATAATTTTAATACTTAAAAACAAGAAGTTTAGGCTCAAAAAGTGAAAAAGATGTTTAATATATATATATATATATATATATATATATATATATATATATATATATATATATATATATATATATATATATATATATATATATATATATATATATATATATATATATATATATATATATATATAAAAACATTATTTACGTACAATAAACTTAAATTAACGTAACTATAATCATCATTAAATGAAATTATTTTGCATTAATTATAATTAGAGTTAAAATTTACTTAGTACAAATTCAAAAAAGTAGTAAATTTTGAGAAACTAAACCTAGATTTTGAGTTCTGCAAAGAAATACTAATTAATCTAAATGAAACTCTAATTGTAAACTAATATAATTAAATTTCTAATTATGTTAATAGCTGTTGTGTTAAGCATGTTAATTATAATTCTGAATAACATGTTTTATTTAAAAGTAAAAAATATGAATATCACACATATGGTGACTTTGAAAGATATTCTTGTGAGTCCAAATTGTAATCCTTGTTTATGATAATTCATATTCAATATAGTAAATTTATGATAATTCATATTCAAATATGATAACATCTTCAAAATAATATTATTTGTACTCATTAACAAATTGCCGATAGAAATAATGAAATTACTGTCAAAATATATATTTCAAAACGTTTAGCAAATAATATAAAGAAATGCCTGTATTGCTGACAAAATTCTTCATTGGCAATATTATTTGACAATAGTAAAAGAAGACGAAGAGTTCGAATATTATTTAATATGAAAAATGCCTTTTAAAGCTAATAATAAAGTCAGAAATAATGTTATTAAAGTTAACATTTTTATCAGTATTTTAGTTGCAATGTAATGGCAGAAAGTTTTCAATTGTTTCCTAATGAATCATAAAATAGTCGTATACTTTTCTCTCTTACTAGATTAATAATGCAGCAATATTCATTAAATCTCCAAAAAATAAATTTGCTATTTTCCATTTTATGCTTTTACTTAATATTTCTAGAATAATGAGCAAAAACAATATCAATTTTATAACTTTATTTGCAATAGTAATGTTTAACAAAAAATTATTGAGTTCAAAGTTTGTCGCCAATTTAAAAGTGATGTTAAATATTTTTTCAAAATATTAATACCTTGATATAACTAGTTGAATTTTGCAAACAAGTCAATTAATTAATCGTTAATTTGCTAAATATCTTTTTAAGGTAAATCACAAGAAGAAAACTGCATGTTATAACAATGTTCCCACACGCAAACACAAATATTGACACGATTCTAATATCATTTAAGGGCTATAAAATTCAAATTTAATGCATTTTATCGTTAAATATTAATATGATTATTTTTTTATAGTAGGATTTTCCTCTTCTTTATCATAGTCTTCTAAGCTTAAAAATGAATAAAATTATTCTCAAAGTTTAAATTTACAAGAATTTTTTAAAAAGGTAATTTTCGAATAAATTACCGAATAAATTCTTTTAAACATCAGACATAAAAAATTTTATTTTTGTAAATATAGATCGGAAAACAAAAAGCAAAATATTTATTTTCCATTATTTCTATTTTGAGAAGAATAAAACTATTTTGTACTTCCTGACTGAATTTTTTTATAGTAACAATTTATTCTTCTTATCAGGTGAATACAGGAAATTAATAAAGAAAACACATAATAATTTTGTAATGTAAACAGCTTGAGTTTTTATCTTTGAGTAATTTTATCGTCGAGTGAGTTTAATGGCCGACACTATTGGGTTCCTATTGTTTTCTTTGAATTGTATCTGTGATGAAATATTTCAAGTAAGTGTTTTTGATAACACATTTTATCTCCTAACCTCAATTAGATAAGTTCTACCTGTAAGTATGCAATTGGAAAACAAAAATATGACCAGTTCATCTAATATTTTTGAAACACGTGACCATTATGAATAACAGCGCAATTTTGATCAGAAAAATAGCCGATGTAACTACGAATTTACTTGTTAACTAAACTTTAAAAATTTTGTCGTCAAAAACAACTTTTTAAAAATAAAGTTCATTTTTAAATATTTTGAAAATAAAAAAAGATATTTTCAAAATGTTATTTAACTAAATAGTAAAAATAATTTTTAAAATTTAAATTAAAATGAAATTTTGAAATTGAATTCTTATCAAATTCTAACCAATTCTTATCAAAATATAAAGTTATGTATTAATATAAGCTCCAAAAAAGTTTTATTTATGGAGAAATTATTATTAATAAAGAGTCTAAATATTTAATTAAGGATAGATCTGTGCATTAGAGCATGAAAAATTTAGCGAAGAGCAAATTGATTAAATTATTTTTTGCTACAGTTATGAACTGTGTCAAATGTCTCTATAATCATTCATTAAATAGTCTTAAAAATTCTTTGCCTTTTTTAATTTACACATTTCATCATATGTAATATAATTATATTCATTATATAGTTTGTAATTCAGTTAGAAAATTTTGTTTAAAGCTTAAAGTATCAAAATAACTTTAGCATGCATAGTAAATTACTTATTAGCATATTTTGCTTTTATTCTTTTCATCATTTTAAGTTAATTAATTATGCAATAGAAGAATATCATACTATTTTTTCCTAAAAAATACCAGAATTTAAGTTTCATTTATTGCCTGAAATATTTTATTCAGAGTTATTTTAAGCTTTTGTTTTTTTACTTCTTTTCATGCACTGCTGAATAAAAATATTTTCTGGTATATTGTGTCCCATTAGTAAATATACATGATCTGCATTTCTTCCTTATCTTGTAGATAAAATGGTCATTAAGTTGCCATAATAATTTATTCTTTATTTTTTTAGAATACATTTTTAACTCTACTGCTTTTTTTTAAACTTATTATTACAAAGGTTTCATCTGTTTATTTAAAGCGTAATTTTGATACAGATATAATTATTTCAAGGAAGAAAGATTTTCCACACACTTTTTTGCAATCTTTGATTTAAAAATATGGAATTTGCTTTCCTTATTTAACTTTAATTATTTTCAAATTGCTAAAATGTTGACTTCATAATAGCTATAACTATCATCAGCACCCAAGCCACGGAGCTCGTTTTTTTAATTCTCTTGATAATGTTATTTCAGTAAGCTAAATTATATATATATCTTAAGTTAATTTTCCCGTATATGCATAAAGAAATCTATAAATAAATTAATTATTAAAATTTAAAATGTTTATGCTGAGAAATTTGGAATTTAAATGAATAAAAATTTTTATTTATTTAAATTGAATATGATATCGTTCCCTAAAAGGGATTTAGTTGAATTAAATGATAACTTCTTATTTTTTATCCAATCAATTTATATTTTGTATTTATGTATTTATACAAAACGTGACCGATACTGCCTGTAATTCATGTATTTTCATACCTAATACTATTTCATCTATGAATCAATTACAAAACAAATTTTGAATTATGAAAAATTTTTTTCAAAGTAAATGCCTTTATTTATTAATTGATTGACTTGTTGGAAAAATTTTTTACATTTATCATTTGAGGAAGTATAAGAAAATTGGGCACAGGTGCCGTATAATCCATGGTCTCAAATTCTGAGTTTGGCGATTTTTTGGCGGATTATCTTATGTATCTGGCAACCTCATTTTTATCACGTCATGGATATGGAGACCTATAAGAATTATGGAAAAAATTCTATTTTGGTAACCCTAGTATTCACGTCATCGCGCATGTCTGAATTTACTGAATTCTCAGTAAAGCTATCCATCAATTATATTTATTATTCCAATGTGCAATCCACCTTCAAATATTCATGTTCAATTTTACAGATCTGATGGTGATACATTTAAATACAATGCAAATAGTTTGGTTTTATAAAATAAAGTATACAAAGTCTTTAACTGCTTATGAATGTTAATTATTCTATATCTGAATGGTTAAAAAACAATAAAATATATCAACGGTAAAAAAACAAACTAGTTTAGATATTTTTTACCTATTTATATATTTATAAATAAAATACTCATTGTACACTAATACTTTGCATTAAAATCTAAATAATTAATGGGTTGAAACATTAATTTCTGTCTATATTTAGAATTAAAATAAAATTTTAAATAGTTTTTCGAAAATTTTTGGTTTTAGCAATTTTTAGAGCATAGAAAGATTTTCGTGAATTTCAAGTAGGTCAATTATGCATATCTGGTGACATACTTCTGAAAAAAGTAGTACCACCTGACAGGTGATCCAATATTCCAAGTGAATTATGCTGCTGAAATTCACTAAGTTAGTTTTTCATGAAGATTTTGAAGTAAGGAATTAATATCAAATAAAAATATCGGAAGAATATAAAAACTTAAAATATATATAATTGCATTTAATAAATAAACAATATATATTTGGTTATGTACCCTTTATAAATTGAAAATCTTGAAAGTAAAATGTTTCATTATGACAAATGAGAATTATTTCTATCATAGGACAATTCTTTATATGTTAAGATAATAGGAAAGAATTATTACAATTTCTGAGAAAACTGCGTGTTAATTCTCTTAACACATTAAAGTTTATTAGTTCTTGGAATAAATTCTCATATTTTTACTATCATTTCTCTCGTATTTAAATATGGAACAAATAATTAGTAATAAATGCACTTTAAAACAAAAATTTAGATTAACAGGCTTTTACTTTGAGCTGCAATAATACAACAATAAATTCAAATATTACAATTTTGTGTTGATTCTTATAAAATTACAATACATGATAAATAATTTAGTGAAAATAAAGTCATTGGCAATTATTCATTCTAATTTTGCAATCCATGAAATAATAAGATGGATATAAGTGTCATACATTTTTTCTAAAATTTTTACGTGTGGGGATAAACATTGATTAAGCCAGTGTGGTTTTTGATCTGTATTTATATTTTTAACCCTTTGGCCGCATTCGACGTATCAGAACGTCATGCATTAATTTGACTAAAGTCGCACATGACGTTCTGATACGTCGTTGAAAATGAGACAATATTTAACGTGTTCATTCTTGTTTATTTCAAAGTAACAAGTGATAGTGAGATAAAACCAAGATGCAAAAGACGTACAAGATACTTATCAAGCAGTGATAGTGAATCTTCTCCTGAGAAATTAGATCAATGGATTTGGGAAGAAAAAGACAATGTACCTAATGTAAAACGGTTTCGTGAAGTGCCTGGAATAAATCCTTTGTGTCTGCGAAGGCTAGGTGCTAATCCTAAACCTTTGGATGTTTTGAATGAAGTCCTAAATGAAGATTTTTGGAATAGCATAGTGGAAGAGACAAATAGATATGCCAGACAAGTGATAGAAAAAGGTTTTGGAAAAAAAAAGAAACAAAAGGTGGGAGCCAATAAATTCTAATAATTCCATAAAATATGCTGTTCTTACAAATAACTCTACCCCAAAAAATTAAATGTGCTCCAAATGCAAAAAATTATTCGAATAAATGTGCATCCAAAGGGTTAAGAGCCTTTTCTGATTAGATAATTTTTATTACTCTCAATAAAAACATCATAGTGTCTCCTTTCTAGTGAAAATAGAAATTTAGATATTATCCAAAATAAAATAGATAATATCTTTTGGAATATACTTTCCAATATGAGCAGATGACAGTAAAGTTCATTAATCACAAAGTCAGTAGAAATAGCTTTGGTATTGCATAATGAAATTTCATTAAAAGAGATTCGTAAAATATTGTATAGAGTGTGAATATCTACACTTTATCAACTTTCTTTCAATATTGCTTATTTAGCCCCTAGATTTAGTGGTGGACTCGCTTTGAAGGATTTTTAAAAAGTATTTTTAGCATTTATTGATACTCATTCTAATGAAAAAATTTCATACATAAAACGTATTAAGATCTTTTTTTTTGTTGATATTTCTATTTATGTAAAACAAAAATCCAAATAACCCTCGCCATGTTTGTAATTTCCATGCGTTTTCACATTTCTTAGAAAGAATTAAGTATATGTTTGTCCTCTTTATTTTAATTTATGATCCTTATTATTGTTTTTAAAAGATATGTCTACTTTTTTTAAATCCTACGAGAAAGGGTAATTTACATTCTTCATTTGATTGACTCTAATATTAAACTGATATAACATTGTTGAAGGTCTCGTCTGTAATCGAATTTAAAATGTGAAATTGAAGTAAAAACATAAATATAATTTTTCAAATTATGTGTTGAGAGAAATTTCACTTTTGAGGAATTCCTCAAGGCATTTGTTTCGAAATCCTCTAAATTAGGCCACAATTCCATTTTCCACTTGTGAGACAGCATACCTCAATCTACCTGACTCTTAAATAATAACACGCTTTTATTTTTATCTTCGAACACAAAAGATGAATTTTTAATTTTCCAAAAGAAAAATAATCATATATTACCAAACATTTTTCAATGTTTTGATTTTTAATTTATGAACCCACTTTTAAAAAGTGACTTGAATTTGAAAAAAAAAAAAAAAAAAGAACAGTTATTTTTGGATTTTTATAAATTGTTCTCATTATTTGAGCCACTTGTATTCTAGTAATATATACTTGCTTATTTAAATGTTTTAAGAATTGTTTGCAAAATCAAACGCGTGTCTTTTCCTTCGATCGTTATCTGTGAATATTAAAATGAAGTTATTTATAACCTGTTATTCACAAAATTGGATATCAATATTTATGTTTCTTCCTTTGAATTTGGCATCACTTTTCTTGATTTAATCTCGAGCAGCTAGAAACTGATAATTGTGCCGATAATTTTCAAAAAGGATAATTTGGAATCACGATCTGCTCCCAATTTTCCAAAGACATTTTTGGAACTATCGAAGTTTAAGATTTATCGATCGAACTCATCGACGCTGTTCTTAAATTGGGCCTGATATTTGGGCCTTTGGAGATAAAATATTTGAACAGCGAAAGAGTTTTTGGTCCGTCCTCATATCTGATCGTACCCCGCAGTGCGTGAAATATTTTTTTTTTTCTTCTCTTCATTGGAAACTTATTGCGAACGGAAAGATGACGATATTTCCAACGTCGGAAGATTCTGAGATTTAGTTTGTTGCCATCAATAAATTCATGAAATTCATGGCTTCTTTAAAATTATTTCGACGTTTTGTACATACTTCTTCTTTCTGTATCTTTGCGTTTCCTTATTTTGTTATGTTGTTTATTTGTACACATGTTCCTGTACAAATAACATTTATTCTGAGCAAGTATTATGTTCAATTTATATGTGAGATTTGACGAATAAGTAAGAAATCTCTTTCTTGTAGAAGTACCTTCGAAATTGATGACTTTAACGCACCCAAAAGGAATTTTATTATTAGTTGTATTGGATTGAAGTGCGCAAAATATTCCCTGTATCTACTAAAATATTCTATCGGCATGTATCAACATATAAATTTAACAATAATCAAAAAATAAAGTAAAAAAAATTACTTTGAATTTTAATTTTCATAGATTTTAAAATAATGGAATTGCAAAACATATTATAATAATTTTTAGGTTTATACAGCATTATTGAATAATGTTTCCAAAACCCACTTTCCGATTGATCGAATTTATTTCACATTTTTAATCAGAATTGTAAACTTAAGAAATATGATCAGCACCCGAGTTTGTAGCATTCTCGCAAAATTTACTCGGACACTGACTAAGTCACCGTAATCATTACGAATGTGCATTGTCTTTAAAGCATCACGATGGTCATTCGGTTGAGTTTGGTATCGAGCCCACTGCTTTCCGCACCAGACACCTTTTCTTCAAAAGGCTACTGTTGATTGATGAAACTGAAATGAATCTTTTTATTTGAATAATTTTTTTAAATATTAATGATAAACGCAAATTATTATTATTTAAAGATTTTGCTAAGTATTTTTTTTTTCAAATCAAAGAATTTTAAAATAACTGTTTAGAAAAAAATTAATATTAACTAAGACAATAGTTTATGTTTTGCAATTTTGTTAAAGTCTGAGACATAATGTTGTTGTTTACGCCAACCGATGACCGAGTTGTTAGCGTACCTAACTCTTGAGCTGTGGGTCCCGGGTTCGAATCTCGGTTCAGGTATGGATGTTACTTTCGTTCTCTGTTCTCTCTGTGTTTCTCTGTCCTTTCTTCTGTGCTGATGTATGAATTTGGCCCACCCTATAAACGGGTTTGTGGTGGAATGGCGCGAGTAACGCTACTCGCCTCCGTGAATTGGTTCACAGGTGTCCGCTGAATAACGACAAATGAGTAGCAGTTTCTGGTCTTGTTGTGGTATAGGGCTCGTCAGCCAAGTGCCCGCCGTTGGAAAAAAATATATTGTTGTTTATAATGCTCAGCTATTTGAATTTTTACCTTTCAACACTATAAAGAGGTGGAAGTGATGATATATTTTATATCGTGGGGATCCCATTGGTTTAAAAATGAGGTCCCGAAAGTGGGTCCCTGTAATTTAGAAGCAGGGACTGAACAGAAGACACTCAAACTTAGCCTTTCACCCCATCCGTATCATTTCACTTGGAAGACATTGCAACCACGACGTATTTTACATGCCTTAGTCCCAATTAGTAAAAACTTCGTTTGCGTCGGGATTCGAATTCACTACCTTCCGATAACGAGAACCATGCTCTAACTAATCAGGTCACCGTGACTTCCCTGCATAAAATAATCATCGATCTATTATTATACATTTTTACATTACTAATAGACTCATATCACAATTCAAAATGATGTTCTTATATTTATAGGAATAATGCTGATGAACATAGTCAATATTATATGAACATATTGTCAATGTTATATATTTTGCCTTATTTTCCTGTCTTCTCATTTCTAAGTAATTTGTGTTAGAAAATGGTAAAAATATTTCGTGTAATGTTTAGTTTGCAGTGAATTGCAAGGGAAAAGTGTGCACTTGACTTAATTCGATGTAATTTTATTTACCAACATACATTATCAACATTTAATGTTATATTTCATAAGGATAACAATTCAAATAAAGTTTTATAATGCATGAACTATTTTTCTAAAATATTAACTTATGTAATTTAATTCTTTTCTTCTTTTTTTCTACACCAATAAAATCATATATTTAACAATAAAAGTATTTTTTGCCAGTAGGATTTCTAAATTCACGACCAATTGAGATCGACCCCACCGCATTGTTATAATGACATCGGCACAACAATGCTTACTTTTAACTGAAATGAAAGTTATTTGCCGGATCAGCGATCAAAATGGTTTTGTAAATAGTGATGATGTCAGGTTACTTTGCGCAGCTTCATTGCGCATTTCCGGTTGAATCTAAATTTAGAAATCATCCTCATAATCTTGAATCACGAGTGAAGAAGTCGACACACGAACTGACATCTTCTCAATACTACAGCTGACAGACATTTAAAACTACAGTAATTTTAACATGCATAGGTCTTCTCAGCACGATGGTCTTTTTGGCTGGATAAATTTTAAAACTTGCTACTTCTCTGTCGCATATAAGATATGTATCTAATAATATAGCAGTAAGATTTATCAAACCAAGCCAAGTTTACTTGTATACGGTTTCATTTTCTAAATTGAATTAATTTATTTCTTTTTTATATGATTAAGGATCTTGTTTTGAATTGAGAACATATTTTAAAGAACGATTTTTTTCAAGATACCTTTTTGTGTCCAATCGATGAATATATATTATTTATTGCTTTATCATCCATTGTCGTCCTACTGTGTTGCGAACCCAGATAAAATCTCTCATCTACAGAAAAAAAAGAACTCTATAATCATTACCTAATTTTAATCATTTTAATTACATATTTTTGTACCTCAAGAAAAAATTCAGGACAAGATATGCGAAACTAATTACTTTCTTTTTGCCGAAGATAAAATCAAGACAAATTTATCTTTTTCCGAAATCGGAAAACATGATAACTGCTGACTGTGTTCTCGACATAAAATTAGATATAAACAGCCCAAATGAAAGATAGATAGTAATCATTATTGTTTAAGCTAATTCCTCATGATATCATCAAAAAGAACGATTAAACGCCATTTTTTTCATTCGGTTGTCATTTTTTGTTATTTTATAATCGCGCTGATGACTTCGCTAGCAAAAAAGAAGTTGGGAAGAAATACCATTTTTCAAACGAAGTTATCGAAATGTAGCAAGAGATCTGTATCGAGATAAAAATAAGCAGAGATTAATTTCCTTTTTTTTTGTGCGCGAGGACTTTTTGGATTTGTTTGTCGAAGCTTTATGTGATTTGCAATTTGTCAAATGGGCGACTCGTAGAATAAAGTCAGGCATCTTTCATTGTTTAGCTTGCTTGTAGCCCGAGGAGAAATGAATTTCCTATAAATCGTAAAATGACTTCGATGGATTCTTTTTTTCCTCTGTCTCTAAACGTTTTTCTCAAATGGGTTTTGCAAAAAGATTTCAAATATTTTTTTTTTGATATATTTAAAAGACTTAAATTTTTCCTACAATTGTAAGAAAAAACGAATGAACGAAACGTTTCAATATTTATTTTCCAAAATATCCAAAAAAAGGAGCTTTTATATAAAAATTACGATTTTTTTAAACATTCATATCAAAATATAAAAAGAATATTCTTTTTTTAAACTCACATGAGAATTCAAAACAGATGAAACTGAAATTTTTTTGGCAGATAAAAAGAAAAAGAAAAAAAAATATCAATTGAAACATTTAACCGTTGTATTTCAAAATCTAATATTTTAGAACTACTAACTAACCGTAAATATTCAATAACATATTTAAAATAAGCTACAACATCAAAGTTTATGAAATATTAAAAACAATATGGAAATTTTTTTTTTAATATTTCATGATTTTCATATTGCATATGTAAATATAATACATGTTCACCAATTTTAAAGTTTAAAAAAAAAATGATTACCACATCTGAAAAACGATTACCACACCACATTGTAAAATAGCTTCGCTATTCCAAAAAATTTTAAACTGTAGAACAAGAAATTGTTATAATAGCCTGCATTGAATAATAGAATAAATGCATAGAATGATTTTATTCAATATTTTATGTATACAGTTTATAGACACCGTTTAGTAGACAAATGGACTCGTAGAAATCCATTGTAAGGCATTTGGTCCAAATCCATTATAAGACATTTTAACAACATTAGCTGCTTTATAGGATTAATTACTTTTCATATATAATAGGCATATATCACGTATCGCAAAGGAATAAACCAGGAAAACTTTTAAACAGCCAATTCGACCGATATGTGTGCAGAAGGCAGAAATCCAACATTCATCTCCCCTTGTCCGATATAATAGCAGGTATCAAATCCGGGACCTAAAAAATCATTTATCATACTAACACACACACACAAAGGGAATTTTAAAAGGAGCCTTTTTAGAAAAACATTTGTTTATTTATTTGAATGCTGGAAAGGAAAAAGCTTTATAGTTTTAAGGTAGCACAACTACTTAATATTGACCTTGTATTTTACACGTTATTTTACATGCGCGAATTGCATCTTAAATATAACTGAACATACTTATGAATAATTACTAAGTATCTAAAAGCATCGATGTTTGTTGATGATATATAGTGAAGTAAGCAGCTAATAAGATTAAAGTGCAAATATTTACTTCATCAGAAAGCGACCTTTCCACCTTTACACTAGAACTTCTATGTACTCTGATTTCTCTAATGTTTCGAATCCCTTGGATACAAATAAATATAGAAGTCATGATTAGTAAACATTTGCAAATGTTTTAATTGAAATTGAGTTTAAATAAAGAAGGATTATGACAGGTGAAAATTAAATATAAAACGCTATTTTCAAAAGAATTGTGTATAAATCTACTAGAGATAATTAAAATGTAATATTTTTTTTAATTTATGTAAACATTAAGTTATAGTTACGTTTTATTGTGTATATAAAAACGAAAATTTTAACTTAATATTTTTATAAATTGCAATTTATAAATTTTAAAAGTTTCAAATAAATTATTTCATATTTTATTCATAAAATATGGTTGATGATGTAGAAATTGAAAACTCAAATTTTTAATTACAAGGCTTATCATATTCAGATTAGTCAAACGGTAAATTTTGTAGATTTGTTAAACTCTTAGACGCAATATATTTTAAATTTACCAATTTTGAGGAATTTTTCAGGAAACATCATGTGCTATGATGGACTAAATTAGTGATATTAAAATTATATGCTGTAAATAGTTCACTAAGATTTAGAAGAAAACTTTATGTGTAGGGTAGTAAGCAAAATTGTAAGTATTAAATATTACGATTTTTCTCAGAATATTCGAATTAAAAAATTAAATTTTAAAAAGAGAAAGAGCTTTAGAAAAAGATATAAGATGAAAAATTTGTGTTTCGAATTTATATTTGTGTTTCGAAATTCCAAATTCTCTACTACTTCAATAACTCATTTTTATAACGTCAGCTATAGGTTGTACAATAATTATTTGAATTCTTTATCACTTGGCCAAAATTAGCGAAAATAAATTAAAATTAATTAAAAATTGATGAAAATATTAATAAAAAATGATGGAAATAAAGTAACACATTTATTGCTAATTAATATGCTCTTTGTAGAAAATTATTCTTTTTGTAAAAGTAATTTTTCTTATTTTCTATTTATTACTAGCAAAAATTAATTTGATTATGAAAAACTGAACCTTGAAAAGAGAAACTATTTCAGATAAAGATATTCAGTTTAATTTAGCCAAAAACAGCGTTGGCAATGACGTATTTTATTCATCTTTAGTAAAAAAACAAACACAAAAAGAAGAAATGAATTAATTAACATTCTTCATTATAATCTTCTGAAAAATCTAACAAAGCAATAAGTACTGCATTTAAAAAATGCTTAGCATATTTAAGAAATAATTTCCGGAGATTTAATATAAATACTATTATTTTTCAATCATTTTTATTCCAGAATAAAAATTCATAATCTTGTTCTATAAAAATAAATACTGTGAGATTAAGCATATTTATATAAGGAGAATACATAAAAGATATGCGACAAAGATATTAATTTATTTAAATGGAATTCATTAATTAGATTTTAATGAAACAAATGAAATTTCATTTATTCAAAACGTAATTAGTTCCTTAACTCCCTATTATAAAGTTGAAATACTTAATTAAATACAAATATGTTTTGTAATAATAAAAATATGTATTATCTTATTATTGTTCATTAATTTAAAATTTTCATTATTTTTTGGAAAAATTGCTTAAGATACAAATTTGCTTATTTTATTTTTAATCATAAAGTGGATGATTTTCTTGGTTTATACAAAGATCGTGATAAAAATATTTCTTGCGCGGTCTCTTTGAAATTAAAAAAGTAATTTATGCTTTAAATTTAGCTAAAGAGATAGAAATCTTTTACGCATTCAACTGAAATCTATTAAAATAGATATTTTTATATCCTTTTTGAGATTAATTTTTTTCGACATTTCGCTTGCACGAACGTTTGTAGTCAAGAAAAATATTTCTCACATTTATTAAAATTTCGGTGTGACATTATGATTCATCATTATTGATTATTTTTTTATAAAATTCTCAGTTAAGATAAAAAAAAGTTCTCACTCAAGGAGAGTGACAAATACAGATTTTCATTTTGATTTGGCATTACCTCAGTTGTGATTTTACTTATTAAAATATGCATTTTTAATTAGCTAATCGATATGATTTGATTCTTTATGTATTTTCCTAAACTCAAAAGATTGTATCATGAGATTTCTTAAAAATGTTCATCTTTGTACTAAAGTAAGCTATATATATCAAAAAGTCACAGAATCGAAAATGAATATAACCGGAAGGTATCTTTTCCAAAAAATAATGAGACATTAAACTTATTGTGCCTATAGTACGAAAGTATCTGTTTCATTGTTAAATGATTAGCGTGTTAGTAGAAAAAATGAAAAAAAATTGCATTTACCTTAGTTAGCAATAAAAAGTAAAAATGTAAATACAAAATGTCGATTATCTCCAGAATTGCGTGATGAAGTAAACGGGGTTGATTCATAAAATGAATGGCCCAGAATGTCAAATGAATGTCAGAGAACAAAAGAATGCTTTTAGACTTTCTTTAAATACAATCGTGATTCCTACTTATATAAAATTATGATTTAATTTAGAATTTACACAAGTTTTTAAATTTACCTTTTACTTAACAAGTATAAAAAAAGCTTTTGAGAGTACAACAATTCTTTAAATTAATAATTGTAATTGTTTTATAAGTTCAATAGAAAGAGAGAGAGAGAGAAAGAAAGATTTTCATTTTAAAAAATCTAAATCATCACTTACAAAAGAAAATTAAAATGAAAAGAATGTTTAACAATCAAGAATATATATTTCTTTTAATTAAATTTATAGGGAAACAATTAATTAGCGGAAGGCTTATAAATCATTTTTGAGCTTTACAATAAGCAGAGATTGTAGTAACCTAAATTTCACTTTTTAAAAACTTATCAAAAATATAACTTTAAAAAAAAGATGCCCTAAATTGAATGTAATCATAAACTCAAGATTAAATAGCAAACAAATAAGAGCTTAGTATCTTTAAAACAATAAGAGAAGCATGTTTATCAATACTTTTAAAAGACTTTTAAGTAAAACAAAACTAAAAATTGATATTCTTGAATATAAACGAGCGCGTGATCTGTTCTCATTAATCTCTCTTCCCAAAAAGTTCATCGTCAAAGTTTTAAAAATAGCAATCTATGAAATTTAAGTGCATTTTAAAATGCTATTTGGAGCTTATTGATATTTACCACTCGCGGTTCTGCTAATCAGCTTCTTTTAGCGAGAGCGTTGACTGAAGTGTTGCCAAATTAAACTTTCCAAATTATTTTTCTCGGAGAACATTGTTCTGATTTGATTTCCGACGAATCATTTTCCTGCGCTCTATATTAATAATTCCACCCATGGGAAAGCTGTACTAATAGTTGACTTAAGGTGCAGTTTTCCAGAAGTTTCCCACGTAATTGCTATCTTCTTTGTAAAATGGGCTGAACTCAGAATAACCAACGAGTTCATGCTCTAATCGTTGTTGCTTTCCAGTCTCATTTAATGGTTCAAGCGATTTAAGGCAACACAAACAGACTTTACCACAAGAGATATCTGTAATGTAATAGAAATGTGGAAAAAGTTTTGTGTGTGTCCTTTTCATTTTAAAAGGATGCAAATTGTTTTGATATAGTTCGTAAAATCAAATTGGGAAACGATACCCAAAATATACAGCAAAATTGTATTTACAAGAGTGAAAGGTTTGAAACTAATTTCATATATTTTGTCGTTCACAGTTGAGGTCTTTTAGCCAAGTCTTAACATGATGGTAACTCAAAAATGTGGCTAATTATTTGGCATCGTTTCAATAATACATATGAGATGCATTTTCACATCTAATTCTGTTTTGATATAGAATTTGTTTTAATATAAAGCTCAGTTCCGTTTTCATTAGGCTTAATTTCATGGACATTCATTTGTGGTGTCCTTACTATGAAATTTCTGAATTTGAACATTTAAATAAACGTAAAATTGGGAATATAAGTTTCAAGATAGGTAAATTCTTATAAGTACTTTTATTCAATTTTGGAAAAGTTGTGGTAACTGTGACTTTAGTCTGGTTTTCCACATAATCATATCATAAATTTTATTTTTCTCGTAAAGAATTTTTCGAGATTCGTATTTGTATACGTAAAAGAATTCGTATTCGTAATGAATTTTTCTCACCTATATTTTTTAAAAAGAAGAAATGTTTGGACTCTAATTGCTTTGGATAGCTAATCACACAACGTTTAAATTAAATATTACGTAACAGTAACTGAGAAATTTATTCCCAAATGAGATTTGAATTTGCTGCAAGAATTGAAAATTTGAAGCATATCGCATCGGTAAACATGATTAAAATGTTATTAAGGAAATCGAAACAATCTATTGTTTGTGTTATTGTCTCTATTTTCATTCTACACTGTCTCAGCTATAGCTTTTTCAAAAGAAAAATTGTGCATACATGATTTTATATTAATGGAACGTGACTTTCCAGCATTAAGCTGGAATCGTCCTGATTTCAAGTTGTTTGTACAGCTTTGACAATTACCCTACATAGTGTTCCTCATTGGTCAAAATCTAATTGGAACAAAAATGGTTCGTCTTAACTGAAACTATTTAAATATAGCATCAACAATTTTATGTATTGAAAAAAACCATTTAATGCTTCAATTGCTGTCGATCCTGATTTGAAGACATGAATTATTTTTTAAGGGATATTCGCACACACACTCTTGAACCAATTTTATTTAGTTCACTGCACAGAAAAACATTTGTAATTAAAATGATTTATTGAAATATTTGACATTGATTCAATTTCAAAACTCAATATAAGAAACACTTGTTTTTTTAATGAAATAATAAACATATACACGCTTTAAGTTAAAGATAGATAGCTGAAATGAATAAGGGAAAAGATTAATTGATAGGATACTAATGTAAATATTTATTTTACACAAGTATCCTATCGATTAATCTCTTCAATGTTATTATTTGTGGATGAATAACACATTTTTCAATGATATTAATAAGCGAATGCATTTTATTACATACCAGTGCTGAAATTGTGAATAGATGTAAATACATCTTCTTAGAAATAAAATTTGATACTCAAAAAACTCAATGGGAAAACAATTATGTAAATAATATTTAAATGTTTCTCATTTCGTAGGAAGATTATATAAATACATCTCAAAATATAAATTATTCGGTCACGATCTAAAAAAGTAAGTAGTATCATTTACATTTAGTTCAAGATTTACTTACAAATGTATCGAGTATATGTAGTGATAATGTTTCGTTTCAAATAATAATATATGATAAAATGTTATCTTATAAATTTGTTTAAAAAGTCTAAATGTGTGTGTGTATTTTTTCATTAGAACAAAAACATACAAGGTAATTTTAAATCTGTTTTCAAGATTTGGAGATGGATAAATACAAATACCATATTCATTATCAATATGAAAGTGATAATTTTAGCAATCAGTTTTTAAGAAATGAGTTTTATCAATATCTTATTTTAAAATTAGCCATATATAAATCCAAGTCAAGATATTGGAAAAAATCAAACAAATCCATTTTGAACAAAGTATTTCTTTCAGGTATTTTCTACATGAAATATTTCGCAATCTAAAATTTGATATCAATTCCTAAATTTTAACAATATATATACTTACATATTGTTGTTTTTCTTTTCTTATAAACAGAGTTTAAGGTTCATGAAATATTTTACTCTAAAAAATAAGCTATTCCTTTGTTTATAGTTTCTCATATATCATTCCTTACTTTTCATTCCTAATTTGTTGTGGCCTATTCTTGATTAAATTTAAACCGGTTTGATTGAGATGAATCGTCATCAGGAAGCTTACTCCTGTTAATGTGTGAATACCTCATCCTAAAATCTTTATTGATGGGAATACAAAAATAATTATATTTTTTTCAAGTTTTTCTATTCAAGTCCTTCTATGACATGAAATCTCATATCTACAGTGTTGAATATATATCATTGCGCTATTTTCTATTCAAGTCCTTCTATGACATGAAATCTCATATCTACAATGCTGAATATATATCATTGCGCTATTTTCTATTCAAGTCCTTCTATGACATGAAATCTCATATCTACAATGCTGAATATATATCATTGCGCTATTTTCTATTCAAGTCCTTCTATGACATGAAATCTCATATCTACAATGCTGAATATATATCATTGCGCTATTTTCTATTCAAGTCCTTCTATGACATGAAATCTCATATCTACTATGCTGAATATATATCATTGCGCTATTTTCTATTCAAGTCCTTTTATGACATGAAATCTCATATCTACAGTGTTGAATATATATCATTGCGCTATTTTCTATTCAAGTCCTTCTATGACATGAAATCTCATATCTACTATGCTGAATATATATCATTGCGCTATTTTCTATTCAAGTCCTTCTATGACATGAAATCTCATATCTACAATGCTGAATATATATCATTGCGCTATTTTCTATTCAAGTCCTTCTATGACATGAAATCTCATATCTACAGTGTTGAATATATATCATTGCATATTTTCTATTCAAGTCCTTCTATGACATGAAATCTCATATCTACAGTGTTGAATATATATCATTGCGCTTATTGTGTTGTTGTTACTTATCTTCTGGGTTCAGCAGAGCTAAACCAAGTCTATGAATTTATTCACTCTCAAAAGGACCCGAAACCATGATTGAGTTTCTATATAGATCTAGTCTGGAAAGCCCCCAGACAGTCTTACTGTAAATTCCAAATGTATTCTCTAACAATTCCTGTTTAATGAAAGCGCCAAAATAAGAACAATTTGATCCTCATATTATACACAAAATAAATTTTGTCTTAAAAATTTTTTTTATTTTCCTTAAATTTTCAGTGTTTTTATTTCTGAAGTGGTTTTTCTCAATCATCTTTTTTGGTATCTTATCATTCCTGAAAGCATTTTCAAACTAATTACTGTGTTATTAGCATGATTATTTTAAAAATAACCACCACTACTACTACACTATTATGAAAACTCTTTCTCTAGATGAAAAATTTCAATTCGTAATGAATAACTTAGTGGAAATCATTTGTATGAAATTAAATGCATCATGATATTCATTCTCGAATTTTATTTTACTGAAAAAGAAAGAAAACCATAAAATGTAAACATATCAAACTTCGATTGTAATTCCGTTGTGTAATACTTCTTTTTTTTTTCATTTTCCCTCCTACTTTCCATTTTTTTTATTGTTGACTTCTTTAACTTTTTAATTTAAATTCATTTTGGAGACCATCAAAAAAGCACCCTAAAATAATAAAACAAATAATAAAACTTATATTTTGCGATAAATTTCTTTCAGAATTTAAATTTTCTAAATTTGATTTTGCTAAGATATAAGTTAATTTTCTATGTGCATATTTTTATTAATTATACTAAAATGTATATTTCTTTATTTTTTATTAATATTTATTTTTAATTTTATTTTTGAAAAAATGTCTCCCTGTGCACCAAGGAATACCACACAGGGCCCGAAGGTACAACACACACACACAAATGTACTACATAACAAATCAAAAATAAATCATGAGATGAAAAATAATAATAATAATAATAAAAAAGGCAGAAAGTATGAGAGAGAAAGAAAGAGAGAGTAGTAATAGTATGTGTTTAAATTATTACTGAAATAAATTACTTAATTAATGTGACTTGAAGTTATATTCGATATTAAAATATTGCGCTTTCAATGAAACCAAGTTATTTTTATTGGCTGTATAAAAAAAGACATTTTAGAACAAATATATTTGAATTATATTTTATAACCAAATTTTTATTTAACATAAAAATATTAAAAATTAATAGAGAACAGCAATTATTTGCCAGCAGTTGCAAACTCTAATTAAAATCTTATTTCAGTGATTCACATTTTCCTTGAAAAGTACGTTTTTGAGAAACAGCAACTAAAAAAAATTATAAAAAATATCTTTTTTACTTTCAGTCACATTCCAGAGGAAGAATATATTAATCACTAAACAAGCCATACCGGTTCTTTTCTTTAGGACGAACAATTCCATGAAAGAATACTGATGGGAAATGCCATCTTCATTAACGAGTGTGGCATAAACTTTTCATCTCTATCTCGCTGGTTCTTTCGTGACAATACCCGCCAACATTTGAAGGGAAGGGGAAAAAAATTAGAAGGAGGGGTTCTTCCAAATGAGCTAGATAGGAGAAGAAATAGAGGATGTGCTGAATGAAAAAATAGGCCTACATTCCAGAAGCAAGGTCATGAGAGGTCGCCTTTGACGCTACTCTTGTTGGGGGGTGCACACACACCTACACATGCACGCACAGGTGCACCGGGCGATGACTCATGCTTTTCTTCACTAGCAGGTACGCATCGCATTACTATAGAGTTCTTTCTTTCCCTTTCACTGAGAGGGGCCGTATAGTAACTGAGAAATGCGTCATTCCTCCTTAAAGGATTATAATTTGTAAGTAGACGTGAGAGAAGTGATGGGTATGAAAACCAATAGAGCATTTTTATTTTTATTAACATTTCTTATGAGAATTATTATGTTATTTAATCTTATCTTAAATTATTATTATTCATTGTCTGCAATCAATTGATTACGTTAAAATGCATCAATTTTAATACAAAAATCAATAGCAATTGATATGGGATTAATAATAGTTTCATCAAATTAGTTTCTATTGTTCGAAACGATTAAACATCATCAGTTTTGCAAAATAAATTATATTCCTCAAAGCATTTTTCTTGAAGATATTTTGAGGTATATGTAAAAAAATATTTGCAAAACCCAAGAAAATATTAATAAAAAAATCTTTCTGCTGAATTTCTTAAATCAATACAAAAATCAATATAGATCAATAGCAATTGATATGAGAATAATAATTTCATCAATAGTATCATCAAATTCAACCGATTATTTGAAACGATTAAACATCATCAGTTTTGCAAAATAAATTATATTCCCTAAAGCATTTTTCTTGAAGATATTTCGAATTATATGTAAAAAGATATTTGCAAAACCCAAGAAAATATTAATAAAAAAAATCTTTCTGCTGAATTTCTTTAATGTTCCCTGCTGATATGTAACCGAGCTTCAAATCCCCTGAATTTGTATTCTATAGTATTTATCAATATTCTTGTTAATCTCTAATGATTTGCAGTTTATAATGTTGTTTAATTATATTTTATTTTCTTCTTTTACTAGAAATATTATGGCAACACCAAAATAAGCGGTTTAAAATATTTATCATGTTTTAAACTATCATAAAAATTGAAAAAAATATCAGCTGTTAAATAATAATATAAAAAATAAGAAATGAAATTATATAATATCTAAGCATTTATCATATAAAAGTCTAATTATTATTCATCATATTTTTTGTTATCTAAAAAAATTTAATTTTATTCTATATTCAAAATTTTTTTGCGAGTGTTGTAAGTTTCAAAGAAAAATTTTCTAATCAATTTTGTTGTAGAATCTTATTTATTTACATCAAATAAATTATTTTGATAAGAGCAATTACTATTTTCAACACATTTTATTTTAAAATTATTTACAAGTAGCAAGAACTATTATTTTAATTTTTTTTTCGAATTTTTGATCAAAGAGAAATTTTAATTCAATACAATTCCTGAAATATTCGGATCAATACTATTTTCCATCAAAATCCGAAAAGAATCTTTAAAGTCTGTCCAGGAAAACTGACGAATTCGAATGCATTTCCCGAAATTCAAAGAATGGAAAATACAGTCATTCAAATTGTAATTGCAAAATTTACATAACAATTGATTTTGCTTCGTAAGGACCCATTGGTTTGAAGAGTTCCTTTAGAGAACTTCACGGAGACACGTTTGATTTTTAAATTTTACCATACATATTAAATACTTTTTTTTTTTACCTCGTACCACAGATTAAATTAAATACAAACTAAATCAATAATTTACTTTTAACAAATTTCGGGAGATGTTTTTTTGAAAAGATAAGTTAGATTAAAATGTGTTTTGAGGTATGAGGGAGATTTATTTTCAATTAGGAGATGCCCCCTAGCAACAGTTCAAAATGGAATCGCAGCAGAAGCACATCAGCTATGTACGCACTTAACCCACGACCGGCTCATTACTAAACCGTTCTCACTATTCTGCTAAAAGATCTGGTTTACTTTGCCTTTCATTTTCCTTTTATTTTATTTCCATTTGCTTCTTGAACTTGTTCCTTGTGGCTCAGTCGCTAGCAGCAGACAGCGGGCCGCCGCTGTAGAATTCGTCTGCTTTGTGGTCATTTAACGGCGGAGGTAGGACCGGCGGGGAAGAACAATAGAAAATGTTTTTTTTTTCTTTCTTTCCTTTTTTCTCTCGATTTGTTGGATATACTTTTCTCGACAAAATGACGTATAATCACGGTCCGTGAACTGTTGATCACTAAGGTCACTGTTTCCAAAACCCTTGATTTGCCAAACTGCGATAAGTACTTTTGGCATGATTCTTGAAGTACCACATCCGTTGGCCTTTCTTATTGCTTTCGTACAATATTTTTTGGCGAAAATTGGTTGGAAAAAAAAAACCCGTAATTTAAGGAACAAAAGAAAGGCCATTTTTGAAATATGTTACAGTATTTTTCTATTTCAAAGTATTTAATACTTTATCACATATTTAATATTTAGCAGCTTTTCAGAATATGTGTATCCTGTATTCATAAGTTATTTTGAGAAATCGAGTACAAACTCTATATTCCTTTTTTAGATGCTGAAAAAGGTAAATTTTTTTGAAAAAAGAATTTAAATACTAAATTGTTCTAGAATTTTTCAATTTTAAGATGAAAAATAAGATATTTTCATATCGGTAAAAGTTTCAAAATGGATTAAAATTTAGAAATGGTGTTATTAATGTAGAAATATAAAAATGTAATTTTTAAAGATTGATCTAATGGAAAAATTATGAAGGGAATCTATTATAAAATATGAGCATATAAGTGTAAGAAAGATAAAGAATGGCATTTTTTAGTAATAAATATTTCAATATTTGACAAAGTAAAATTCAGTGTTTGTGCATACAACTTATATTTTATACCCGAATAATTTTACATTGTGCTGGAGAATAAAAGCAGTTAAAATGTTAGTCATACGAGGGGGTTACTCTGAAATTTTTGAGATACGCGCAGACGAGAATTTACAAAATAAAAATAACGCTTTAATTTTAAAGTACAAAGTATTTTAACACAGAAGACTATTTTTTACTGACTTACTTCAACTTGTTTATCGTGGAATAAATTTTAAACAGAAGAGAAAATGGAGTTGACGCGAGAACATTTTCGCGCTATGATTTTCTACGATTTCAAAGCAGGATTAAATCAAGAAGAATGCGTTCAACGGTTGCAATTAGCATTGGGTGATGACTCTCCAGCTCGTGCTACTGTATTCAGATGGTTTAGAGAATTTAGAAAAAATCGCAATTTTCTTCAGGATGAACACACAAGAAGGCCGCCGTCGGCAATAATCCCGGATAATGTGTCTGCCATACGAAAAATGTTAATGGATGATAATCGCTGTACCTATCAAATGATACAGAAGGAACTTAACATTGGATCCGCAGCCATACAGAAAATCATTCATGAAGAATTACAAATGAAAAAAGTAGTTTGCCGTTGGGTTCCCCATAATCTAACTGAGCATCAAAAAGAGGAGCGTGTCAGAATCAGTAAAGAAACTCTTAATATGCTGAATGATGGTGGCCACCGCATCATTTCTAAAATTGTAACAGGGGATGAAACGTACATACCATTTTTTGACGTTCCAACACGTCAAGAAAGCAAAGTATGGGTCTTTGAAGATGATCCCACGCCGACAATGGTGAAAAAACAACGCGCACTGAAAAAAGTGATGTATGCCGTTTTCTTCAGAAGAAGTCAGATTGGTCAAAGCCATCAAGTTGGAAGGACAGAAGACAGTAACAGCAAACTGGTATACCACTAAATGTCTACCAGAAATTCTACAAGAACTGAATGTTAGGGGACTAATGCTTCACCATGACAATGCATCTTCATATACAGCCGGATTAACAGTTGAGTTTCTTAAACAAAAACCAATTAAAGTGATCGAACATCCGCCATATTCACCTGATCTAGCTATGTGCGACTTTTGGTTATTCTTTAATCTAAAAAAGAACTTACGTGGACGTCGTTTTCATTCAGAAGAAGAGATTGATGTGGCTATAAATGCATTTTTTTCATCTATTCGAAGAAATGAATGGCTTGAGGCATTTAATCTGTGGAAAATTCGTCTACAAAAGTGCATTGATGCTGGAGGAGACTACTTTGAACACACCTTAAATTTTGTAAGTATAACTTTAAAAACCTAGTTGTATCTCAAAAATTTCAGAGTGACCCTCGTATTTGAATGGGAAATGTTAAAAATCAAATATTTGGTACATCGCTTTCAAATGTAATGGGATCAAAACTAAAATATTATGAGAAAAATGAATTTATAAATTGATAGAATCTTGAACAAAATGTAAGATTTCATAACTTGTGGATCTCAGTGTCTTTTTTCATTCTTTATTTTTTCCGAATCCTAAAATTAAAAATTTTAATTTCTTTAATTCAAATTCTTAATAAAATTTTTGTAATTACTACTTTCAAATGAAATTGTTTGATAAAAACCTCCTTTAACAAGTTTTGTTACAAGGGATGTTCCTCTTTAATATTTTAATTATTCTTTAATTTTAATATTCATCAGCACCTGTAATGTAATATTAATTTAATCATAATATTATTACGAGATAGTGCTGTGTATTAAAGTGTATGGATGGGCATTTATCTAAAATAAGCTTATAATCAGAATCACTTTATATTTTATCACTAATATTTTGGGAAACATTTTTTAAGTTGCCATTCTAATAGAGTTTAAGGAAAACAATTGTGTTCTCAAGCTGCAATATATTTCGTACTTGAATGGAAAAAATAAATGTACCTGGCATAAATAACTATACAGACGTTTGATTAAAATTGTCTTTTTTATTGTTTAATAATTTTGAACAATTTTTTATTTTTATTAATTAATTAATTTTTTTACATTTTCACTTGGCAGATTTTTATATTTCATTCCAGTAAACGTTTAACTCAATACATGAATTTTGTGTGATTTTTATACTCACTGGACTCGTGAAAGAAAGTCTGGGTTTGTTATTCATTAAGATTTTTGTGGGAAAAAAGTTATGTTTCATCTGATTACTAATGTAGATAATTTAGATGATAGTAATGTCTGTAATATTATTTCTTAAAACGTAAAATACCGTATCACCTTCGTATGAATTCTCTCGTCGAATGGCTTTTCTCCTTTGTCAACCCCAAAAAAAGGGAAAACCATTTTGAGAGTATCTATTTGCATCTAATACTGCTGGAAGCTTCATTTCATGTCTTCCTTTCGTTGTGCAGTAGACTAAAGAAAGCTTAGCTCAAATTCCGACATCCCCTTTTTTGATATTATTCAAAATTACGAAGTAAAGCTGATGTAGGCAATTATTAAGAGACATTTTCCATTTGTGAAAGCTATTTTTTCGTCAGTATCAGTTCATTTGCTTGTGCGAAAAAATGTATGGTTTATTATGGAACACATATAGTATCATAGATTCAAATAAAGATCGTGAGAAAATGTGAGTTTTCACAAACGGTAAACATTTCTTAATACACTTCTGGCCACCTAAATTGCACACAACACCAAGAAAGACAAGACATATCACAACAAATTTTATTTTGTAGATAACATGTTAACCAAGTTTCAAATGATTAAACTTATAGATTTCTGTGAAGAATGGTTCTTGCTTAAATCAGTAGACAGAGTAGCCACAATTGTTGGAGATAACCGCTGCCACATACTTCGGCATTTTTTCAAAGAGACTTTAGATGTGTTCTTGGGGTACAGCAGACCAAGCAGCTTCCACACGTTGCCAAAGTTGATCTGGTGTGGCAGCTGGGGATGTAATCTGGGTCAATCGTTGAGCAATCATGGACCACATGTTTTCTATCTGTGAAAGATTCGGAGAGTGAGCCGGTCAGGGAAGCAATTCAATCTAGCGATTGACGAAGAACCCTTAAACAATGTGTGCCACGCATTGTTGTGTGCCGCGTATGTATCTTGTTGAATATATGGCTGATGGCAAGCCCTGAAGGTAATGAAGGTCAACTGGCTCCAACACCTCGGAGATGTTGATGTTAGCGCTGGCTGTGTAAAGTATCGGCAATTCGTACTGAAGGAGTGTCAAAGTGATATCTACTACGCCCCATACCATAATACTCAGTGCAGGACCAGTGTGGCGGCTCTTCGCATGTGCCTCCAGACTCGAATGAGACCATCGTGGTGTTGCAGACAGAAGCTTGACTCGTCAGTAAAGACAATTTCATTCCATTCTGCTGTCCACATCCTTCTTTCATCGCACCATTGGCGGCGGAGACGTCTGTGGTTCTTCATCCAGTGTAGACGAAGCAATGGAAGTTTTGCGGACAGACCACTCTGTGTAAACGGCGTCGAATGGTACTCACAGACACTGGATGATGCGTTACAGACTGAATGTGCTGTGCTATGGTTCGTGATATGGCTGAATGATCCGTCACTGCCATGCCCACAATTTGCCTGTCATCACGTGCTAACTGCTGGCTGCACTGAGGTTCATGCGATCGAACACATCGGTCCGTCATACCTTCTTGCATCCAACGATCACAAATCCACATTACAGTTGTTATTTGGTTTCGTCCAATACGACTACCGATTATTTCTCTGGAAGATAATCCACAATATAGGTTGGCCATTATCCTTCCTCTGTCGAATTCGGATACTTGATCAAAAAATGATCTCTGTTTTCTGCGAGACATAATTGATCGTTAAAAAAAATCACAAGAAAAACACAATTGCCGAATTTGAAATCGTCGAAACCTTCAAGCCTTAATCCTAAATAACGCTTGGAAGTGGCGCCACTGGCGCGCGTGATGTGCGTCTGCGCTGAAATTCTAATCATTTGCACATATCACCTCCGCTCATGCATGTTGTAAATTTCATATTATTTGCATGTTTCCTTCAGGGTATTGGATTTACGGTGGCCAGCAGTGTAATTGCCAATATTAGTTTTGCTTCGCAATTTAATAAACCTTTTTTTATATTAAGTACTTCGATAACAATAAAGTAATATTTTTTATCAGGTATTTTTAAAAACCAAAGAGAATTTTTAACTATACTGGACTAACCATTTTCATCTTCAAATGGAGCTTCAGATAAGATTTTCTGTTTTCAAAAAGAAAATATCACCTTAGTAATTCTTGTTTGGATACCATTCAAAATATTTTAAATGTTGATCTTAACAGCTAGCTTTATAAAATTGAGAATAGTATTGGAAATAAGAACTACAGAAAAATCTATAGGCAAATTGTATATAGACTTTATGGTATTTCCTTCTAAAAAGTGCTTATTAAAAAAAATTGAACTAAGCCGAGTACTCTATTTAAAACAGCTGATTTCTAAAACCTTCTTTAAAATTTAATCTTATATATACATAAAACTGTATATTGTCTGCTATTTGTCAAACATTTATCTATTTTATAACCTTAACAACAGAATAATAGAGATAACAACCAACTTTTTTAACTGATGGCATGGATTGCCGCGTGTAATACCATATGCATTTAAATTTAAATTATCATTTTCAAGGAGTTTGAATGTGCTTTTGAAACTTAGCATGATAAGATAAAAGAAATTTTAATGGTGAAATTTTGCTTTAGTTGTGCAAGTTATTTCCTTTATTTCATCGTCACCTTTAATGCAAACACTTAGTTTCACTGATAACAAGATAACAAAAAGGAAATATGAAATATTTTGCGTTTTTTTTCACTATACCCCATTTATTTTCTTTTAGAAGGAGATTGGAAGTTATCCAATTAACAGTAAATGAAAGGATATTAATTAGAAGAATTTAATAAGAGGTTAAAATTTGGGAATTTCCTGCAATCTGTGTCATAAGCAGATTGTATAGATGAATGCATATAAGTTAATGTGCAGTTCTGGTCGATTTATGTATGATTAGAAACGTGAAAATATCCTTCAAAGTGTGTTTAATAAAAATTTAAAATTTGAAAAAAAATTTGCATCGCTTTTTTTTAGCTATATTTGTAGTATGAAATAGATGTTACTTACTTCATCAAAAATCGCTTACATAATTATTTCACAGACGAAAAAAATTGCACCCTACTTTTTTGAGCAAATTTATAATAGTTTGGAAATCATCAATCATTTCATTTCATAATCAAAACTCTTCTGATATGCAGAATAAGCATCAATAAGGAAATAATTAAGAAAATATATTCCAGAATATTTTTACCTCTGCAAAAAATCGAAACTACAATTATAAAGAAAATCAATAAAAGTAATGCAATAAAAAAAGACAGCAGAAGAATAATGTATATGAATTAATAAATAATTAAAAGTAATATGAAATAAAATGAAAAAGAAGAAATAAAAGTAAATGAATAAAAGAAAATATCATTTGTTATTTTAGAATGAGAAAAATTATTCATGTAAACTAAATGCATTTTCATATTTTGTTTACCGGCTCTATACCATTTGTTTTATAATGATTCTTAAAAGTTAACTTTGATATAATAAAAAGTAGGTATTCATTGGAAAACAAAAATACTTTTCTCCTCACACTTTTTTATTTTATTTTTACTCTAATATTTAAAGCAACTGAGAATATTCAAGTTTTTGAATAGTTTCAATTACAAAGTTAATTTTTATTGTACAAAAAAATTTACAAAATATTTAAAAATATTTTTACAAAACATTTAATTAAAATTACTTTATGAAGCATATCATTAGCATAACATATTAGTATACAATTATGTTTAAAAAATATTTGATATACAATTTTAATTTTCATCATTTATTTTTTCAGTTTAAAATGATAATAAATAAAAAAAATATGAGAAATTCTGAGTAATATTTGATTTTCTAAAAAATGTTTTCAAAATAAATTGTGTGTGATGGGTGTTGGATTGAATTATTTTATTTGACAATAAAATTTGAAAAAAAAACTTTGAGAAAAAATCAATAAAGTTCTTAAGAATAATAAAACTTTGAACATGTCAAAAAGGTGAAATTAATTTTATCCGTTGAACTGGTGTTTCGAAAAATATTTTTTTAATAATCTTCATTATATTTATGGAGATTTGCACTGTTGTTAGAATCCAATTTAATCAAAACTGAATTTGGTGAACACAATTTGAATATGAATGCGGTATTAATATACAAAAAATGTATTTATTTTTGAAACTGAAGAAATTTTACAAAAGAAAAAAATTATAAACAAAATTATTGAAGTGGAAATTTCATTGTTAAAGCCGAACTGATGTTTTTTTAAGGAGGGGTGTTTCTTTGAAGATTACAAGAGCTTTATTAAACAAAAATTATTTACAATAGTGGCATAGACAAAACGAAGAATTTATAAATGAAAATTTTCATTATTTTCAAATTATTGTTTTTGTTTAAAAAAATTCAAACAAATCTTATAGCTTTTTCGTACTTATTTTTCTACTTCATATAAATTGCACACAGAACAAGAAAAATAAATCCTATATTATGAATACTCATTTCATAAATTTTTTTTAAAGTAAAAGTAAAGCCACGATAAATGGAAAGGGAAAAAGAAAAGCTGTCAAAATCTGTGAATAAAAGTAATAGGGAAAATGTGCCACATAAGCTTTACTTCTGATCAGTGTGGGAGTGAATTTTAATTTCGCTCACAAGTAATTCAAAAGAATAAGAGCCCAAATGTTTAAAGGGGTTAAAACACGGGAAATGAATTTTTTTTTTTTACGGAAATTTTTACATAAAAAATGTATACAAATCGAATGACAGAATGTTTTATAATGTTTAGAAATTCTCATTACAATTTTGCTAACGCATATATTTTTGCAATCACAAAAGAAACACAACACTGGATTAAAAATTTGTAAAGAAGAAGAAGAAAAAAAAAGGGAATATATTTTTTTAATTCTTTTATGTAAAAGTAGAAGTTTAGAACCCAAAGAAAAACACAAAATGCAAAACAGCGAAGTGGGTATGGCCTGGAGGCTGCTGCTGAAAGAGAAGAGGGGGAGGGGGTAGGACAGCGAAAGAAGTGTTGCATTGTGGGATGTGGATTTCGACGAAAAGAAAATACAGCGGAATTTATTTGGAAAATAATTTATTCATGTTAAAAAAAAAGGAACGGAACAGTAAAGAAAAGCTATTCTTGCTTCACTCAACGCATTTTACTTCAGAAAAATATAAGAGAGAAAAAAAAGTGGGAAAAATGAAAATTCATCACTAAATGTCACGAACTAACTTAGAAAAATATTTCCTGAATTTCCTCTGCGTTTTCGATCTTGTTAATATCTTACAGCTATAGGAAAAACAGTAAGTAATAAGTATCTTTCTTTTCCAGGCAAGGACATTTTTTTCCTTTCTTTTTTTAATAATAACATAAAACAAAAAATAAAATAAAAAATATAAGGAAAATGTTCATATTTTACTTTTTGTTCCCATTTTTTTTACCCCCTCATAATGACAGGCATGCCAAAAGAAAAGTATATTCAAAAATGGGGGAAAATTTGCCATAAGCAGAGGTAGAGTTGCAATTACTAAACGAAGTACAGAACTCACGAAATTCTCTCACCCCCACCCCCATCCGAAACTTCTGCAAGAAATGATGGAATTTTGAAAATCGAGAGTAGGGAATAAAAGGCACCCCTCTTACATAAAAAAATAATATAATAATAATTCCTACTTCCTGAAGTTCTGAATTTCAGTTTGATACTCCATGCGACATGCTTTGATGCATTTTTATTTTAAGAATTTAGAAATATATATTCCAAGAAGTTTTGAAGTTCTAGTTCTAAATTGGGCTGGGCACAGTAACTAGCTCGTGTGCCCCAATTTACAATAAAAATAAGTCTAGGGAACTTTATGCTACTTTTTGAAACAAGTTATCGGCATAATAATTGATTAAATTAAGTTTTGCTTATTTTATAAGGAATTCTCACTGTTAAAAAAATTTAATGGGAAAAATTTATTTTTGTGAACAAAAGCATTGACATATGTGCATATAATAATATATGAAGATTTGGCAAAAAATGAGCTTTTCCTGTTACGTTTTTAATTTCATAATATTAAGACAATGATGAAATTGCTTCATAGATGGAGATCTATTTGTATCTTAGTTTTAATCGCAATTCTTTTTAATTATTGGAGCATTTATTGCATTGGTAGACATATAAATTTAAATCTTGGTTATAAATTGAAACCAATTATTTGCCAGGAAGATTTTTAAATGTGAAACGTAAGTAGAATGTAAGTAAGATATTAGCAGCATTTCGCAGTGTGTGTGTGTCCTTAATACGCTATAAAATATATTTGATCAGCCATTATCATGTACTAGGCTTTTTGGGAAGGATTTTCTCATCCAGATTTATAACAAACATCTTCAAACTTTATAAAAAAAGTAAAGTTTGTGGTCATTAGCATCGAATTCATCATCAATAAAACAAACTTATATATATATATATATATATAAGTTTGTATATATATATATATATATATATATATATATATATATATATATATATATATATATATATATATACATACATACATATATGTAAGATCTAGATTTATATGCTATTTTAATAATGAATTAGAGTTTCATTTAATGTCCAAAATAAATTTTGAACAAATTAATCATTTTTTAAAGAAAATAAATACTGTAGTCTTCTTTTTCATTTTCTAATTTGAAACAACCATCTCTTGGAAGTATTAAAAGCTTGGGAAATTGTGTACTCCCGTTATGTTGTCCATCAATGCTATTATTAAATAAATTGTTAAAATTAGGTTGTTGTATCAGTTTCTAACATTTCTAAATGGATATTTTTCATAGAAATAAATGTAACATTCCATCTTGACGTTACAGTTTGGTACAGCAGCCATCACGAAGAGCTACATCTAATTTTTTTTTTTTTATATTTCCTTTTCGCCAGTATATTTTAAAAAAAATTTCATTGATTTCTTCTCATAATAGGAATTTTTATTTAACTCTACTTAATAAATAATTGAATGAAATTCGTTACCATGTTTACAAAAAACTGACTCGAAGAAATCTAGGATTTGCCAAACTCTGAAAAAGTAAATAGTATGAATCTAAATTTTGTTAGTATACGAAAAGGAATCGAAGGCATTGATAACTTTGAATGTGTTTGTAAAAGAGATTCAGAAGAATAGTTATATTAAAGAATTAAACCAAAAGTCACAAAAAAATGTTTTATGTAACCTATGTAAGTTAAATTTGAAATTTCAGAAAACATACAAATATCATTTTCAATGATGAAAAGGTCCAAGTTAATCCCTTCACTTGTTTGCCATTTTTAGTCATTCAAAAGATATATTTTTATACTCAAATTAATGTGATATAATACCTATAAAAGATATCATCATATAATATTAAATTATTATAAACATTTTTAATTAATGTAATGGAATGTAAATTCATAAAAATCTCAAAAAGCACAGTAGAGTGTGAAAAAGCAATATATTACTACGATGATATTCAAATTGTGGTACTTATTTGGCTTTTGTAGAGAATTTCCATTCTATATAAATTATCATAACCAGCAAAATAAATATATTTATTTAAAGAAGTTGGTGATGACATTCCTAGTGATGAACTTATTATATCTTCATACATAAAACATTTTTTCATGAAACGTAACTCCTAAAAAACTTATTATTTTTTTATTGATTCAAGCATTCAAAAAAACACTTTGTACCAATAAGTTTCCAATTAGATGTGTTTACATATAAAAAACACAGTAACAGTGCTAGAATATGATTTTCATGATTTCATTAACATATAATAATGATCCATTACATTCACATATTTGGAATTTTGGGATTATTTTATAAAGAAATATAAGATACAAAAGAAAAATGTATTTGATCTTACCATGGAAAATTTCAAATCTATTTTAGAATGAATGTCTGCTTAAATATTAAAAAATAGTTGCTTATATTAACTGTAATCGTTTTTTAAGCACTTATGGAAAACCTCTTATGGATTACCATAGTCAATTATAGCTTATGTCCAAAAATTGGCAAAAGTATATGACTAAAAAAGTTATACTGGCACATTTTTCTTTTAAATGTTTGAAAGTTGATTTGCATACTCTTTTTTGGAACCCAGTTACTATTATACCTCGTAAAATAGTTTTTTTTAAATTGAGTTTTATATTTTCTTTAATTAAGTCAAATATAGTTGTTTGAAGATGAAAATTATTTTAACTATTCAAACAATAAGCAATTCATATGGTGTAAATAATACAAAAGCTCAAAAAAAGAGAAGCAAATCTTATAAAGGACTCAGCTCTCGTGACCCACTTAAATAATGATTATATCCCAAACTTTTAATCACGCAAAAAGTTAATGAATGAATATAGAATTATGAAATGAAAGAGATATGAATGATAAAAAAAGCTTCACTGTATCTAATTATTTTATTGCATGTATAAAAATGATTATAAAGGTTTCAATATGGAATTTATCGTCTAGACGCAAAGTAATATGCTATTTCATTTCCTGATTGTAGATTTAATTGTTTGTAATCTAATTCATTGTGAAGTAAGTTAAAACAGTTGTCTTTTAACTATTAAAGTGCAAGATTAAGGATAAATATAAAGAATTCTAAGCCAAAACGATGAATGTTTGTTGAAAAATACATTAATGAGACAATGTTTTTATAAAACTATGATATATAATCTCCACTATACAGTACATTTGCTGTAATGATGCTAAATAGTGTTTAACGAAATTATGAAGAGTTTTCTGATTACATAAAAAAATAAACCATTCGATGAATCGAAAATTTAAGATATCCAATTTATTGTCTCAGATAATCCTTTAAAGGCTATCCAAGTTAAATTTTGAATGCTTTACTAGATATTTAGTCCTGCGTCCCCGATGTTTTACTTTAAATGACCTTTAAATTAATTATTTAATGTGTGTTGTTAATTATTTTAATTGTTTGATATTAATTATTTTAATTAATCAAGATACTTTTCTGGATAAATATTTTTTTATCAGGATGACACCAGTCTCGCAAATAATAACTAATTATTTGGGATTCATAAATCAGCTTTTGGATTTAAATCGTAAATGCTAGAAACAACAGTCTTATAAAAAATACCTATTGATTGACTTTTCAAACCATATTTGATTTCTAATATATGTTTTGTTTTGTGATATTTTTGAACATAACTTAAAACTGGCATCCAAATATTTGTTTGTTAATTATTCCTTCAAAACATTACTTAAATTACTTTTCCAAACGGATTACAACAGCAAAATAAAAAAGGAGGAAGTTCATCAAGAAATGAATGAAGCTATTGTGAATAAGTAAGAGATAATTATTCACTAAAGCTTAGAATTATGTCTGAATAGCATTCCATTTATAAACGAATGCTTGAAAAGATACTATCATGCTTTTTTCTCTTTTCAACTTATATCATGGCACTGTTTTTTTCTTTTTGGTACATATTATGTTCCTTCTTATTAAATTTCCCTTCATGAATCAATAATTACTATAGAAAAGTCTCCTGAAAATAATCCGTGTGAATATATGCAATATTCTTAGTATATTTCCTTTTCAGTTACGGATAAAGTGACATCAGGTAGGTGTATTCATTTCTTACACTGTAAATAAATTAGAAAAATACTAGAAATTACAGCTATGTCGGTGTTATCTGTTATACTGAAGTCGTTCATCGTGTTCTTATCTTATGTCATTGTTTTCATAATTAAAAAAAATTTGCAGCATATTTTTTGCTAAACTTTAAGAGTTTTTATAGAAAAATAAAATAATTTAATTTTGTAATAGAAATACAGTGTATTTTGATTTTCCTTTTTCATTCCTTTTAAAAATATTTTTTAATGTTCTCCATATAATATTAGTAAGAATTTTCGAATTTTGTAATTTTAATTTTAGTTGCCATATTGTATGTAAATAAAATATCGTTTTAATTCTGATTATCATGAATGAGAAAGTCGGCTTCTAGAAAAATTCGACCTAAGAGCTTGTCACATTTATTTATTACATTTTCCCTTTTTTATTAATAAAGTTCCCTAGGGACCTTAGAGGTGCGGAGAAACCAATATAATAATAATATATATACTCTAGTATTTTTAACACGCATACATATGAGTACCATAAAAACTTCGTTGCACTTTCGTGAACCTGGCAACGGTCAGAGATGAACAACAAAGGTTACCATGGCGACCAAGATGGCTGTGGAGTATTCATAATTCTATCACTGTATGAGTTGAATCTTTATTTCATTTTCGATTTCAAAGAATGGGAGGTACGAGGTGGAATGAAAGTTGAGCGAATTTTATTTCTTTAATAACTTCATTCTTAGGGCGAATTTAAAAGAAACAGAATTTCATTTTCTCATCTTTTTATTTTTTTTCTAGGATTTATTAATACTATTCATTTGAGTGAAACTATTAAAAAGCAGGTTTTGTTACAGAATTAGATAAAAAAATATTAAATTTGTATTAGTCCCCCGCTTCCAATTATTATGTCAATCTGAAAAGAAAAAAAAAACCCATTTTTTTTGATAGAAGTAAATTTATCCTTAATATACTACAAGTTTCGCCACGAGTATGACAATATTTTGTTTATTTAAAAAAATAATCCAATCATTTTGTTTCATAATTTCAATTTATTCTTTTGTTTGAATTTAACTCTTCTGTTGATTGGTGAATTGTTCAAATACTTTTTTTTATGTTTCTATTTATTTTTTGGGTTTTGCCTCTTATTAGCAATTAAAGCAATATTTGTGGCAACTAAAGTTAAAAGATTAAGATGCTATTTCAGCTATTTTCAAAGTATGCATATTACCATCGTGTAGTATGAACGATGTATACATTTCCACACTAATAACAAATCAGAAAATAAAATTCAAAAGATTTTTGGCGAGTAAATTTTGGACAATTGAAAATTGATAAGAAGAATAATATATTAAATATTTTAAAAGTTTCTTAGACCAAAATTTTATTTTAACTTTGTTATTTAAAATACAATACATGCATTTTTTCCTGTTTGATGTACTAATTACAAACCGGATATTTGAAGATTGTTTTAGCAGCGTATTGTTACAAATTTATAAATAATGATTATATTTGTCTTAAAATATCTCAGACAGATCAGAAATTCTCACATTTTGGGCAAAAATTGCGGTATTTAGACGTGTTGTAGTTTAAAAGCGGATTTCCTAATGATTTGGCGACTTGGCGACAGTTGGCGATATTCTTGGCGACTTGGCGACGGTTGGCGAGATTCTTGGCGACTTGGCGAGAAATCGATACTTCTGGAAACATCCATCACCTAAGCTCTAGGACCAATATTTTCCGAGATAGCCTAGAAGCTTCCAGAGCCTTGGCGAAATTGGTAGATTTCTCCGCCAAGTCAGGTATAAATACCGCAGCCCGACATGGAAGAGTAGTAGAGTTTTTGTGAAGACAATCAGTGAGTGAAGACGATTAGTTGTGACTGCTAGTTGTTCTCTGTCTGAGGTATTTGAGACCTGTGATTAGAAGCTGTTTCTCGTTATATCTGACGAATTGTAGCTGTATAATTGTGATTGTTACAGCGGGAATTTCGTTTATCTAGTGAAGTTTTTACGAATAAAAGTCTTGTGTTCATTAAGTGGTTGCTTTATTCAACTCTCAATCAACACGAACCCGTGAAGCTCGGTACAACTGGTGTCAGAAGTGGGGTTGAAGAGTTGATGCAGCGTGTCACAAGAAAAATGGATATGGATTTAATGAAAAGTCTTCTCGAAAAATTAGCGGAGCAGATGGCTGAGATGAAAGCTGGACAAGAAGATATGAAAACCGAGATGAAAGCTGGACAAGAAGAGATTAAAACCGAGATGATGAAAGAGATAAAATCTGGACAGGAGGTGATGAAAGCTGGACAAGAAGAGATGAAAGCTAGACAAGAAGAGATTAACGCCGAGATGATGAAAGAGATAAAATCTGGACAGGATGAGCTTAAGAAGGACATTGTAAGTGTTAAAGAAGAATTCTCCAACATCATTCAGGAGAAGATGAATGCTATGGAGGATAAGGTAACTTCAGTAGAAACTAAAGTTCTAGAGATAGAAGAAAATGTGGAAGAAGCCTTAGACAATATCAATAAGGAGATTGAAAGCTTGAAGAAGCAAATGTCAAACAGACATGAGGAGCCCAACGTGGCATTTGTGCCATCCCTAGCCAATATTAAACTCTCAACATTTGATGGGAAATCCTCTTGGCAAGTATACAAGACCCAGTTTATGATGGTAGCGGAAGCTAATGGATGGAACCTCCGAGCCCAAGCTTTTCACCTGGCGGCTTCTTTAAGAGGAGACGCGGCTGACATCCTCGAGACGCTTCCGGAGGAGCAGAGGCACGATTTCCAAGCCCTATCGAGTGCGCTTGAGCTGCGGTTTGGAGATAAGTGCACTAAAGAATATAGCAGACTACAGTTAAAGTCCCGCTATCAAAAAGCGGGTGAAAGTCTTCAAGAATTGGCTGCCGATATTCAGCGACTTTCCCATCTAGCATTTTCGGACTGCCCAGCTGAGATACGTCAAGATTTGGCCCTCCATCACTTCATCGATAGTGTGCGGGATCCGGAGATACAGAAAACACTTAGACTCGCCGATGTCAAAGATATCGGATCTGCCCTAGTCTACGCACATAAGATAGAGGCTGCCCAGCAAGCCACGCGTAAAGACCAGCACTACATCCGAGCCGTCTCTGCTACTGATACGAACTATGATCTAAGAAAGCAAATTGAAGATCTGCAGCGAAAATTGCGTAGCTTAGAATTGAGTAAAGGTGGCAGAAACACAAAAATTCAGTGTTGGACTTGCGGTGGAGTCGGACACGTCCGTAGATACTGTCCGAAAACAAAAGATCATGGAATTTCTAAAATTGAAATACGTCATCGCAAAGGAACTCTTCATGGAAATGCTGATGCACTATCAAGGAAGCCGTGTAATGAAAGCTGCCGATACTGTTCTAGAGTAGAGAAGAACTATCAGCTGATAAATACTTCGGTACGCCAAGTTACTGTTTCATCTCCATCAAAACCAGACCCATGGAGTGATGAAGGACTTAGGGAAGCCCAAAAAGAAGACCCAGATATAAATCCAATTTTAGAATTAAAAGAATCTTCCAGTATGAAACCAAGTTGGCAGGACATCTCTACCTACAGTCCTACTACTGAGCAATATTGGACTCTTTGGGACTCACTCCCTATAAGAAATGGTGTCTTATACAGGAAATGGGAGTCCGATGATGGACGTAATTTCAAATGGCAGCTTGTTCTTCCAAAATCAAGAATTTCAGATGTTTTGAGAGAATTGCACAATAGCTCAACTGGAGGCCACTTCGGAGTAATGAAAACTCTACAGAAAGTTCGAGAACGCTTCTATTGGAGCAAAACGAGACAAGATGTAGAGAAATGGTGCCAATCTTGTGATGACTGTGCGGCACGTAAAGGACCGAAGAAACGTAGCCGAGGAAGGTTGCAGCGGTACAACGTAGGAGCACCTTTTGAGCGGATAGCATTGGACATTTTGGGTCCTTTACCACGATCCTCAAATGGCAACAAATACATACTAGTTGTCATGGACTACTTTACTAAGTGGCCTGAAGCGTTTGCAATCCCCGATCAAGAGGCGACTACAGTAGCCGAGGTTCTAGTGCATCAATGGGTTTCCAGATTCGGCACACCCTTACAAATCCATTCTGATCAAGGGACAAATTTCACCTCTGTTGTGTTTAAAGGAATGTGTCAAATTCTCGGAATAGACAAGACGCAGACCACGCCACTACACCCACAATCGGACGGCATGGTAGAGAGATTTAACAGAACCATCTTGAATAATCTCTCACTTATGGTTTCCAGAAATCAGCAAGATTGGGATTTGAAGCTACCGCTGTTTCTGCTTGCATATCGCAGTGCTGTCCATGAGACTACCGGATATACTCCTTCACAGATGCTCTTTGGTCGCGAACTTCGTCTCCCTTGTGATCTTCAGTTTGGTCGTCCACCGGATACATCTTCATCGCCAGAGGAATACCTTCGAGACCTTCAGGCACGTCTTGAAGATGTCCATAACTTCGCTCGAGACCGAATCAACCTGACGACTGAAAGAATGAAGACAAGATATGACACAAGAGCGACGGGACATGAATTTCAAGAAGGTGACAAAGTTTGGTTGTGGAACCCGATTCGACGTAAAGGACTTTCTCCAAAGTTGCAAGCCAACTGGGAAGGTCCCTACACAGTCCTAAAAAGACTGAACGACGTCGTGGTTCGTATAAGAAAATCATCTGCTTCAAAACCAAAGGTAGTACATTATGATAGATTAGCTCCTTATCGTAATGTTGAGTAAAAATTAGTAGACCATGGTCTCTTTGTAAATAGTATAGATAATTTTAATCTTTTCTATTTTCTTGTATTTTTAGTTGCTTGTGTATGTAATGTGCTCTGTATCCTCTTGAAATGTAAATTCTCTTATATTAAATTTGGCCTCCTATCAGGGGATTGTACTGCCCGGGACGTGCAGTCCTTGAGAGGGGGGCAATGTTACAAATTTATAAATAATGATTATATTTGTCTTAAAATATCTCAGACAGATCAGAAATTCTCACATTTTGGGCAAAAATTGCGGTATTTAGACGTGTTGTAGTTTAAAAGCGGATTTCCTAATGATTTGGCGACTTGGCGACAGTTGGCGATATTCTTGGCGACTTGGCGACGGTTGGCGAGATTCTTGGCGACTTGGCGAGAAATCGATACTTCTGGAAACATCCATCACCTAAGCTCTAGGACCAATATTTTCCGAGATAGCCTAGAAGCTTCCAGAGCCTTGGCGAAATTGGTAGATTTCTCCGCCAAGTCAGGTATAAATACCGCAGCCCGACATGGAAGAGTAGTAGAGTTTTTGTGAAGACAATCAGTGAGTGAAGACGATTAGTTGTGACTGCTAGTTGTTCTCTGTCTGAGGTATTTGAGACCTGTGATTAGAAGCTGTTTCTCGTTATATCTGACGAATTGTAGCTGTATAATTGTGATTGTTACAGCGGGAATTTCGTTTATCTAGTGAAGTTTTTACGAATAAAAGTCTTGTGTTCATTAAGTGGTTGCTTTATTCAACTCTCAATCAACACGAACCCGTGAAGCTCGGTACAGTATGTTACGAAGACTCAGATACTACTATAAAATTATTTGGGAATGAATTAAATGAAACTTAAACTTGAAATACGTAAAATTTATAAAAATGTTATTCAACACCTAAATTTATTAATGGAAGAAGAAATATTTTATACAAATGAGAACATTTTCACACACACACATAAAAAATGTGTTAATATATATTTTTAGTGATCATATATTTGATCACTAAGTGATGAAAACTCTGTCAAAAAATATAATAAGAGAAAAAGTATTCCTTTGTACCGCAAAATTTATGAACCAGTAAAAATCTTTTATTAATTCATTATATATCTTATTTGCTCGCCATTGAAGTTAGTAAATCAAATAAAAGCTTTCTGCCAGAATTTTTTTACCGAAATATGCAAAGTAATAAAAGTAGCTATAAATGCATTTTCATTTTGAATTAACGATTAGAGATTTCTTAATGAAACATCCAAACACTATTTACTTTTTTTACATACATTTTATTGTATACACATTCAAAATGCTTTACTTTCAGTTTTTAATAATAATTTCGAATACAATTCGAATACCCTTTTTTCCAATCGCTCTTTTGTGCATTTATGTCTTATTTCCTGAAAAATATATTGCAGACATTTCTTATACATTTTTATTTTAGAATCTTTATTTTTCTGATAAATTAAAGTTTTCGCTAACATAATTTTATGTGTTCCTTTTAATTTGTATTTTCCTTATACTTTCTCACTTTTTTCTAATTTATTTTTTATATTTTATTCTTTTATAGGATTCTTCTCTATTATTTAATGTTTGTCTATTTGCATAGCAGCATTAACATTTATATTCATTAATACGTGAAGAGGTTTTTGCATTTGATTATTTTCTTATTGCTCGGAAGTTTATAATGCATTAAGTTTTTTTTAACTCTTTTCAAGTGCCTTTATTAAATACCACAAAAATAAAATTTAATAACAATCTATTTCTATAAATTTATAATTTTAGCACATTTGACATAGGTGAAAATTATTCCTCTCTCTCTCTCTTTCTCTCTCTCTCTCTCTCACACACACACACACACACATATATATATATATATATATTATATACATATATACTACTGATTTACATATTTACATGGTATATTACAATGACAGTTGATAATATAACCTATCGTTTTATTCTACCATCTTTTATTTTAATGTTTATACAATTGTCTGTATTTAAAGCTCTTTATTTCTTATAGCCGTCAGTACATTCGTCCATCTTTCATATTTTTTTTATTAAACTACACTTGCAATACAATGTTTTATTTGCCAAATCGATTGAATTCGTTTCTAAATTTCATATACTTTTGATTAAAAAAGTTGCATATAATATACAACTGCATGTATTATGAACAAATTTCACTTATAAGAAGAATTAAAATCAAAAGAACCATATGTAATTGATATTAAAAATTTTAATCTAAGAAACATTATATACTTTTTTTAGCATTTTTCTCAACTTCCTGTTTTATGGAATTAATCAATTTGGCAAATGGAGCCTTTATTTGTTTGTATATATTTTAACTTCTTCCTTTGTTTTTAGTTTTAAAATGAATATATTTTAACTTCTATTCTATTTAGTTCATTTTGGATGATGATATTTAGAAATAGGCTTCTTAAGCAGTGTGACATATTCTCATTGCACACATTACATTTTTTTGTATATAATTTAAAATTACTGAATTTTTATTTATTTTTGGACTTTGTAAGAACCTTGATATCACTAAAATTTTGATTTCAGGACATGATATTTATTAAATGTGACCTTGATATATTAACACAGCCAAATTGAACATAGCAAAAGGTAACACGTTTAAAATTAATAAAAATCATCTGCTAGTCAAAAATAAATGTAAATCATTTTGCACAGCATCCGTATGCAACTTTAAACATCTGTTCCTAAATAATTAAAATCAAGGAAGACATAGCAGCTGTCGGATCTTTTTTTCAAGAAAAGGAATTATTATTTTACCCCTTGCAGTGAAGTACGTGGTTTCACTTCTTTTTTTATGAGAGTGTTCCGGGTTCCAAAAGGCAAATGGGAGATCGAATCCTGTAACCTTACACCGAAAGAAAGGGAATTAAAAACAGCAAATTATTCAGTGACTTGTGCAACAAAGAAGGTTTCAGCCAAAGCGATGTTTCTCTGCGGGATCAAACACTTGCGCATGCGCAATCACAAGTGGAAAAAATTCCGTTTCGTATATGACAGAAGCTTAATTGTTACTTGAAGTTAATAAGAGATAAAAAAAGAATGCTTATGTTGCTTTAAAAAGGGATTTATAAATTGAGTTTTTTTTTGACGAATTTTTTGATTTGTACTTTTTGTTAGTTTCTAAGAAAGGGAATTAAATAAGACTTTAACGAGAAGAATATCGAATACTACTTAGTCTTAATAAGTCTGAAATTAGATGAAAAAATATTCTGAAATTAGATGAAAAAATGTTACGTGAATTACGACTTTTGTCTGAATAGTGAACTCATTCATTTAAGATTAGAGATTAATTCAGAAATTTTTCGTTGGAGAATTTTAATTTAATTTTAAAAGTATGATAACATTAGATAAAAGTTAGTGTCGTCATAAGAATTATAAGAGTTGAGAAAAGATATCTAAATAAGAAACACAATTTTAGCAAAATGAAACGTTTAAGTGAATAAAACTTTTTAAAAAAATAATGGAAATAACTTTATATAGATAAATGTAAAACAGTTTCTCGGATTTCCGTAGTCTAAAAAATTACAGATGAGAAAAGAATATATTTTCAAATAATTATTTTGTTCTGTTAATCTTTAAATTTATTTTCCAAAAAAAGTTCATAAAAGGGATTAACAACAAATATATATTATAATAACTGTTTCTAAGCTTCTATAATAATAAATTATTCGTATTATTCGTATAATGTGATATTATCTTGAAAAAAAAATATTTTGTTAATACTTCTGAGAATCAGAATTTCTTAAAACCGATTTTAATATAAATGATTTAAGAACAAATGTAAGGGAGAACTCATTAAAAACACATTTCAAATGCATGATAGAAAACTGTTTCCAAAGTACAAGCTTTTGAAACTAATTACATATTTCAAGTTATTTTTAAGAGGTTGTTAAGAAATACTCACTGAAGGAGTAATAATTTCAAAAGTAGTAGATTCTAATACTGAAAATCTTATGTAAAGTACTTTTAATTTAATATTTTAAATTCATGATATTTTTAATCTAATATTTTTTTTGTTTAAAGCGAATTTTCTCTAAGAAAACTTTTGTGTGTTTCTTTTAATAACTTCAAATCTTTCCCTATGCGTTTCAAATTCAGAACAATATTTGTTTCAGCAAAATGTGAAATGCTTCCAGATTTAAATTTCTTTCAAGAGTTAAATGCATAGTATTTAAATTTATTCCTTAATCCATATTACTAAGGCATGGATGGTATTTTTTAAATTTTTGATGCAATGTTTTAAGTTAAGTAATTTCTTTTTCTGTTATATGTTTTACGATGATATAGCTAATAAAATACATATTTGTTTTTTTAAAATATGAAAATACATATTCTGATAAAAAAAAGTTTTTATTTCTTTGGAATAAATCAAAAATTTATCTTCTTTAGAATTCATCTTTCCATGGTTCATGATTTTAACTGCAACAAATAATTGGATTAAACACGAAGAATGTTGTAAAATTAGTAATCGTGATTACTTATTAACGAATTTGGCTGTGGAAATCATTAAGTGAATAAATACTATTAAAAATTCTGATTGATATAAAATGATTTTTAATTTTGTATTTCAAATTATCAACATTTATATTTTTTTCATATTTCTGTATTTATTTTCTTATTTAATAAGTATCTCTATTTATTAAGTATTTCTTTTCTTATTATATTGAAATAAAAAAATAACAAGAAATTGCTTATTCTCAATGTTTAAAAATATATCTGCCTATAATATTGGAGAAAATTTTCTAATAAATCTATATTCTAAAATTTTCTAAAAAAACCTACAGAATAATTTAACTATGATTCCCATTAAAATTAATCATAATTTATTAATAGCAAGTCTTAGAATATGATACAAAATGCATTGTTGGAAATGTCATCATCAAAATTTACATTTAAGAATACCATATATCTTAACAAAATAATAGTTCTGGGATTAAAATGAAGTTTTAAACAATAAAATAAAAAGTATAATTGATTAATAATTTTAGCATTTTATTAAACTATTATAAGTTTTTGAACATGAAGCTCATTTCAGCAACTATCCAGAAACGACAAGTAGTATCTTTGAAAAAAAATGTTGGGTATGCATTCAATTTTGCTATCGATATAAACTTATTAATAAAGTTTTAAACAATAAAATAAAAAGTATAATTGATTAATAATTTTAGCATTTTATTAACCTATTATAAGTTTTTGAACATGAAGCTCATTTCAGCAACTATCCAGAAACGACAAGTAGTATCTTGGAAAAAAAATGTTGGGTATGCATTCAATTTTGCTATCGACATAAACTTATTAATAAAGTTTTAAACAATAAAATAAAAAGTATAATTGATTAATAATTTTAGCATTTTATTAACCTATTATAAATTTTTGAACATGAAGCTCATTTCAGCAACTATCCAGAAACGACAAGTAGTATCTTGGAAAAAAAATGTTGGGTATGCATTCAATTTTGCTATCGATATAAACTTATTAATAAAGTTTTAAACAATAAAATAAAAAGTATAATTGATTAATAATTTTAGCATTTTATTAACCTATTATAAGTTTATGAACATGAAGCTCATTTCAGTAACTATCCAGTAACTACAAGTAGTATCTTGGAAAAAAAATGCTGGGTAAACATTCAATTTTGCTATCGAAATTATAATAATATCGCTTTAACTTAATAAAGTTTCAAAAATAAAATAAAAAGTATAATTGATTAATAATTTTAGCATTTTATTAACCTATTATAAGTTTTTGAACATGAAGCTCATTTCAGTAACTATCCAGTAATTACAAGTAGTATCTTGGAAAAAAATGTTGGGTAAACATTCAATTTTGCTATCGAAATTATAATAATATCGCTTTAACTTAATAAAGTTTCAAAAAATAAAATAAAAAGTATAATTGATTAATAATTTTAGCATTTTATTAACCTATTATAAGTTTTTGAACATGAAGCTCATTTCAGTAACTATCCAGTAACTACAAGTAGTATCTTGAAAAAAATGTTGGGTATGCATTCAATTTTGCTATCGATATAAACTTATTAATAAAGTTTTAAACAATAAAATAAAAAGTATAATTGATTAATAATTTTAGCATTTTATTAACCTATTATAAGGTTTTGAACATGAAGTAACTACAAGTAGTAACTTGAAAAAGAAATGCTGGGTATGCATTCAATTTTGCTATCGAAATTATAATAATATCGCTTTAACTTAATAAAGTTTTAAAAAATAAAATAAAAAGTATAATTAATTAATAATTTTAGCATTTTATTAACCTATTATAAGGTTTTGAACATGAAGTAACTACAAGTAGTAACTTGAAGAAGAAATGCTGGGTATGCATTCAATTTTGCTATCGAAATGATATATTTCACACGTTTATGAAATGGGATCGTTGACAAATAGAGTACGTGGCAGAAAAGGCATGTCAATCACGCATACTTCGGTTGCCTGACAATCACTTCTGGTCGTGGCGTGCCAGAATTCTTATCAGCCAATCTTGCCGAAACACAGGATTAGGACACGGTTGAAACTGGCGCTGGTTATGTACTACTTCTGGTTATACCATCGTTATCTCATTATTTTGATGGATAAACCTGTCAACAGGACCGGACGCAGAGCAGGTAATCGCTCAGTATTAATCTCTTCATCTACGGACTGTAGGGGCTGCCAAGTTTCTGAGGGGAAAAAGTGCTGCCTAAGTTCTGTGAAGGATAATGCAATTATGGCAGACGAAAATGTGAATTCCGCTTCGTTTCTTTTCCGTCAACCCTCTCGACAAAGGATGTTTTGTTCTTCTGGCATCCCAAATGAGAATGATAAATCTTGCTAGGTGGAAGCTATTCTTTGAGCAAAAATTCTTTACGTTCTTCACCCCTCATTTGCGAGTTCGTCAGTGGTTCTTAATTTTGATTCTTTTCATTTCCTTTGCTTTTTGTACAAATTATATTTTTTGAATTTTGACACATAAAACTTTTTTTAAAAAAAAGAATTATTTTTCTCTATTTGTGGTAAATTATATAACAAGTTATAATATTATTCTTATGAAAATATGGAATAATTTTTGATACTTTGGATAAAAATAAGAAATACATATAAATGTTTGATAAAATTATTTTCACATAAAAGGGTTTATAAAAAAATCACAGGAATATAAATAACTGTTAATCGCGTGCAGTGAAATTTCCAATTAAAGAGATGTTTTGAAAAATGTAAAATAGATTACGCAAAACATTCCTGAAATTGATTTTTAGAAATAATACTTTTAAAATATTATAGAATATTTTTTTCTGTTCTTTGTTTCGTTAGTTAATATTTTTTGCTATTTTTAAATATATTATTAGTTATTACAGTTAGGTAATAACAAATATTCAAACTTGTTTGTATAATAAGTATTTTAACAAAAATTTCTTTCAGGTTTTAATACATTAAAAGTGGTTGTATACAGCTAGTCTTAATAATACTTCAACTGCCATGTACGTGCCAGTCAGCCTTCAGGATGTGTTTTTTCTGATTTTCCTCAAATTTAGCAATTTAATCTCCAAATTTAAAAATCAATTTAACCAATAATTTTTATATGTATATAATATATATCAGGGAAAAGTTGCTAAGGTCATACACCTACTTTTAAGAATGAATGAATATTGAGATTTTTCGAATAAACCACACTTCATTTCCAATACTTATATGACCCAATGTAATTACGCACTGTTCTCTGAATAACAGTCACCTTTATAAAAATTATTTTTGATTTCACTTTATTTTACATTTCTACTCATATATATGGGAATTAAAGTAAAATTACCTGCCTCAGTTTGATTGGAAAATAACCATATATAGAATTTCTAAAAATATAACTCATAATACAAAAACTCGTGAGAATTTTTGAGGTCACCCGTTAGTTTATATGAAGCAGTTATTAATTTTAAATCACGCACACATGTACAATGGCAGCAACAAATCAGAAAATTGCATGGGGGATTATTGCGTTAAAATCATATTGCACATTGAATCGTTTTTTATTACTTAGTTCTATTATACTAATAATGACAATTGGCTTTTGTACTTGGGAATGAGCTTCGTAAGAAACGAGCCTTGTGAAAAATAGCTTTCGTGAAACTTAAAACCATTGTTCGTGTGAAGAAATTAGTGTTGTCATCTGCAATAAGTCAACAATTTGTCTCCCTAAACAACAACTGTGTTTGTTTCAGAGGATATGCAGATAAAAACAAGGGAATATCGTATTGCAAAAGACATAGTAAAGCAATTTAAAGATATTCTTAAACTATGAACTGTGTGAAATGGTTGATTGTTTTAATATTTTATTTACGAATAAACAAAGAAAATAAAAAAAATGCCTGCAATATATTATTTTTGTTTATCTGTCTGTAATTTCTAAATTAAAAAACATCATATATTTATTAAAGGCTATTGAATAACATAGAATAATAAATAATCAATAATTAATAAAACTAATTTTTATTATTCATAAGCCAAAAAGGAAAATTTTGTAATACTTTTGTATACGAAATATTTTAATTAAGCTAAATAATTCAAGTTATATATTATTAATAAAGTATGTATTAAAAGGAAATTTATTTTCATGTGTAAATGAAAGCACAGTAAATATCTTTTTAATATCAAAATTGATAAAAAATTTTTTAAATAGAAATAATTTCACAAAATAATTAATTACAATTTATTTACTACTATATATTTATTTTTGTTCTTAGCTAAGTTTTGTATGAAACATAATTTTTATATTCCTTAAAATGAATATTTTTCAAGTAATTCAAAAAATTCATTGATATAAAGAATAATGTTTATGTTTTAACATAAATATTTTTCATTTTATAAAGATGCAATGAATATTTTGTTTTAAATATCAAGACAAACAATAATATTTTTGCTTTACATAAAATTACTTTTTTTTACGGAAAACAAAATCTTTCAATAATTAATTTTTATTGCAATTCGAGTATTACATTGATTTAGAAACTGATTAATTACTTTTCAAAAATGTTTGGCAATAGAATTTAACGATCGAAGTATTTTTAACAAAGAAAATTGTCTGCTGAGAGACATTTTCTTCCCTTAATCATGCATTTAAAAAGAATTGATTTTAATACCGTTTTCAGCATCTAACCGTTATTTAAACAAGATGCGAAAATATTTTCCTTTCATGGGTAAAAGGAAGGAATAAAAAAGAAAAGAAAAGAAAATTGTCACGCAGCTTGGAGTCTCGTTTGGCAGAAATTAATTTAATGTAAGTAGAATCGTTTGGCGTTTGTATGTGAGAATGTGTTCCCAGCAAATTAAATACTTCGAGATATTAAAATGCCAAAAATCGATCATGTTTGGAAGCGAGGACATTGCCCCACTCATGATTTGCATTTGAAAACTCTTTATTTTCTCTGCATTTATGTAAAAGCAAATGCAAGGAAGGTGAAAAATATGTGTAACTATTTTAAAGGACATAATTTGACTTGTGTCAACTTAACTTTCCCCCGAAAATATTTTATTAAATTTATTGGAATTTAAACTTGAGCTATCAGAGTCAGCTGGAACTCTTTATTAATGACATAATATTTCTTAAGATGCAAATATTTTTTTTTTGTTCACGATGAATCATCTCTTTTGCTTGTTTTGAATTATTATGTTAATTTAATTTTATGTCACCTTTTTTATACATATACGAAATGTTTCCTCAGATTAAGATACTTATATAAAAAATTTAAGATTAACAGTTTAAAGGCATTTCTCCAACGAAAGATTTATTTAATTCAAAATACAAAATAAATAACATTAATGTAATTAATGTTAACATTATATTGAAAATTTAAATGCATACGCAACAAAAATATGGAAAAAAGATTTTAGGTAACGTGAATTATTGGAATAATTAATTGACCAAAAATTAATTTTTATATAATTGCGTAGATTATTTGCTTTATTAATTAATGGAATGTATGTTGTCATGAATTGAAAACTTGAGAATTTTTGGGAGTACGGAATGCTCTTTAATGAAATGTAAATAAATAGTTTTGAATTAAATGAATATAACAGAAGTTAAGATAACCAAATAAAAAAAATCAAACATAAAATAAAAAATATAAAAAAAAAAACTGTCAAATGCGAAGCATGGAATTTTGTTGGACAATAGCGTTTCCCAGTAAAGTTAAATGGACCTATTTATTGCAACCTCTTTTGCTGCTAAAGTAATAAAAATGGTCATTGAATAAATTTTTGGTAAGAAAATGTATAGTCTATATATTATCCAGTTTAGATATTTGGCTTAGAATTTTTTCATGATTTGTTCTTAGAACGTGTTTCCATAGCTAGCTGAAAAAGAAACCTATCCCTACAAACACAGTGTGAACTTCGAAACCAATACACAAGGGATTATAACACTTTATATTTGTCTAAAAATAGTCTGACTATTTACAAAATAAATTTTGTCAGTCTTCTAATTCAAAATATTTAAAACCCGATTGTCAAGATACTTACAGTGATTGATTACTGAAGAATGTAAAACTTCAAAACTTAATCTGACATAGGATAAGATGCTTTGATATCTTTTCTTAATCATATTATGGAACAAATTATATGAAGAGTATCAATTATGATATAATAATGCCGTGTCGTTTGATATGATAATAGCCTGATACATTATGACATTATTCAAAAAGTTTCGAATAGAAGTATTAAACCAGTGTAGTGATTTATTGTGTGCCATTGTTAAAATTTTTTTTACTTCTCAAATAGAGTTTCTTTTATTATATTATGGTTTCCATGTAAGGGAGAAATAATCAATATAATATGAAAGCATATGCTAGTGTATAATGTGGGGATTCAGTTAGAGTATTCCTATAATATGATGGATACAGGATGTTAACAAAACTGACATTTTAAAAAAAATCAAATTTTGAAAATTTTAATCAGTTTGAATAAAAACATAACAATTATTAAGCAATTAATCATAACTTAATCCAACACTACTAGATTAATGTGTTATTTGTTTTTTATTCACACTCACAATACACATTGAAGTTATAAATAAATTAATACTGAAAAATAACATAATACTTTTTTATAATATTTTGAAATTTCAAGATAAATTGAATTAATAAGAATTACAATAATTTATTATAATAATAGTAAAGAAAACATCGTTGTTAACCCAACTAATACAATGGTCCTTATCAAAATAAATTGAATTTATCACAGCAGACTACGTAGAAGCATTTCTTTTCACAAATTTCTTAATAATTAAATGGACATTTGGAGCTACGTGGACTGGAAAATATTAACTTAAAAAAGATAGATAAAAATATCCTCTACTTAAAAAACAAAACGTAGATCAAACTGAAAGTCTTGTGATTAATAAATGCGCAAAAGACTAGTAACGTTCTCTGGAAACAGTATATGATTGCTTTAACACTAACATTTTCAATTTCTGTGTTCTTTGGAATAGAATGTAATTGTGTTGTTGATATGTAAAGCAAATTATGTAGTATATATTGATGATTTATTTTTGTTTCTCGGGTCTCAGATTACTGAATGATCGGATATTAAATTGTGTGTTTTATAATTACTGTTTGCGAGTTCTCATAGATACAAACACATTTTCATGCTTTTTATATTCGCCAGTAGTGGACACAGCACACTCCTGATATGGAATCATTTATATACCCAGCTATAAGTAGGGCTTGGAATAATAATTTTAAAAAATAGTTGTGAAGGTAACTTTTTTTAAATAAAGTATATGATGCCTACTTGCATGCTTACGTACAATTTAATTAGGTTACCGAGATTTTCATAAACTGAATTTTCACTGAACGCGTGTAGGATTTTAAGATACGATAAACATTTCTTATCTAACGTTAGATTGTTTGAAATTTAATTTTATGATGCTATAATCAAATCATATAGAAAATTTGATTTAAATTAAAACTATGACTGATAAATATAAATAAATGAATTTCTGATTAAAATCATCTGCTATGAAAAATATAAATTGGTCTTTAAAAAAAAAAAAAAAGAGGAAAACGTAAATTAATTTTACAAGCTAAAAATTTCTGTTTTCTTTATTATATAAAGTAAATATAGTTATACCTTAAAGGACATTATTTTTTTAATTATGCTGGGCTTATTTATAATAGTATAATGAAGATAGATAAAAATAAAATTAAAAAAACTTTTTTTAAAAATTTAAAATTTTTTATTCCAAAATGTTAAGATAAAATATTACACTTTTTAAACTTTTTACATCGGAAATTAAAATTACGTTCAATGAAAAGTTACATAAGAATTAATGATAGAATCTAGAAATTGGATATAATGATTTCAGAGCAATTCATTTAAACGATACTTTATTTCAACTAAATGGCAACACGCAGAAATATTTTCCAAATAAATTGTATCCTCCATTATTCAGTTGTTAATGATCGCGGGAAACATTTGCAAAGAAAGTAACACTATATTCGCTTTAATGGAAATCCTGATAAATAAATTACTTCGTGGGAATCCTTAATTAATGCAGCCTTCTGCAGACGCGTTAGCTGAAATGAAATCGTAGGTAACATTTATTGAATTGGAGCAATCGTTAATTTCAACTCAGAACTCTTGTTGAGTAGGAAGGAGGAAATTGTTCTGACTCGGAATCATTTTTAGAAATTCATTTAACTCTCAAAAACCATTTGAATCTTTAAAATGTAATTAATTTTTGCAAACGATGTATATAGCAAGCTGTAGTGCCTGCTGTTGAAGTTATCTATAGGCTATCATTAATTATTTTACGTGTTTTTCTTCAGAGTTTAGAGATATTTACAAGTTTTAGAGCTAAAAATATTATATTTAAGCTGTGATAAAATGAATTTATGATATATTTGCTATACTAGTGAATTAAAATAAGCTGAAAAATGGTGAAATTAATGAAATTTACTTTCGTTATCTTTTAAGCTATTCCAAATAGATTAGGCATTCTTACGCAATACTTTTTTAATTGTAATATGTTTTTAGGTTAAAAATGACATCTTTTCCAATAAGGTTACCTTGGAATTTTCTTCTCAAGATATTCAATTTCAAATTGGGTTTTTATTTGGTTTAATGTCCAAATTAAAAAAATCCTATTTAAAAATAATTAGACAGCTCATAAAAATTGCTGTAATTGTTCTATGTCACCATATACCCGTCTATCCGGTAATCATGTGACACAGTACATAGTTTTTTTTTAATTTACTGATTGACATTACGCTGATATTTCATTTCTATGACCAACTAAGAATCATTTTTCGGACTAAATGACTCTAAGTCGCTTAGAAGTGGAACTCAGAAAGCACAGTAATAATAATTTTTAGCGATTGTTATTAGAAGAATTAACTTTACATTAAATTTTTCTAATAACTCTCTCTCAAAATTACTAAATACTGTGTTAAAAATCATACAAAGGGTATTAAGAGGCATTCTTGTTTTTTGTTAACATTTCAGAGTATATAGATTTAAATTATAAATTTTTCAACTTGCAACGTCACATGATGCCCTTGAGCTAGGAGAAAATGCATGCACGTTGATTGACGCTGAATTCTTCTAATCATGGCATCAAAATATATGTTCAGGTATTTAATATTCTTGGAATTTTACCTAAATTAAATTACGAATCAGTAATTTATTAGGCAACTCTGACGCAGTATTAAAGTATTATTTTTTTTCCAATGGCGCGCACGAACCGTATGCCACAACAAGGCCAGAGACTGCTACCTATTTGTCGTTACCCAGCGGGTACCTGTGAACCAAGTCACGGAGGCGAGTAGCGTTAACCGCGCCATATCACCACAAACCCGTTTATAGGGCGGGTCACATTCATACAACATCACAGAAGAAAGGACAGAGAAATCCAGAGAGAACAGAGAAGGAAAGAAACATCCATACCCGAACCGGGATTCGAACCCGGGATCAACAGGTCAAGAGTCAGGAACGCTAACCACTCAGCCAATCGGTCGGCGTATAAGATAATATTAAAATTATTATTTGATTGGCTTAAGCTGTTGAATTTTAATGAGAATCATTGCTGGTAATACTTTTCATACAAATATGTTCAAATCTTGCAATGAGAAATACTTTCTCTTTGTTATCAATAGTACACTGTATAATAGCACTTGTGTAGGGCTATTTAACTCTTCCTGATTTTATAAATTCTGTAAAAAAAAATTTCATTCATGTTTGTTGCCTTTTCAATCAGAAATATGTTTTCATATTTATGATTCTTGTGCTCAGTGTTCAAAATAATTTTGTTTTATTTATAGCTTGAATGAACATTCGATTATGTCGTAAAATAGAGAAGATTCTGAAATAAACATATCACATATTTCAATTATTTTTCTATTTATCTTTATATTTTAATCACCATTATGTGCATATGTGGTCAATATTTAAATTTTTTAATCATTTGCTTTGGCTCATACTTGACCAATAGTTTATTTTGTATGTTTTCAAACTTTACAAGTTTGGTTTTATCATATTTTTATATAAACTATACAATTTTAAGACACAAAACTGTAAAACTTTAAATGTTTTAGCCTGTGTGTTTCCAATGTTTAAGCAAGTACCACTTAATGAAGAGAAAATTAAAATGATGCTAATTAAATTATTAAACATTTTTAGAGTTTCATCTTGCCATAAATCTCATATAAATTTGGTTTTTTTTTTTTTTTTACTCTTTGAAATTAAAAAATAACAAAAGCCGCAAAGAAACAATAAAATTCACAAAGCTGTGGAGTGCTTAAAAATTTGATTTTGTGAAAAATTGATAGTTTCAAGCATTTTTATGCCAAAAATTTTTATTCGTTAATCTCAATATACAATATTGATAAATAATAGCTATTCAAATTAAACAACTCGCTTCCAGAGTTTCCCTTTCATGATGATATTATATCTCAAATATTATTTTATACTCCTGACTATGAAAAGACTGATTGCTTAAAATAATTAATAATAATCAACCAAATTACAGCACAAAACGTTTCAGATCTAAAAAAATTGGTAGGAAATCGATGATAATATGAACTAATATGTCTATCTGTGTCATGAATTTGATTTAAAATGTAGATTTTTCTGATGTAGATAGGAATTAGCTTATCAAAGGAGTTAAAATACTGTAACAAAATTTTATTGGTTTTAGCGAGTTATGGTCATTTACCGCTTCGTAAAAAATAAATTTACAGACACAAAAAGTGGTACAAAAACACTCGAAAAACTCAAACTACACAATCAGCGGGGAAAAAAAGCTATTTAAATGTATCTATTCTTACAATGAGGGAACATTCAACTCTCATTTATTATCGCAGTATCCCTTTTTTTCACGTAATTTTTTTAATCTTCATTTTGATGAGAATTCGAGTGATTCACTCAGTCATACTCTGTTGGGCTCTGACCACTGTTATTGAAATGTTTTATAGTGCTTTTAGCCTTGATGAAGCATCATGATATAGTTACTAGATTAAAGGACTGCTAATAAGTTTTTATAACACAAAAACGATGTAATTCGATTCGGTAATTCTTTTCGCTTTTTAATGATGGAACGAATTGATTATATGGTTCGATATTTGCGCAAAAGAATTAGATTCATTGAGCATAACTTCGAAATTAGAAGAAATGGCGGTAGTCATTCCAAAAATTACATTTATAAATAGTTTCTATTGTTTATCTTTCTTAAGGGTGAATAAAAATGATAATCACTTTTATTTAATATTGCTAATTTTCAAACAGTTATTACTAATCATACATTCCATTTCATTTAAAGATATATAGAAGTGAAGGTCTTATTCCTTTAAACTATCTTTAATGCAATATTATTCGTAATTATTATAATTTCAAGGCTTAAAACATTAGTAGGCCCTACATTTACCTATTGTTAACAAACTATTAATTATTCACATTTATATGTTTAACTAAAACCTAGGTTATAATTAATGGAGCATTTCAATAATAAAAATGTTATTTAATGATTATTGTTTGTTACATAGTTATGTTGAAATTATTTTTCCATATTTAAATGAGGATTATCATTATTTGAAAATGGAAAAATAATACAAGTTGCACCATAAGAATTAAGATGGTTTTCTTTTCTGTGAGTTAAACAATGTATTAAAATATAATTTATATGATGTGAACTTCTTTAATTTATATTTTGGCATTGGTAGAGTAATGGTGTTTTAAGTTTTGTTAACGTCATAAGGAAAATATGATTAAGAATCATAGTTGCTTATTTAAAAAGAGTATTTAGAGAATGGATTGCCAGAATGGAGTTAATTTTATCATTTGACCATGACGCAATGAATGGTGAATGGCTGTTCTTAACAATTTCGAGTCTTGATGCAATTGCACAAATAAAACTGATGAGAAAGAAAGAGGAAAGTTATAAAACAATTTCCTGATTCTTGCACGTTACTAATTAACGAACATTTTCGTTCTATTATACATCATAGGATCTTGAAATTGTAAATATATAAATATTTTTTCTATATTATTATGATTGCTAATACTTTTAATAATAAATGTATATCAACAAGACAAAATACTGATATAACTCAGTTATTTTATAGTTTTACAAATGTCCGTTTCTTCTGCTCACCAGCTATTCGCTATATTACTTTATTGCATTGAATGCTTCATTTATCTTTATTGTAGTAAAAATATTTTCCATCTAAAATTTTAATGCTAAGCTGGTCACGCTATTGAAAGATATGCGATGCAAAGTATTAAATTCTTGTAAATATTTTTGGGCTATTCTTTCGTGAATGTTTTTTATACACATTATCAGAAACGATTCCAACATTAAAATTACATTGGTCAGATTTACATTTCGAATTTTGGTTACAAGAGATTTAAAGCAGTAGTTTCTTAAAACAGTTTGAACTTGAAATATATACATATTTTCAAAATCGCAAAATATAGGCTTCTTATTATTATTCCCTATTATTTTAAAAATATTAGGTTGGGGAATAAGTTCTTAGCGTTTTTACCAAAGACGTTTATTTAAACAAAAAACAATAATTATATCAATAAGTTAATCAATTATATATTCGCTGTTGCTGTTTACAACCTCTTCCCACCTCTCGACCCATTTGTTGATGCCGTTCCGCCAAAAATCACTTGGTCGTGTGTCAAAGAAATACTAAAGAATAATAAAGAAATAATAAAGTATTTCTTGTAACCATATAGAAAATGAAGCATCGTTTATTCATACGCAATATTTCATCCATTAGTTGTAGTTAAAATTAAAGAGTGATTCAGATCAAGAAATGAAAGACTAAAATAAAACTTTCCTTTGCTCTTTTGTGCCTTTTTATTCGTAAGGTGTGAATTGGCTTTATAGCATGGTTTTTTAGCATTATGTTTAAGGGAAGAGAGAAACGTATACGTTTCTATAGACTAACTCTTTTTTCTTAGCTCGTCGTGTTGCTTTTAGTTTACATAGGGAATTCTCATTTATTAGAATTAATAATAAAATAATTAATAATAAATATAATTTTCCTAATTAAGTAATTGTTATAATTAATCAATTCGATAATCTCTTCGTCTTTCTCGATATGAATACGTAAATAAATGTTAAATTTTGATTGTAGTTATTGATTATAAAAAAGACACAATCAGAAATGTATCTTATTGTTTTGTCATTCTATATGATTCTAGAAAAAAGCGTCATTGACAGTTGATATTGAATCTGATGTTAATTTGAATGGGGAAAAATGCTTTTCAGAGCAAGGTCGTTGGAAAAGTTGATTGTAAGAGAGAATAATTCCTTAAACGCGCGAATACACGTCTATCATTTCCATTATCATCTATCATTTTTGATAGAATTTCAATTATGGAAACAACATTTTAAAAATGGAAGAGTTAAGAGGAGAAAGCAGAACTGTTATTCAATGTTATATCAAGTTAATGACTGCAAAATATATATTTTTAATTTTGCACTCAATATAAATAATGCATTTTTGACATTTTATATTTTATTGAGTAAATATTTTTATATTTAAATTTTTTTTGTTTTCGAATAGCACCTTTTAATAACACCTTTTTATATAAGAGCCTTTAGCTTTTTAATTAATGCGACCAACGTATAATAGTGGAATCAATAAACTGTTTTTATATCAGTATGGAACGTATTAATTGAATGAATTTTATGAACTTGGAGAACTGTCGCAAAATAAAAAATTAAAATTTTTGATCTTAACTGCTTAGTGGAAATAAGAACAGTGTCATCTTAAGTTTTCAAAAAGAAAAAAAGTTACATAATATAATATAATACATTCTCTCTCTCTCTCTCTCTCTAATTCTTTAAACTAAATTTTTAAACTTTACTATGATAGTTATTCTGGGAAAAATATCACAAAATTTACTTAAAATTCACTTTCTAACTAGGCAATTTTTTAAAATTTATTATTGCTATTTTTACTTGAGCGAATATTCAATTAATCAATACTTAAAAAAGTGATATATAATAATATATATACTCTAATACTTTAAATCAAAACTTGTAAATATTACAATGATAGTTATTCTGGGAAAACTATTAAAAATTTACTTAAGATTCATTCTTTAGCTAAGCAATTTTTTAAATTTATTATTGCTATTTTTTCTTGAGTGAATATTATATCACGCTTTGAAATACTCAAGCTGTTTATTTATTAATTAATGTCTATCTCTCCCTAGCTTTAAAAATGCAGCAATCCTAAAGTATTTTCCTTCGTATTCTTTAATTGTAACTATTAGGTTGGGGAAGAAGTTCGTAGAGCGTTTTTATCAAAGACTTTTATTTAAACAAAGTAATTATATCAATAAGTTAATCAATTATATATTCACCGTTGAAGTTTACAACCTTTTCCCATCTCTCGACCCATTTGTTGATGCCGTTCCGCCAAAAATCGCCTGCTCTGGTGGCAAAGACGTTGTTGAGCCAGTTTTTAAGGACCTCTTGGTGCATTGGGAAATGCTCGAAAAGAATGCCACAGTCAACAAGGAACTCTACATTGCCTAGCTACATCGCGTGAATGAGGCCATTCGGCTGAAAAGACCTGATCGACATGGTCAAACCATATTCCTTCACGACAATGCCATGCCCCATGTTGCACAAGTCGTCAAAGCCGCACTCCCAGAGCTCGAATGAGAGGTCCTTCAGCATCCGCTCTATTCACCGGACCTTGCACCGACCGATTACCATCTTCTCTGTTCCTTGTCGAACCATATGAAGGGTCGATAACAAAGAGGTCCTAAAAACTTGGCTCAACAACCTCTTTGACACCAGACCAGGCGATTTTTGGCGAAAAGGCATCCACAAATGGGTCGAGAGGCGGGAAGAGGTTGTAAACAGCAACGGTGAATATATAATTGATTAACTTATCGATATAATTATTGTTTTTGCTTTAATAAAAACCTTTGGTAAAAATGTTACGAACTTATTCCCCAACCTGATAATAAATATCTAATATTAATTTGGGGAAAAGTGATGTACTTTTTAAAGTTTCATGGGCATTTTTTAAAACCTTTACCCTGCGCAATTAAAGAAAATTCATTTTAAACACCTGGAAAAGACGAGAAAGTTTAAAACGTAGCATTGTGTGGATTAAACGTTTAATCCCTCGTTTTTAATGCCAACAGTATTTCCACTGGTACTTTTCTAGTTACGAAAAAAAAAAATCTCTTAATATATAATTTTAAAAAGGTGCCCGGCTACATAATTTTCAACGTTTAATGCACTGTCGGCTAAAGGTCTTACTGTTTATTATTTCTTTTATGTGTCGCTTTCAGGTGGATGAGAAAATCCCATAATTCCCTGCATATATACCCATTCTTGCTAACTGTCAGATGTCATGTTAAGCCTTAAATAGAATGTCACAAACATATTTCACGAGCGCTTTTCTTGTATACTTTCCTTGTGGACGCGGATCTACACCTTCTTGCGGGGGAGGGGGACAAAAAAGAATGGAAAGTCTGTTCCGCCACACAACGGGGTGTCGTTAAGAGCCGCATTAGGAATACACTCCGTTGTTTTCTTTAGCGTCGGAAGCATCGTGGCCAATTTTAATATTTATTTAAAAAAAAATAAAGAATCGATCGTATTTACAATTTTGACATACCTTACTCGGAAAGAAAGAACATATGTTTCGGCCTCTGTGACCCGGTTCTTTCTAAGGTTATAAATTTGATAAGAATAAAAGGTAAAAGAGTGTTTTCCTTCACTTAAACTATTTAGTGCTTATTCCTTTTACAAGAAAAGGGAATGTTTTTATTTGTTTGAAGATTACCAATTAGGTTTTTTTTTTTTCTGTCTGCTTTTGTCGTTTACATATTTGCTTTTTGAAGAATAAAATAGTTATAAAAGAGAGCTTTTAAACATTACAGTTTCCTTTTTTTTGTTTTTTGAGAAACTTATTTCCCTGGTTTTGTTATTTTCTTATTTTATGAAATGTTTTACTTTGTTCAGCAATTAATATTTATTTTTATGTTTTTTTACGATGTTTGAAGTCATAGTTGAAATTTTCAAACTGCTTTGAGTTAATGAATGGTGGGTTTCTTTTCAGTGTTTCAATGCTGAGTGTTCGTGTTCTTTTCAGTGTTCGTGCTTCTGCCTTCTTGAAATGTTGTTGTTGTTTACTAACTTGACACTTGGACAAGCCAAGCTCGCTATGCTATGCGAATTAAGTCGATTGGGAGCGTCTTTCGTTTTAATCAGAGCACCATGTAGGAGAAAGTACGACTTTGCTCTACACACTTGCCATGGGGACCCGTTTATAGGGTAGACAACCATTCACACCTCATTCATGCAAGGAAAGGACAAATACAGGATAGATAGAGAGAGAAAGTACATCCCGTATCGGGATTCGAACCCAGGACCTCCTTATCCACAGTCAGGCACGCTGACCACTAGACAAGTTTCTCAGCTGAAATGTTTTTATGGGTATAAATGAATCAAAATTGTGAAAATAAAATTTGAATCCAGCAAATATTTTGCTTGATTGAAAATAAATTTGGCTTAATTTTATATAATATGTCTAATTAAAATAGCACCTATACGACTTTTCTCATTAGGTATACTTTTTAAGCTTATTAATTATAATTGAAAAAACCTTTCTCCAGACCTATATTATATATTTTCAGACATTTACCGATTTAAATTGTAAAGTATAAGAATATAAATATTGGAATGGACGTTAGACAAAAGTTGATAATATATAATAATCGATAGAATTGTATCAATGGATATCTTTTCCAATTGTAAAATAATGATTTCCTGTCTCTCATCGCAGTTATCTTAAATAGCACGCTTGTAACAATAAAATGCTTGTTTTCTTACAACAACAATTGTTCCCACTTCCACTTTTATTTACTTGCGTTCCAAGTGTCAACACTGGGTGAAAATAACAGGAATTACTGTAAAGGCATTGTCATTTATTGACGGCATGCTGTCATTTGCTCTAACTTCTTCCTGGAAACATTTGTCATCCGGGCCATTTCTCTTTCTACGGGTCAACACACTAGCAAACACATCGTTTTGTAGCACAACTTGGAATTCCTTAATGACAAATATATTTCCTTCTTCCCTGAGGTAAAAACGAAAGATCTATCAAACTTGCAAACACAAATTTATGAAACAAAAACAATCAACTATATAGAGGAATTAATCTAATATCTTATTATTTGTAATAATTACGCTCTATTCATCAATATGATGTATGCATAATATTTAAATGTCAGTTTCGTAGAATAATAATGTTTCTCATGGTATGTATTCTTCGTATTTTGGTATTTAGAAGGGAAAATAGATGTAAGTATGCTTATAAAAACATTTTAGATATTCGGTTGTCAAAATTTTTATCAAAAATTAATCTCATTATTCTAAATTAGACACTGTAAAATGTTCTCATATTTTCCATGAGAGAGTTAAAATTAATTGGTTGAAAATTGTATGTATGAAAACAACAACAACAACAACACACACACACACACAATTGCACGTTATTACCCATGTCTTAAAATGCTTCAACTATTGGAAGTATTGGTGAATTTTTAAGTGAATAATCATTAATACAAGGTTTGAAACAAATTTTGAATTATATTCATTAATATGCGCTTAATTAGAGTCATTAAGATATAATGTCACCTTTGAAAACATACATATGTTTAAAGGAATACGAAAAAGTAATTATAATAAAGTTAACAGTTTAAAGACATTTTATCGAAAGATACTTAAATAATGATATAAATGATAAACTGATATGGACTTTGATAAGTAATAAGTAACTTTGGTAACTTTTTGGATAATAATAAAATAAGTAACTTTGTAATTAAGTAACTTTGGAGATATATTGCATTTCCAATCCTTTTTGACACACTTAAAGGCAGCCTAATGCTTCATTGGTGTCAACTGGTAACAATTAAATTCGTTAGCATCAGTTGGTAACAATGTACAGCTGCAAATTGTATACTATGAAATAGATTGCAATTATTACCTGACTAAACGTTCTTTTAAGTCAATAATTTTATAAATTTTATATTTTTATAGTTCACTTCTATACAATACGCTCATTCTTAGATTTCGGGCCATTAACATTTACTTTTAACCTGAAAGCATTTGTTGGCAAAAATGAATAACTAGTACGCAAGTGAATTTAAATTTGAAATTTCTAGTTTTCTGTAAGATCAATTATCTGAAAAGCAATGTTATTTTATTCATTTTTTATTATATTATTAAATAATTTATATCTATTTTAGAGTTCCAGATAAAATTAGGCTTCTTTTAGGTTTCTTTTAAATTTTTTCACATTGAATTCTCAATATTAATTTTGTGGGGACTTTTTATGAGGATTTTCGTGTGTAAAATACATTTGACTATAATATATAATTTAAATGCTTTATGAGAAATCAGTAAAAAGTTTTGTAACAAAAACAATATACAATTAAAAATTTCTATTGAACACTACATTAATTTCTTATTTAATGAATATGACTATTCAGTTACTTTTAAGTCTTCAGTAAATTAAACTGCGTTTCGTTATTTATGTACTTATGTGGTTATACATTAATGTTGAAATTTTATCAGGCACCCTCACAAATAATATTTTTGCTCCTGTTTGTCTGCGTCATTTATGAATTAATTTAACTGTTTATTGAAAAATTTAATCACCTTCTTTGAAAATGTTTTATGCTCATGAATCATTTATTAGTGTGGTTTTTATTAGTAAAGGAAACAATATTTTGGCACTTTTTTGTTTCTGAATTTAATCGATTCTTTTATATATGAATCGATTAATCGAATCTTCATTGTTTCCGAGTTTATAGAAAGAATTATGGAATTTTTTTCCCTAAATTTAATCCCTTAATTTTTTTAGCAATTCTATGCGTACAATATTTGAATAGTTTTGACACTTCAGCTATTTATAATGACTGATGTAAAATTTTGACATTATATAATGCGACCAATTTACAGCAATCAATATTAAATGATAATTTTTTAATTTCAAAATTAGTAAATTAATTTTTTTTAATTTAATAATGATTGAAATTTAAAAAATAAATAAATTAAAGTTAAAATATAATTGAAAACTTTAAGAAAATAAAAAAAAACTATAGGGGTTTTTTACAAAATTAAAAATGCATTGTTAAATATTTAGTGAACAACTTTAAATTCCCAATTTTATATTAAAATATGTTCATAAAAATGTTAGGTATAATTTTACAATCATAAGTTTTATGATTGTTCGTCCAATCATAAAATTGATACTATAAGTAGACAAATTTTTATGTTGGACATTCTATGCAATAAATGACAGGCAATGAGATACTTTCTCTTGGAATTATATTGTCACACGAGAAAGTAGATGTCTACATTTTAAAAGCAAAACAAAAAGTAAAATTCATTTGTGGTTCACTTCATATAAAATTTCAAAATTTTTTAGTACAGGGTGGCGCGCGGCAGACGGATGGATTTGAAAAGGCCATTATTCGCTTCCTAACCGTTGGTGCTGCTCGAAGGAGTCGTGGTTCGAAAGAGCGAGATCGGAAATTTGTCTCCATATCAAGGTCAGTTCACAAGATGGAATGGTCAGTAGTGCAGCGTGTGTTTTGCGTGGAAGCATATTTTTCAAACGGCCGTTTGATTGTCCGTGTGCAGCGCGCTTTCTTTTCGGAATTTCGCATCGCCCCTTGCGGTCTCCAGATTTGGCCCCCTGTGACTTTTTCTTGTAGGGCTACCTAAAATCCCTCGTCTACAACGACCGTCCTAGGACCCTGGAAGCCCTAATAGGCAACATTCAGGCCAGCATCCAACAGATTCCTGTAGAAATGCTGGAAAGAGTCCATGAAAATTTCAGGAAAAGGTTTATGCAATGTGGGGAGTGTGAGGGCCGCCATTTGGGCGATATTTTATTTAAAACTATCTAAACTCTGATTTCCCTTGTCAGTATGTATGGAAAAAATTAAAAACATTGTTGTTCTTTAATATTTTGTATTTTATTGACTTTTGATATCCATCCGTCTGCTGTGCGCCACCCTGTATTAAACGAAATGGAAAAATAAGTAAAAAATAGAAATCATGTTTCCCACAAATAAAAAAGATTTTTAAATCTTTTTTATGATGATCAATAAAATGTTATTAAGTTCAGCAGGAAATGAATTATATCATATTATTTATGTGTACATATAGGCAACTGGTTGTTTCGTTTCGAACGGTATTCTTTTTCTTGATATGATGGCGTCTTGTAGAATAATTGGCAAGAATATTGCTATGTTTTTAATTATTTTGAATGCAAGACTTTATACGTTGTTTCCTAAGCTTTATGTAATAACAAAATAAAGCACGAATCGAAGATTGTAATATGCATATAATTTTAATATTATTTTATTATAAAACACTTTAACTATTCTAAGTTTATGAAATTCGATGTAATGAACTTTTCCCCGCAATTATTTAGTATGATTTGTTTTTACAATTTTTTGCAGCAGTCCTATAAATAAAATTTGTAAATGTTACATAAATTTATTCATAAGTTTATAAAAGGACTTCATTCGAATATAATACCATTTTTAATAAGGATTTGGCAGCGTAAATGGCCAAGAGGCAGAAAAAAATCGTTTTCGGTTTCTTTGTTTGCCGACGCGATTCCACCATCCTAAAAAAATCACATCAGTTGCCAAGTCACGTTTCGAAAATTACAAATATCGATAGCCTTTTTAGAATTTCAAATTCCTTTAGATTGTCTACCATTGTATGTCGAAAACTTTGATAGTTGACTCATTTTTAGCTTTTTTCCCCACCAATTGAGATCCGGATTTTAACAGTTCCTCATATATTTCTTCTTTTTCCCTTCTTAAGTAATAAATTTCGAACAACAAGTGTAGTCTATTACGTTCTCAAAGAAGTGACATTACTGCATGAAAGATGGCAACATCAGAATGCGAGAAGAGGAAGCCTGGTAGTGAAGAATCATACAGATACAGCTTATATAGAAATTTACTGCAATTGTGAATCTTAGGGTTACCAAAATGGGTATTATCTTTTCTGCTTGATAAGAACTGTCGTTATATCCATGATTATGAGGTTTTGTCGCCAAATATGAGTAACAAAAATGTATTTGGCTTTTTATCAAACTTATCATGGATAGTTTCCAAGAATTTTTATTTTTTTCTGAAGTTGAAGCAATCAATAAAATTAATTTATTACTTAATTACCATTATTTGTTAATTTTTACAAGCACATATATTTTCAGTTATACATAAGCATATAGTTAACAGAAAATATATAAATATGAAAATAGAATATCATATGATCAAAATATTTCATTTTTTAAGTTAAAAATCCCTATATGTAGGTAAAGCTGCATACTATAGTTTTAAGTTTAAGGAATTTAAATTCTAAGTTTTATTACTGAATTGCAATTAAATTGTTAGCTAGCATTATCATTATTTTCTAATGTGGAACCAAACTTTTTGTGATGAAAATGCCAGCTGAAATAATATGGTTACTGTATCATTTCCTCAAAATTCCAAATCATGTTTGGTATAGTCACATTTAGAGAATTAACGATAGAAATTTATTAGTTGAAACAAATTTAAAGTATCAAAAATTTTATACATGCTTGTTATTTTTCATTGTAGCTAAGAGAATGCAATGTCTACATATGAAGATGTAATCATTATTAGTAATGCGTACATGGTTGTCGTATTTACTGGCGTAAGTGCTTATAACCATAACATACACAAATGATGAATACAAAATATACTAATTAGAAAAACCATATTATTAACTAAGCTTATTAGACATTTGAGTCACTGGTATTTTCAATATATTTGATTATTTAACATAATTATAAAACGACAGCTGGATTTTTTAAAAATCTTTTTTTATCTAGAATGGCATGATTAGAAAGCAGCAGCATGTTTTGAAAATGAATTGGTCATAACAATTCTTCAGCGAGGTTGTCGAAAACAGGCACAATACCTAAAAGGTTGACTCTGTTTTAAAACACGTCTGCAGATAATGCCAAGAAAAGAGACTTTAAAATTGTCGAATAAAAATTGTAACTTGAGATAGATAATGGCCTTGCCTAAAGCAGATGTTTGATGAATGTCAGCTAATTTTGCAGTTGCAATTTTTCGCTTGGATTTTTAACAGTGCTAATAATGATGCAGAGGGAATCTTCTATTGAGTATATCAAAGAGTCTTCTTTAAAAATCCTTCTACGTCAAGATTTATATAATGCCTCTACTCGACGACTGAATAAATAAATAATTGAAAAGCAAAGTGATTCTGTTTTGAAGCCTTACTCACTAGCGAACGATTTAAATTTATTTTAAGTTTTATGATCTGAATTCTTTGGCGATGTAAGTTGATACATTAAAAGTATTAAATATGTAGCAATATTCGTACATCCTGCAATTCATCATTCACTATTTTTAAAAATCAGTTACTTTTATAAAAATCCTAATTTGTGAGCCCATATTCATTAAAATAAACTAAAATAATAAATTCATTTAATGTTTTGTAAGAATTTTTAGTGAATTCCTTTTGTTTTTTCTTCTTAAATTAAGAATATTTCATTTAAGTTTCATAAATAACAATTTCTATGCTTAGTATAAAATATTTTCTATTAAAACACATGATTAAATGTTCTTCGTTACTTAAATTTTACTTATTGTTAGTTTTAGAATAAATGTCTTTCATTTAGAAAGTGTAAAAATATATTTTCTCACATCAAGAAAAATATTTCGTTAAGAAACAGAAAACTTTGTTATTTTATATGGAATTAGCAGTATGGAATTATAGTCTTCAAATTAAAAAAGTAAAAATTTATAATTGTAAATTTTTCCAGGTTTAATCTAAATTCTTCTTAATATGTTCTCGAAATTTTTTTTATTTTCTCGGATACTTTTTAGTTACTGTAAAATTTGAGCACTGTGTCAAATAAGAATCAATTATGAGAATGTAATTTTAAAAATACTGTGCCTTATAGATGAAATAGGACGATTTAAAATAGATTAAATATTACATGAATAAAAAATGTAAACATGCAGGAAAAAATAAGAAAGATATAAGTCTGTAGTTATAAATTATTGATTGTGTTGAATAAACATTTTAGTTTATAAAAGAATGTTGCAGAAAATGATTCCGATTGAAAAAAATTTAGAAATAAATATTTTATTTAAAAAATTATTCACATTGAAATAATTCGGATGATAGAAGAAATAATATGACTAATTGAAAATACCTGTAATATTGAAAGTTACACCTCTAGAAATAACATGACATTCAGGCCCTACAATGTGTTATACAGCAGGATTTCCATACATTACAACGGAGTATATGATATTTATACATTCTGTCGAAAAGGTAATTAAATGATATAGCTGATGGAAAATATATAAAAATATAATTTTTTTAATAACCTTTTTATAGAATGGCATTAAAAACAAAAACTCTTCATGTTAAGTTTCCTGGTAGAAACCTTAAATATTGAAGTTATAATCTGAGAAGATTTCATGAGAAATCAAAAAAGTTTAAATGTTGTGTTTTCTCAAAAATTATATTTTTGTATTCATGTGTGTTTGTACTCTATCCACAATATTTAATATCAAATATCGTTCGCAATTTTCTCATACATAAAAAACTATGTTTTGAAATATTTAAATAGTAAAAAAATTAATTTAAAATCTCCAAAAGAAGCAGTAATATAATATTGCAACTTATTCGTAAATAGAAGTCACGACTGTGTCAATTGAGTTTGTTTTGACCTCACAAGTCAACACGAATATGTAATTACATATTCTGGTAAAAAAGAACGTCTTTTTTACAGTTTAGATTTGAACATTTTTTTTCTTAACAAAATAACAGGCTAGTTGTTTTTGTAAGTAAACATTATTCAAACATATAGTCTTTTAAGGTCTTTTCTTGTAATTTATAAGGCGTATGAGCTTAGTGCTTAAGTCAATTTATTTTAAAGTGAAAGGATTACATATAATGAACATCGAATATGTACATATGAGTACGTATTTCATAAAACCAGTACCAATTATGTTATCAACATTTGATACTAGATATATGAATTATTTTTTTCCTTCTTTTATAACTGTACTATTGAATTGTTGAATATTTTTAAATATTACTATTATAATATTTATTTTGTCGGTATTGCATTGCTCTTGAATAAATCGTAGCTCTCAAAAAATACTTTATTTGTTTTATATCTTTAGAAATTATTGTAAATCGTTAAGGAATCATTCACTTTTGTGTTTTTATTAAATATTCTTGATCACTCATTTTAAATGTACTCTAAACGAAGAATGCAGTTTAATTACATATTAATGAATATAACTTTTTAGTTGTCTTATGAAGCGTGATTTTATCATTAATATAATAATAGTCTTTTAATAGTCTTAAAAAATAAAATCGATTATTAAATTTATCATAATTTAAATATAAATAATTATATATATTCACTTCACTGTTTATGTTTTTTTTTATCAAATATTTCAAACAAATAAAAATTTATGAAAACGATATTTTTTTTTCAAAATAAATTCTAGGAAGTATTTTACAGACGATATTATAATATATCGCTTTGTCATCATGTAATTTCAAAATCATGTTTATTAGAGTTTTTAATTGCGGGTGCATGCGGAAACTCTATTTCATTAAAAACAATTTATGTAGAAAGGAGAAATTCACGACATTTGTGAAATCTGAGAACATTTGTACGGAAGCTTTGGCTCATATCCAGTTTCAATTTCGCAAGAAATTTTCAATGTGCTGTGCCCCCCCCTTTACCATTACAGAGCTACCTCCTTTGTTCCTGACGGCAAATCAATTCCGCGGAAGTCGATTTGCATATAACTCCTCAAAAGGGTTGATTTCGATTTGAAGACTTTTCCATTTCCGTCCTGTTCCTTAATCGCAAGAGGGCGAGTGCTTGCCAAATAAGGGCGCCCCGGCTCTCCTTCCGTGGAGGAGGACTTCTCTCGATTATCCGCTGCACTTGGTGCCGGCGCCAATGGCCACTCTTTAAAACCGTTCCCCCACTGTGTCTTTCTTTTTTCTTAAGATGCGCCCCTCGTGGCGACAACAGGGCTGAATCTTCTAAGAATCGGGGCTCGTGGCGCCCTGCAGTCAACAGCTTTGTTTACGCCACGCGCAGGAACAAAGTAAAAAAATAAATAAATAAAAGCAAAAAAAAAATGTCTCTCTTGGGGGCGGGAGAAAGTTATTGTTTTTGATGCCTAAATCCTCTCCTTCAATACCAGATCTTGGTATTAATCAGAAAAGACAACCTACGACCATCTTTGGTCAAAACGTATGTGGAAGTGACATTTAAATCTCTTCAACTTTTACAAAGCATTTGATGTTACTTTTAGCTTTCATATCGCTGTTTATCGAAATATGAATCATTTTTGCAACTATGATCTATGCAAAGGAAATTTGCAACTAAATTTAAAACAGATATATTTTTAATATTCATAGCATTGTGCAGCAAATGTAGCACACGACAAACATGTAAATTATCTAATAAATGTTATATAAAGAGAAATTAGATCCAAAAGTTCATTTAAAATATGTAGAGAAATTTATTTAATTATCACACAATTTAATTAATAACTAAATCAACATGAAAAAAGTTAATCAAATTTATCTTTCATTTAATAGAAAGGAAATATGTGCCCAAATGTAAATAATTTGAATTTCTAAAAAAACTCGATTCCAGATTTCTTGTACATAATATATATACATCATAAAAATGATGAAAGTGTTTTATATTTAATATTTTTACTGATGGTTTAAATTTGAACGCTTGAATTTTGTTACTTTAATTTATATCTTTTAATTTCTATCGTCAACAATTGTAAGCATCATCTAAAATACTAAAATGTGTTTTAAAGTTCAAGATAAATTTTACATGTATATTTAGTAATAAACAAATAATAATATTAAAAATGTATTTTGAATACACAATTTAATTTATAAAATTAATATATTTATGTATTGGTTTAGTTACTCTTCTTTAATAAAAAAATAGAAACATTTGGGTTTGCGTATGTTTTAAAATTCCGGTTTAAAAAAAGTATAAAAATATTACAAAAAGTAACATTAAAGTTTAATATAAAGGATAAAATTTAAAATAAAATAGTTATAATGTATAATAATTACTCATATTTTTAGCAGTTTTATATATAGGCAGAGATAAAAACATTTTAATTTATAATACATTCAATTAATAAATAAATTTATTCAATTTAATATAATTTTTATTTAATAAATAATATAACAACTGTAACAAATGAACAAAAAACTTGTAAATTAAGAATACTTGTTAAAGAGGAATGATTTTTTCATTTTAATTACGAGTTTTTAATTGCTAAAAGAAAAAAATTAGAAAACTATTGAATAACTATATAAAATTTAAAATGGAATTGACTATGTGATAAAAAATATAAACGTTTTCTGTTTTAAAATTCTTAAAGCTTTGTGAAGAATTACTAAAACAATGACAAGGTTTGAAATATAATTAAAATATAATTGTAACATATAATTTTTTATAAGCTTATAAACCGAAATTACTCTTACCCGTTTTTGTTTTCTAATTCCTCCATATTTTGAGAAATAATTTATTAAATCTCATATCTTTAAAGTTTGAGAAAAAGGAACGTTGCTTTTATTTAATTTTAATATTGGATATTATTTGGGAGTTTAAATCTAATCAAATCTTGAGACTTTTGAAAGAACTGCGTTCATAAAAATATCTATATGCTATTACTGAGTTTTACCAAGCCAAGTATAATAATGTTTTGTATTTGAAGATCTAGCAATGCAACAGCGCAAACAATTATTTTAATTAATTTTTAAGCGTTATGCAAATAGCTGATGTATTTTGAAATTCTATTTCATATTTCAGACTAAATGCACAATTAATTAATTTTTTCCTTTTATTTCTGAATAATTAAACTGTAATTTTTTTATCGTTTTTTTTCGCGTAGGTATATTTTAGAGTTAATTAATTGCCATCTTAAAATATTGCGTTTACATACCTGATAATTATTAGTTATAAATTCAAAAACTATTTCTTAAAAATTCCAATCACACAATGCATTTATCTTTCTTGAAGAAGGCAACGTTTTTTTATTATTTTCGAATTAGTAATTTGTTCGATTAGAGAATTACATAAAAAATTAATTCGATTTTAAGAATTAAGTGACATGATCCAATTTTTCGCCTCTGCTGAAAAATTTCAAAACACGACCTGTGTTAATAGAACCGATTGAAAAATGACCACTTAAAATTAATTTTTAATTAATTACCACAAGAAGAAACCTTTCATTACAGCCTATAAAATGCGTGGTAGAAAGTAGGAAAAGCTCGAGCGTGGGTACAAATGGTGGATAATTCCTCTGGTTTCTACATAAACTACTCTGGGAACCTTCTGTAAGGCGTAATAAGTCAAAAGTAAGGTTGGGATCATGTTCTGAGGATGGTATGTCTTCCCCTTCTGAATTTCTTCCTTTTGCTGATTTATTTCATAAATGTAACGGGATATCGTTTTTATGTAAGAGATCAAGGGAACATTAAGTAGCCGTGAGCAAGATTTAGAATCTTTTCTTTTCCAGTAATCTGTTCTTGGAATGATTCATCGGTCAGGATAATCTTCTTTAACTGGTCAAAGGAGGCGCGAGATCCGCGCAATGATAAAATGACTAGATGCGACATCTTTTGTCATATTCTTTGATTATTGTTCTGATGCCACTTCTAATAAAAATTTTAATGTTACGTCTCGTGTTGCATATCAGTTTCACTCCCAATATTTAACGTTTAAGTTTACTTTAATTATTCCATTTCGTTTTGCTTATTATTCTGATATCAACAATTAGTGAAATATGATGTGTTAAGCTTTGATATATTCGTTTCACACACACACACACACACACACATACATGCTATGTTTTTGTATGTATTCTTATTTTCTCACACATTTCCTTGTGTTTTTCGATATTATTTAGTTTCAAACATTTTAGTGGTACAATACTCAGTAAGAATTTAGTTCAATGCCTATAATCTTGTTATCCATATTGGTGCTGCTATTTTGTAAGGAGTATTCGTAAGATGTTCAGTCACATAATTCGAATAGTTTTAATCAATTTCAATCTGTATATCTTATCAAAATTTACATTTTTATTCAAGCATATTTTATTTTCTTAATTTGTTTCATATTTATTTATTGTTATTTTGCAATTTGGCATCGATGTAAACCATACTTAATTGTTTTAAATCGCATATATTAACTATTAGAGTACTAGTATGTATTAAAAGGAACACAGATATCAAGAAAAGATAAAAAAAAAATAATGAATTTAAATTTCCCTTGCTGATTTAATGTGACCATAGAATAAATATTTAAATTTTCATTTTGCTTTTTCTTCTATTCTATTGTCAACATGTTCAAATTTGGAAGCAATATCACTTAAAGATTTGAAAATTTGAAAACTAATTATTGAGAGCACAATAGGTCATTTTCATAATTTTGAAAAAGTTAACAAACTGGAAAAATTATGATTTAAAAATTACTTCTTTGTTACTGGTAAAAAGTCATTCCACGGTGGACTTCGCCTTGTTTGCTGCCTTTCGAAGAATACGATTAGAATGCAGGCAGCAAATTCATCGACAATTTGGGTGTACGATGCCCTCTATTCATACTACTGTGCAAAATGTGTTTTAGACACATTAGGAGATGCATTTTAAGTGTTTTCCATGAGGTTTTCCCATCGCTAAACAATGAGATGGATTCCGCAACCTGTTGAGGTGGGTGCTTGGGAGTTTTCCTGGTTTCCACCTTTGCGACACATAAATATGACTCGTTATCTATGAAAATTCTTATCGGAATATATTCCGTAACGAACATTCAAAAGCATTTCCACTCTTAAGTTATCTGCTTCACGGTCTCAAATTATTTTCTGAGGTCACAATTTTCTATTTATAACAATTAAGTTCGCAAAAAAGTCTTCAAATATAAAAGTAATTTTGATGTTTATAAACATTAATGCAAATTTATTTTATCTATTTTTAATAAATTGATGGATTAGTGGAAGTGTGCATTGGAAAATTAACAATTTTATATAAATTTCATAAGGGAAAGAATTTTTTATTATTTGAAAATTACACGATATCAATTTCAATTAATAAGAAAAAAAATATTTTGTAATATATTATAACTGAGCTCAAATATATTTCATCTTCATTGAAAGCACTTATCTTTTTTAAAACTATTTTTATTGTTAAAGATCCTCCTATTCATGTCTATTTCAAATTGGTTTTTCTGTTGTATGTTAACCTCGATGGATGCTCGAATTTGCATTTACATCTAAAAGGAATAAAAGTCAAAAGCATTTTCTTGCAATAAACTACTTGAATTGGTAAACAAGTCTTAGAAATGTGTATTAACATACCATGAAAGCAAAAGATACTCGCCTCTGGTCTGGGGAAATATGTTAATTGTCGAAACTACTCAGCTTCATGTCTGCCTATATGGGAGATAACTATCTTTGAAATGCGAAGCAAATCGCTTGGAGTATTTATTTTTTTTTTAAAGATTAAAAATGGAGTATTTTTACTGCATATTTAGAAGAGAATCTTGTAACTTTATCTGTACCTAGTAAAGCACTTCAGCGATCCTAAATTGTTTCAAGTGCCGCATGTTTTTCTGCCTTGCACAAACAAAGATAACGTGGGGGTGGAGTTGGTAAACAATGAGAGACTCTGGGAGTGTGCTGATTTAGAATACAGATATCACGACTGCTATAAATTCAAGTGTAGCTGGTGAATTGTAATGCTAATTTGTGTTAATGTTTGTTGAATTGTTTTTGTGGGATGGCTTTTGCGGGAATTGTTGGGAGACAAGATTATGGAATGATGTGGTTGGTCTGGTTGAATTCTCTTTTTTTTTCTGCCTTTGATTTCTATTTTCACAATAATTAATAGCATTTCATAGGGGTCCATCACAAATGTTGTCGACGTTATCGAGAAAAAGTATTTTTAAAAATAATTTAACAAAAAATAAGCTTAATGTCAGTGTATAAGATCTCTTTCGAGGTTTGGTTAATGGTGTGGGTTTTATTTGTCTTCTATTCACAAGCAATATTTAGTTCATTTTAATTTACAGAATAAATTATAATGCTTTGAAATGAATATTTAAGTTTTTTGCAATATTATACCAAATAAAATTACGCAAACATACCATTTTGAAATTGGATCATTGTTTTAATTTATTTTTACAAACAATTAAGCCCAGAAGATATAAGATCTTAAAATATATTCTATAATTTGAATACCAATGAATTTTCATTGATTTGAATTTTAAAACTTAAAATTCCATCGCTGTTACACCAATAAATATTTTGTACTAATAAATATTTGTATTTATATAAATCATATCATTGTACTTGATGAAATATTACTATTATAATAAAATATTTAACTAAATAACATTGACCATATATAATAATCTATAATAAATGTTATTGAGTCTCATATTGTGAATGTTTGAAATGTAAGTAAAATAACTGTTTATTTCTTGTTAGACAGAAAATAATTATCAGAATAAATTTTAAGTAATTCTTTTTTAATCATTTTAATCTAAAATTTTACATTGTCTACTGTTTTAAGTCCATACTTAAATATGATTTTTTCATTCGTTTTACGGTGCAAAATTTGTTAAAAATAACTACCTCATTGAGATTTTTATTTATTGAAAACAAATTAATTTAAAAAGAAATTAAAAACTGTGGTGTCACTATCAAGGAAAATGCTTTAAATAATGTGAAAAAAAATTCATAAAACGTTATTCGAGTAAATTCTAAACACAATGGTTATTCTGTAAGTGTATTAAATAATTTTTTTACTAATCCTTTTCCCTCATTTAAATTTATTTATATTGTATGATTAAAATAATAATTTTACTAAAATAACCATTTTTCGTATAACCCGATTTGAGCAATTAAATTTCTCTTTGTCATAAGGGATTTACTTTTTGACACGTTAATCCAGCTTTTAAAGCATTTATAATAAAATGTATAATATTTATCCTATAATAAGAAAAAAATACAAATTAAATAATACTGGATCACGACATCATATTACAAAAACTTACCTTATTTCTTACAATAAAGCTGTTTTAAATCCTAAGTTAGTAGACATTAGATATTTTAATTTCGGTTCACTAATTAAATACACTTTAGCTAATAAATTAGTTTCCTCCATTCGTGTTGCTATGCAGTAATTTGATTTCAGAAACTTTTTTCTGATACTTTAAATTTGAAATGTATTCTTCTAGGAAAACTAAAGTAAGATAAGTATTTTTATTATAATTTTATATATTTTTTGGTTGTGCTGTTCTGAATGTATTTAAATTTAAAAAATCTTTTTGACTGAAGGTCTTTTATTCCAAGTGAAATAAAATTATTCTAATTTTCTGAACTGAAACTTTTATAATCATTTTTAGAGACAGAAAAAAAGGAAAATTAAAATTAAGATCATTTAAGTAAAGAATGATTAATTTGTTATTTTCTCTTGAATTGAAATTCGAAATCAGTTTTCTTAATTCATGTGTTTGTACTTACCATCACTAGTTGAATCCATGTATTTTATTTCTATCATCAAAAAGGAATATTTTGGAATAGCGCCTTTGATTGAATTAAAAATGAAATGTAATGTGGCTCATGTTTTTCAAAAGAAAAGTTTTGAAAATATGCTTTAGGCTTAAAACCAAACTTTACGAAGCTCTTTGTTTATTACAAATTTCATGCTTATAAGCGACAAAATATGTTGCGTTTTATATTTTTCATTAGAATATTTTTGAAATATATTTGACAGATTGAAGAGTTTTTTTGGAATTTGCTCTAAATTTACCGCACTATTCTTGATCAATAGAACAACGTATGAAATAATACCTTGTCATATACATTTCTAAATGTTCCAATCAAATGAAATTTTTAAAAAAATAATATATATATATGTAAAGTGATTATAAGTGAAAATAAATAATGACAGTTGAAAATAATAGGTTAAAAATATTCTATTTTCTTGTGAGAAAACTAAAAATGTATATAAAAGTGAAGCATAACCAAATTAATTGATATATTTTGCCTTTATACGGTTAAAAATGAATCCAAAATGTTTTTAACGATCTTTAATTATAAAAAAGCCTCCTATTTATAAGTATTTTACAAGTAAATATTGTTGTAGAACATCTTTCAATGCCATAGTTGAGAGACATGTAATAGAAACTTTATAATATATCTAAATGCTTCATTTTCTTCTTTGTAATCAATTTTAATACTGATTGATATTGTTATTCACACAATAACTCAATCTGCATTATTTTAAATTTTTATAAATTTAAATCAACACGTTTAAAAATGTGCCGGTAAACGATATCGATTACTTTTAGCTGTTGAAGAAAAATACCGTTTAGAAAAAACAATACATTTTAGGTGAAGTAAAAAGTAGTTCGGCATAAATAATCGTTTTAACCTTGGCATTCAACCGTTTTCGGGCTACTGACTTATGAGTCATCCACACATTTACACATTTCAGACTAAATTTTTATTTCTTTTTCTCAGTCTGTGATTTCAATAGGGAAATCAAGAAGAAAAAGCTTCATTTAAAGCTTTTTTTTTTCAAATCCTAATCCTTCTTATTTTTTTTTTCTCAATGCGTGACCATTGATCTAAAAGCTATACGTCAGAAGGTATGCAATAAAACGACAAGCAGCTCCTTTATACTATTTTAATGCAGATTTTTTTTTTCTTTTATCTGATAATCACTTTTTCTTTCTTCTTGGCAACTTGAAGTTTCTTTTCATTACATATACTTTTGTATTCTACTAGAAAAAAAAGTATTTGAACCGAATTTTTCTTATTCGACATACTTTTTTTACAAATTATTTTCCTCATAAAAACGTATGCAGTAATTTGATCAGAATCAATGTATTGCAACTATTAATTTTGATACTTTTTTGGTATAGCAATTTAGTATGCAATAATTTTTTAACTGACAGAATGCATCAGTAAAGGAACCGTTTATTTCAGTGTGTTTAAATTTGTGAAAGAAAGAAAATAAAGCATATGCTTTAAAAATTCGGAAATCTTGCAGAGAAAGCCATTTTGATGTAAAGAAATGTTTCATGATTTCAGAAAATTCATCAGAAGCTCTAATGCAAACAGGGCACCAAGTCCTACATTTCTTTTTGAATGAAGTCATACTTTCATATTAAAACCATTTTAGCACAGAAAACTGAGTTAAAAAATATTGTGTTAAAATTATTGACACATGTGTAAAAGATAAAAATCTTCTGCACAAGTGTCATATGAAATAAATTTTCTTAAACGATAATTGAAATAGATTTTCAGTGAGCCTAATTTTCAAACCAGTCTCATTCTTGCAGTTAATCTGAATTTTCGGACCTGAGCTTTGAAGCTTGTTACTGGAGAACCACATAATGTGCAGTTTTTTTAATAAATCGACTGGATTCCGTCATATAAATGTATGAGAATTTGAGATTTTTCTATAAAAAATGTTATGATATAATGGGGACTAAAACTGTAATAATCTGCACGCTATATCTTTAGAAATGCCGAAAAATTTAAAATTATCTACGGCGAAGTCATTATGTCTAAAAATATTTCGGGTTTTGTTTTCGGTCTTCATGATCACTGCATGTTGCCTGATGCACATAGGTCTTCCTCTTCACATGCTGAAAATTCATGAAATTCACATGCCCCTTGAATAGCAGCATTTATCTACAATATATAAAAAATGTTTGATTTTTATTCAAGAAAAATGAATGAAGTCTGTGAGAAAAAAGTTTGGTTACCGTGGGAACATGAATTCCGTGCAGACTATGATTTAAATCGTTTACCCAACGCTACTGATCAATTATTAGGATACATTTTTTGAATCTCATATTTTTTAAAAATAATTTTCTTGATTTTAAAATATAGGATTGGAATTTCACATTTTTACTTCGGACAAAGATAAAATTTTAATAGCACAATAATATCTATCAATTTATCCAATTTATTTAAAAGAATTTTCGTACATTAATAAATGAGCAATGTTTTACCGTCATGTAGAATAATATTACAGGTAGTGTTAAAACAAGTACACTCATGTCCATAAATTAAGGATAATTCAGAATCACAACGAAATTGAACTCTAAAATAAAAATTTCACATATAGAATTATCACACACTTCTTGAAGAATAATATGTAAATCACAAGAAACCACACCAGATGGCGCCAAAATTACGTCACAATGACGAGAGTATAAGAGAGGTATATAAGGAATGGACTTCAGATGAAGGAGTAAAAACGGCTTCTCCGTTGTAAACTCCGGAAATCTTTGATGATTCTGATTCTGAGTAAAACTGTTCACAAGCGTTTTAAAAGCCTTTCAGTGCAATAACCGCATAGTTATGGCAAAAAGGAATCATTTGGATGATGTTTTACATGGTAGAACTATCGGCCGTCTGGAATGTGGACGTACTCAGCTGGAAGTATCCGAGGAACTTGGAATCAGCCCAGAGTGTCCTCGCCAGAATTTGGCGACGGTTCCAAGATGATGGTAATATGAGTAGACGTTACAGCACAGATCGCCTCCGAATCACAACGCCGAAGTGATGACCGGTATTTGGCAGTTACTGCCAAAAGAATCAGAAGGATGCTCATCATCAGACCTGTTTCGTCAGCTCTCTTCAGCTACGGGTACGACAGTTTCAAGGTAGACCGTGTACAGACGCTTAAGACACAATGGTCAATATGCTCGTCAGCCTGTCAGATGTGTAGACGAATACCTTCAATTGGAGGAATCCCCGTATGGACTGGCCAGCATACTCATCGGACTTGAATCCAATGGACCATGTGTGGGACATGCTTAACCGACGAATTGCAGCTCGTCAATCCACCTCCCATATGTCTACCGGAACTTCGGAGAGCATTGCTTGATGTGAGTGTTGTAATATTTCCTAAGATCAGATCGATAATTTGATACTCAGCATGTCTAGGCGTTGTATGGCCTGTATTGCATCGTTTGGGGAGGCATACTATATATTAACCATCATACCAACCATGTTATATTGGTTTTTGTAAATAGGTTCATTTTTGAAATTTTCTCCAGGGAGTAAAAATCGCAATTTTTATTAATCATGTCAAACACATAGCATCTTTATACTCTTTACTTTTCGTTTAATAAATAGACTTTACAAATGAGTCACATTTGTTTTGCTTCTGTCTTTTTCTTTGCCTGAACTTGCATCATCCTTAATTTATGGACACGAGTGTATTTTAAAAAAACAAGTATTGAAATTCAAGTGGATATAAATATATTTTTTTAAAAACAGAACGTAACAATATTTCATGAATATTCCCTAATATATTATTACTTACTTAATTAACTGAAAATATATCTTAACTTTAATCTTTTATTCCAATTTAAATCATTTTTCTTTCAAATATTTTAATTTATTCCTGTCTTTATCTTAAAAATGAAGCGCTGTAAATTAATCTCGGGAAGTGGATTCTGAATTAATGGTTCCTCTCTTGAATTATTTTACTTTTAAAGGATGAAAATTTTCTTATCACCTTGAATTTAGCTCATTATAATGATAAATCATTGTAGAAAAAATTATAATCTTCAGTATGTTGAATTTTAATATTCAAAACAAAATTACAATCAAATTAACATTTTTTTTTACCAGCGAATACTTTGAAATTTCCCATTATGCATGAATACATTAGAGCAGGTGTTTGCATTTTATAAATAGGCTGTATTAAAACAAATTGGAAAATATGTTGAAGAAAATAATTTAACAATTCGATCGCTACTGTAGAATTTATTCATTTATCAACTCTCCCCTCCCCTCCCATACTCTCGGTGGCAGGCTAATCAAAAATGTTTATTGAATAATGCATTTATTGCTACTAGAGATACAAAACCTACAGATCCAAAAAAACATTATCTCATAATTAGCCTATCATTATCCGAATACTAAGTGGTATATATTAACTCGTTTCTTATTAAAACCAGGAGGAAATTGATGTCAGTGTGGTGATTTTTTTTTGACGTACATCTGTTGGGGTACATATTTTGGCATGATTATTCTACTTTAAAATGCCTTGTCATGTATCATGAATGTGTTTCTACATTATTACCACATACCCCTTAAGGGATTATTTTAATATTATCTAAAATTATCTGTAACTGAATATATGTTATTATCAAGAAAAAGCGAATAATATCTAAATTAAGGTCCTGATGTAATGATGTCAAACAACAACATGGACACATGTTTATCGTTGACGCAAACTGTGTGTTAAAATATGAATTGATGTGTGTTTCAACATACAGTGTACATCAGAGTATCACATATAAATAGAAGACAGAACAATTCATTTTTTTAATTTATATTTGTGTATATGATTAAGAAATACTTAATACATTTTGGTGTACTTGATGTAAAATAAATTTTGTTGGAAGAATAAGGCTGGTTTCAATAAAGTTAATAAAAATAGAGTAAATTAATAGTCAGTAAAACATATATATATAAATGAGTGTTATGATTTTTTTTTATAAAAAAATCTTTCTAAACACTGTATTTAAAACTATGTATTTTGGTATTACAATTTTTTAATCCTAAAAATTTCGTATAGCAAAGAGAATATCTTATAATACGGTGAAAATATTAAATTTAATTTATGTATGTAAAATATCAATATATAATACATTAGAAAATAATAATTTAAACCATTTTCTATTTGTGGATACTAAATTATTTTAATCTATATTATGGGAAAAATTTAATCTTTAACACATTTTCTTCTTTTCCCGCGTTCATAACAAAATCATAACCGTATCATAACAAAATATTTATCCCTTTGATTTTTGTTCTATATATTTGCAGTGATCAAGATATTTGTAACTTTTCTGATTAATTCATTTCTTTATACGAATGCTCTATAAAAACAGCTTAAAGGAAAATACTTATATTAAATGCAAGTAAAAAATATTGTGGTTTGCAACTAAAGATAAGTTTAAGTATTTTAATTCTCGTTAACTTGCATTACTAATTTTTTAACTTTATTTGTGTAAGTTCAAAAAAAAAAAACATAACTTTATTTAGAAACTAATGTAAATAAAGCAACAGTATAGATATATTTTAAGTAAATATTAATTTTTAAAATAATTTATTTTAATTCTAATTTTTAAATAAATTTTATTTTTTTATATTAAAAAATTATTTTTAGTATAAACAGCCTAACGAATATGATTAATTTTTTTGAGACAAAAATTGAATAATTTCGATTTGCTACATTTAGAAGTGAAAATTTATGGAAATCATTTCTATGTTATTTATCTCTTAATACTGATATACATAAAAACACAAAGAATGGGAAAAAATTTTTTGCTACGAATATTTTAATTTATGTCAATAAACAATAAGAAATATGATTAAACGTTGCAAGTAAAAAATTCCTTCAAAACGCTGCAAATAAAAAATTTTCAACATTTTGTAGATAATGAATCTAATTCATTTATATTCCTAACTTAAGAATATAAAAAAGAGAAATTATTTTACGTTAATGAATATACTTTGAAAAGCAAAATTGTTACTCAGCAAAATCCATTCTATTTACTGTCTATTCAAAACACAATATCAAAATATTTATCCATTTTTAAAATTAATAGGATAATAAGGAATTTACATTGAACAAAATCATTTTTCTCCAAAGTAATAAAAACAATCCTCTGTCAAAGTTTAAACATTCAGAACTTTCCCCATTTGTAAAACTTGCACGATGAAGAACTCCAGGAAAAGATTAAAATTGGTGCTCAACAGCTCCTTTGCCATTTCTAAGAATTCTTAAACCCCTTCATTTCATCACAAAAGCATTCACTGGGGTAAAAATCTAATTTTCTAGAGTGTGAGCAAACAGCTCAGCAGGGGTACCCTTGGCGCCACTAATGCGAAATTAATCACAAAATTCTTAATTTGATTACATTTTAATCAACCTTAACTTTCTGGAAGGTGGCCTGGCGCTCGAAAAACTGCTGGATCACTAGGAAATATTTTTTGGAATATCCCCCATCTTATCTGCCTGGTTCTTTCAATGCGATATATGATTTTTAATCTTTTCTTACGGAAGGTAAACATATCGAGGGAAATTATCTCGGAAGAATTTTTGAGATCAAATGATCAAAGATAATTTGAGGATGCTAAGCGTCTCAGCAAAGGAGTGGTAGAGAAAAGAATGCGCCTTCTTGGCGACTAATATGGTGTGATCTTGTAAAGATTCATTACAATATTGACCTTACGTCAACAGTTTTTTTTTGCCTTAAATGTCATATTTAAATAAAATACGCTATATACTTGGTCATTTTTGCATAATTGGATATTAATTTTTTCTATTTTTTATAGTATCTTTGTGTGAAGGAACATATTGTAAATAATTTCTGAAAGTTTATTATAAAATTTAAGATTTAATAATTCTGGATATACACAGCTTAATATATTTTAAATTTGTAATGGCTTGTTATTATGTATTAATAATAGTTATTTTTGGTGATTTCTGGGATAAAAAATGTTGCATTACTTTATCAGCGGTGCATTTAAGAGTATTACTAGTTTCTGTAAAGGTAACACTTTCCATTTATTGAATAAAAATTATAATATTAAAACTGTGGCTGTATCTTTTTTTTATTGAAAAGTACTATCATCATAAAATGTATAAAGCTAGTTATATTTAAGATTTCATTAAAATTTCTTTAAGAAAATCTTTTAAACGGGAATTCGATTTTATGTTTTGCTATTTCAATGCAAAATAAACTGCAACTACCAACAAAGTACACAGAAAACATGTCATCCATGCTATACACGAGTCTCGTTAGCATAAATTGAGAACATTTCTATAATTCAAGCAGTTTGTTTTCGATTGCGTTGATATGTGGATTTAGTCATAAGACGCATCTTTATTTCGTGCTTGTTTTTTGTTTTGTTTGTCGCTCAACGGTCATTTTTTGCACACGAGGGCTAATTAGACCGGGGCCTACAGTTTAAAGCGGATTCCGAACCACTACAAACATCCATATCCAAGTTGGGATTCGAACCCACGAACTGTTGAAGCGAAGGCAAGAGCGCTAACCTTTCGGCTTTATTTCGTGCATTTAAAATTATATATATATGTATCTTGCTTACGTATCTCAAGATGAATAGTTTTAAAACATGCTTCTATGCTCTATTTCACGAAAATAATAAAGAAAAATATTTCTATATGATCATTTTATGCATTGCTATTAAAGAAAAAGTCTTTGTAAATACATATCTTTGTTAAAATCATTTCCATATCGGAGTTTAGTTACATGCAATATGCATTAGTGTGTGTTGAATTAAGAAACAAATTTCAACTGTATGATTTTACATTTCAAATCATGATTCTTTATATTCCATCAATCATATTAATGAGTTGTTAAGGAAATTATTCTAAGGCATTGTGCAAGTAATTTATGAAAGGAACAATTCTTTGGACAACATGACCTCTTGTGGCACGCTTGACAGAATAGCGCAATATGACCTTATGAGCTTGCCTTTGGGAAAGTCGCCATTAATTGTCCACCATAAAACGACACTTTTATAACACCAATTAATATGTTAATTTCAATTGTTAATTTGACCGTGCATTTTCTTATATGAGTTATTGCCATATTCTAATCAAATATTCTGTCTTAATAGCGTGAGCAACTGTTGAACCTTTGGTGTGATAGCCATCTTGTTATTCATCAATCAAATCATTATTCTTTACAGATTGGCTTATTGTAACTATCTACTGCTTTATTGTTATTTATTTCGCGGGTTGGGCAGTTGTATTTTATCCTTCATATTTTTTTAGATATCCTTTCAAAATAATGCTTTTTTTACCTCATTAGACTTTAAGATCGCTAAATTTTTTCATTTATCGATTGAATTTAATTCACTATTAACCGGATTCTAAAATTGGTCGCCAAAAAATCCACTTCTAGGTTAGTGCAATCTATTACTTATTGTTATTTCTTAGACCCGGAGATCTATCCCCAACGTCGCCTCCTAAATTGAGCAAACAAAAGAATGGGGACACATTGAAAACAAAAGACACCGAAATCGAAAATTAAAGCAGGTACCATTTAGCGTCCCGATACGAAAACCGTTACTATGGAGGAATGAGTCTTTCCACATCTTTTTTTTTTTTTTTTCCTTGGCATGTCTCTCATCCGACTGGCCGTTAACAATAGAAATGACTTGTGTTTTCAGTTCTCCATCATATCTGTCCCGTCAACATCCCGCTGCCAGAAGAGGGCTTATCTTCTCTGTCATGCAACTCTGACCTGCCATTTCGTCAACAAAGAATTCGATTCAGAAGATTCCCCCTAGCCCCCCACTAGATTTTCCCTCCCGAGTCACCATCTCTAACATAATCGTCTTTTCTGTATTTCCTTTTTTATACATGTAAGAAGAAGTAGACCATTTACAAGCACTAATGGCAAGACTGATGACAACTCTTAGATTTTTGACGTTTCTCTGTCTGGGAAGGAATTATTTTGTTAAGATTAGTAAATATATTCGTTATGATCCTGAATGTGAAAATAATAATTTTTATAACTTTTAAGGAAGCTTATATATATATATATATATATATATATATATATATATATATATATATATATATATATATATATATATATATATATATATATATATATATATATATACATACATATGAAAATAATCAATGAAATTATATTATATTAATATTCTTTTTGTTAATATTCATATTTATTAATTTAGTTATTTAAATTCTTTAATGTCAATTAATGGTGCGGTAGAAGGACATTTCTTTACAAAAATATTTAGGAAAGGAAATTCTAATTTTAGAACAAGATAACTTAGGTATAAAGAGTTCTAATTTCACTTGAAATGAAAATCTAATCTCACTTCCAAGTGTGATTCTTTTTTAACTGCCGAACTATTATATTGCAGTTATACGATGCATTTCCATCTTACATTGTTTCATTATATCTATTTACTCTTTTTTATGGTTAGATTTTTAGTTTAAATACAATCGGCTTCAATGAAAGAATCAGATCATCTATTTGTATATGTTTTATTTTACAAACCACGAAGAAAAGTCTAAAGAAGGGCTTTTTGGACATTTACATAAAAAGTTCTTTCGATATTTTTTGGGCTTTTTAAACGTCTATTAATGTTTTTTTAAACCAAGAGGGAAATTCGGAAGACTCCCAAGTAAACATATCGACAAGATGTGATAGCAAAAATTAAAAATGCATCACCAACCATTCGTTGCTTAACAGTACTAAGATTGAAAATTATTTCAAAGAATTAAGTGTAATGTATAACACTTTAAGCGTGCATCAAATAAATAAGGTGGTTCTAATCCTTCAGTAGGAAATATCAAATATTTTTTTGTACATTTTATAACACGAAGGAATTTTTTGTAACCTTCGTTGATTAATAACTATTAATCTACGTATTACAATGAGGAGGAAAATTTTTAATAAAATATGACAGCTCACAGATATAAAGCACATAAAAAAAAATTGAGTTTTTTCAGCTTTCGATGTTTGAAAGATTTGATTGACTGGTTTTTGTGACCTTAAATTCATTTTTTGTTTTTAAATGAGAAAACAACTTGATTCCTATTAAATTAGACTGTCTCCAACGTTTTTTATGGTTAATTTCAATATTTTAAAATGAATTGAGTAAAGAAGTGAAAGAATGGAAATTATTTTCGTTTGATTAGAGTATTCCACTCGATGTATTTAAGAGTGTAATTCATCTTCTCATGAGTCTAAGAATTAAGAAAAAATTATTAACTCGAAGCAAACATATAATCCATGTGATAAACTAGCTAATACATTCAACATTAAGGTCAAATATATTTGTTGTTCAAAATGTTAAGTATTTACGATGATAAATATATATCTATAAATTTTTTTTCGATTCGTTTTAATTTTTTTCCGAATGTTTTTCTCGTTTAGTTTTAATTTTGTAACGCAAAATAGTTTAGTATAAGTAAGATAATTGCTTCATCTTAAATTATATTTACTTATTTTTTTCCTTTTAAAAAGATATGATTATATTCTTTCATTCTTACATAGATTTTTACGCTTTTTATATCTGTAAGAAAAGATACCATTTAAATAATATTGAAATTAAAAATGATGAATTTAATTTAATTGAAATATAAAGTATTGAAAATTAATGTTAATGATTATATTTCTATCACATTTAAGTATGAAAATTAATGTTTCATTACTCATGTTATGATTTCCTGTTGCATTTATTTGAAAGAATAACTAAGGACATTTAACTGATTAAAAATAGAAAAATATTATTTATTAAGCGTAAAAAAACTTGAGTAAGGAAATTTATTTGTCTTGAAAACTTATTTTATTAATGAATACATTCCATGGAAATACTTGATTTATTTTCTTCTTAAAGTTTGCCTATATCTATTTATCATTGTTGAAAACACACATCTTGTTAAGAAAACAAACAAAAGAAAATTACTTTAAATAATTTTATGTCTTCCAATAATAGTATTGCTGTTACAAAGACGATGTGTCTATAACATGCGTGGTGGAACAGGTATAATATGAAATTTTAGTGACTACGAAATATTTACTAAAAAAATATTGTCTTCTGATAGTAAATTTACTTTTATTAACAAGTAAAAAATTTTTTAAAAGAAAAACTATGCAAGACTTATTTGATTTTTTCTATTGAATTTACTGTGCATTAATTATACTAAAAATTTTAATATTTCGAATAGATTTATTAAAATTCAAATGCATCACCATTTCTTTTCTTACAAATTTTTCTGATAAGTTTATTGTAATATGAAGAATATAAATTAAAAACATCAATACAAGGTATTATAATTTCAAATATCGCATTACAAATTAGAATAAACAAAATAAACATTTTGTTGTAAAGAAACTAGTTTAGATGTATCGTACTATTAGTCGTGAAATACCCATTACGATTATATACATATAATTAATAGTATATTTTATAAAATTAATAATCAAATATTAGATGGAGAATAATACATTGAAAATACCAAATGGAAAACAATACATTGAAAATATGAATTATAGTAAATAGTTGGGAAAATGTTCAATATATATCTTAAAATTTCAAAGAAAATAGAAAACAATACATTCAAAATACTATATTTAATATAGTTCGTTTTTTTTCTATTTTCTTTGAAACTTTAAGATTTATATTGAACATTTTCCCAACTATTTACTATATTTCATATTTTCAATGTATTGTTTTCCATTTGGTATTTTCAATGTATTATTCTCCATCTAATATTTGATTATTAGTTTTATAAAATATACTATCAATTATATTTTAGTAATTCTATTTTAGCTGCTTTTGTGCGCTGAATGTATTACTAAGCGTAAACGTTTTTATCTATTCTTGTACTTTTTAGATCTATATCTAATCTTGCATTATATATATATATATATATATATATATATATATATATATATATATATATATATATATATATATATATATATACATATGCATATATATACATACATATTTATCTCTGTAACTATATAACGAATTGGAATTTTCAAATAAATATTGACGATGAATGTGACATTCATTGTACAAATATTTTTCAGAGGTAGAAATGGTATTATTAAACTTGTTTTCTTCATAAACCTACTTATATCAAATTTCCTGTATTAATTTCAGGCTTACGATAATAAATCTTGTTAAAATATAGTTTTAAATGTACGTTTATTTCGCATAAATATGTTATGTAAAGTCTTTGAAGTCTCTGCATGTGTTTGGATGACATTTCAACATCTTTGATATAAATCACCATCGTTGTTACTTTTACTGAAAATTTACAAATAATTTGTCTTTTTTGTTACCTTTGAAAGAAATATCGTATTAAGTGGAAATTTTACTTTAATCAATGCTTACAAATTTCAATTAATGGTATTTCATGTCAGCATTTTGTTAAAATAATATTTACAGCTGTGATTACAAAATACTACAAACAACTCATAAGATTTTTAGAAATTAAAGGCTAAACAAATATCGCATATTTTCATTTGTGGTATGGTAATAAAAAAAATTAATGATATGATTATACCTCAAATAAATGGATAAACTACAGATTTTGTAATTGTTAAAGAATAGTTTTCCAAAAAGCGTGAGGCTGGAAAGAGCCCAAATTGCATTCTTACAAGTACCCTATTTCCTCCTCAAATTAGAAGTGTTTATTTTCGCGCGAAACCACTTTCATTTTGCGCAACTGCTTCAAAGTAGTTGTGGTAAGCTCTCGAATAAACATTTCAATCCGCGCAAACGCGTATTTCATCTTAACAATCTGGCACCATCCGGTTTGAATCTCAATAAACACCTCTGGACAGGTAATGAAACAGCATTCCCACCTGAGAGAAAGTCTTTACAACACCACTTTCAACCGCCAACGCCATTTGTAAGAGCGGCCCTCGCGCACTACAGAAATAAAACTCGCAATAAAAGTTCATAAAGCATCGTCGGAATTAAATTACGTAATTGAGTGAAGGCTAACAAATTCTCTGGGGAACAACCCACGTCCAAACGACTCTGTGTAACTCTTCCTAAAGTTACTCTTTCTTTTTTTTTTACTCTATAGGTTATTTAGAAAAATTTGTGTCACTTACACCTACTCCGAGCATTAAATTAAGATCTGGATCGTCGCCAGGAAATAAAACGATCCACCCTCTCCCCAGGAAAGGCTCACGTCGTCGTGGCTTGGGAGAGAGGACTTCTTCTGAAATGTATACGCGTCGTCGTTCCCGGGGATCGCTCGCGTTTGTTAGCGCGTGTTGACGGAAGCGTCCGTAAATATCAGCGGATGCAAATAATGAATGTCCACTCGGTTGATTTGTAATCAATTTGCGAGCGGATCTGGGGCACGAGGTCGTATCAGTGGCCATGACAGCGCGGAAGAAAGTGGGCAGGCGATTCTGTTATGAAATGGAAAATGAATGAGTCCGCTTGATGAACGCCGTTGGTATTTTGCGATGATTTTATAATAAATGACTCTTAGATATGATTGATGAGATTTCTAATTTGGCATCAGCGTAAACGGGGCTACTTGCTCTGAAATTAAATTAATATATAAAGTAGTAATTTTTTATGTATTAATGTCATGTGACCGATGGCTGAGTGGTTAGCGCTCCTGACTCCTGAGCTGTGAGTCCCGTGTTCGAATCCCGGTACGGGCATGGAAGTTACTTTCTCTCTGTTTCACTGTCCTTTGTTCTGAGATAATGTATGAATGTGGCCCACCCTATAAACGGGTTTGTTGAGTAATGCTATTTGCCTCTGTGACTGGGTTCACAGTTGCCCACTCGGTAACGACAATTTGCTAGCAGTTTCCAGCCTTGTTGTGACGAAGGACTAGTCACCCAGTGCCCACCGTTATTAAAAATATTATTGCCATTGATTCGTCATCAGCATTGGCACGACAGCCCCTTGTGGGCTTTGGCCTTCTTCAGAAGTCTCTGCCATTCCGCCCCTTTTCTAGAAATCGACCTCCAGTTCTTGACTTTAAGTATGTTGAAGTCTTCTTTCCAGGCAGTCCTTCCATCTCTTTTTGGGTCTTCCTCTTGGTCTACTACAGAAAGAGGTGGTGTTGAAGACCTTTATGGGTGTTCTCTCTGTACTCATTCTCATGAGGTGGCCTGCCCATCTCATTCTATGATAGTTTTATTGATTTAATGATGTCTTCTTCTCCATAGATTTTGTACAGTTCAAAGTTATACCTTTTTCGCCAGGTGTTATTTTCCAGGACAGCACCAAAAATAGTTCTTAGGACCTTTCTCTCAAAAATCACCAATGTTTTCTCTTCCTTCATCGTCAAGGTCCATGTCTCTGAGGCGTAGGTTAGAACTGGTTTAATCAATGTCTTGTATAACATTATTTTTGTATATTGCCATTGATTATTCCTCATATTTTCTAGCCGAAGGACATCGCTTCACAAATTGATTATCAATGGATTGATGTTAAGCTTAAAGACATTACTTTCTCCCCCCGTTAGGTTCTTTCCACGGTGTTTCAGGCAGTAAAATTTGGAATTTTGTGAAGAATAATTGTTGTGGAAATACGGTTATTTTATCAGTGATATCACACTGAAAAGAAAAGGTGCACGGAATCTGCGAAGAGATGTATTTGCCAATAATTCTTTATTTTATTACAAATATAGAGAAGAAATTAAAATTAAATGGTTAAGTGTTTGTGCAAACAAAATATTTTTGATTCAATTTTAATCAAAAAGGATTTGATTTACTGAAAAGAGAAATCTCTTAATCAAATGAATGTAAAAGCATTTTTTATATTTTCATCCCATTTTTCTACTATAATAAATACTATAATCAGTATTTTGTTATAAATTCACAAAGTATATATAATTAATACTAATTATATATAGGGAGTTCATTATAGTCTGTATTGAAACAACAGAACTTTCCTGAATTGAAGCTTCCAAGCTCGATCCCAGCTGCACTAGAATATTGGAAGATGGAGGCTGTGGCTTGCTTCTGCTGGCAGTCTTATCCGATATTTTTTTCCAACGGCGGGCACTTGGGTGACGGACGAACCCTATGCCACAACAGGGCCAGAAACTGCTACTCATTTGTCGTTACCCAGCGGGCACCTGTGGACCAAGTCACGGAGGCGAGTAGCGTTGCCCGCGCCATACCACCACAAACCCGTTTACAGGGTGGGTCACATTCATACATTATCACAAAAAAAGGACAGTGAAACACAGAGAGAAAATAACATCCACACCCAAACCAGGATTCGAACACGGGACCCACAGCTCAGGAGTCAGGAATGCTAGCCACTCGGCCATCGGTCGGCTTCTTACCCCTCATATGTTTGGTAGTTTACGAAGAAGGTAACTTAAGTACGACTCTCAACGTTTCATTCGGTTTGTTTTCTATCACAATCACGTGAACAAATAGACGTCACATTAAAAAATTTAAGTATTAAATATGTGCGCTTATATAGAATTATTTTATTGATAGCTTAAATTATAACTTGTCAATTTATATATTTAATGATGTAAATTTAATCCCATCTTTAAAATTTGAATTGTTCATCTTAAGATAAAACTATGTACACAACTATTAGCACACGGTTTTTGTATTGCTCTAATGTATTAAACTATGTAAAAGAAATCGTTAACAGGTAAAAATGATTGAAAAACTAAGAGGGAGTCTAGAGTTTATTTTATGTTATTGGTTTGGTCTGTAGATAATACCCTGACTATAGCGTAGTTTTCATTGGACACCTTCAGTGAATATTCCCTCTAATGGATGTACGTTTTAAATTCATAGGTATTAAGCATTAACTGTGTGATTGATATATATATATATATATATATATATATATATATAGTGGAAATAAAGCAAAAATTGCAAAACAATTATAAATCGGTGAAAATGAGCAACAAGAATATTAATTTACGTAGTTAACAATAAATACAGAACATTTCCTATTTTTCTATGTAAATCATAAGTATATGTAACTACATTTAAAACTTAATCGCTTTTACGGTTGGTCGTTTGCTAACTAATAGATTAAAATAAATGTCGTTTGCTAACTAATAAAAAAGAAGTGCTTAACATCAAATGTTTTAAATATAATCAATTTTATGTTATATAAACCTAAGTAAATGAACCTAGAATCTTTCACGCGTCTATTCTGCAAAAATTATTATGATATTTTTTGGTAAAGAGTTTACAAATGAATATTTTTTTCCAGTTATTAAAGTGGTCGAACTAGAGAGGCTTAATTTTTACTTTTTTACGCAGTTTTATACTACTTAATATTCATCCTCTGAAAGTCAAATGGTATTTTCCCCCCTTTATAATGAACAGATAATTATACATTGGTATTCCAAAAACGTCTTTGATATTTATCATGAAAAACATTCCAATGAAAGTTAATATTTTTGGTCAACCAAACTAAACTCCATGGCATGACAGCCCATGTAGGCCAAGGCCTACAGTGCCCATAACTGTTTTCATGACCGAGGGGCCTGGGTTGCGAAGCATATGTCCGGATTAGGTGGTCTGCCTAACGCGAAATCCCCAGTGTTTGGTTCCCAAGCATGCTTGGTATTCAGTTAAACTATCCACTGAAGGGATGAAAGGCTGAGTCAACCTTGCCCAGCCCGAGGATCGAACCTCGGATCTGTGTCATGGGAGCGTGAAACGCTGCCACTAAGCCACCGGGCTTCATTTTTGGTCAAACGGAAAGAAATTCGACACATTTTCAAATAGACTGCGGCAAAAGATTTGAAAAGAGAAAGAAAAATGAAATTTTATAAAGAAAAATTATGATTAACTAGTGGAATGCTTATATTACATTGAGTTAGGGGAAGTGTCGATGAATATAATTTTTAAAGAAAAAAACGTGATTACTCTATTGCTTAAATTAATTTTTTTTTAATTTACTGATAAGTCCTGCAAAAGTATTCTCTAATAACTTCTATTATAAAAGAATATTTGAAACAGAATACTTTCGAATGCATCTATTGTCTCGATCAGATTTTGTCAGGAACAATTTTTGCAAAGAATTAAAATATCATCAATGACATTTTAGTATTATTTTCGATTTATTAAGCAATCTGCCAAAAATCTTTGTCGTCATAGACGTTGACGCATATTAAGTACCTAGAATCAATATATGTAATTTAGTCATCACAAATTCAAAATCCGCTAAAATACATCATAGGATTTTGATGTATTTTATGTATATAATAAGATGTACATATAATAAGATTTTTTTCAGATACATACAGTAAATCTTTTTTTAAAACATTAAAGAGCGCAAAATTTCCAATTTTGAATTGTTATTTTGATAAAGGAGCGTGGGAAATTCACCATCAGCTTTACTTTTATAAATTTAATTACATTGAAGATACTCTCTCTCATCCTTTTCGTGAGTAGTTCCGTCCGTGTTCGATAGATGGCGCCTACCAATATTTTGGGATTTTGATGTATTTTAGCGGATTTCGTGCCGAATAAGTTTGCGGACTGGATACAAACAGCAGAGAGAAGTCAGAGGGAACAAAACGCTCGTGTTGGAAGGTTGTGGAGATACAAGTCATGCACCTTTACGTTTTAGGAACGGTGATTTCGAATAAAATATTATTGAAATTTCCGGTTCCTTTTTTGTTCTATAAAACAATTGTCAAATAAGAAAACATTCTATATTTTCGCGTTACAATGCAAACCTTGATTCCGTCGTGTTGAGAGTGATTTGCACAAAATGTAGGAATTTTGTGTTTTGAAAAGTACGAATTGTGGATTATTATACGAGTTACGTTGCATTTGTTCTGATTTAATTCGATTACATTCGAATTAAACTGCAGAGCGATGAAATCAGCTATGAACAAAAACGGGATCGCTGCTCCTACTGCTTCAGCAACTTCGCCTTTATCTCATATCCCTTTGCCTAAAAGGTAAGGAATGTTTGTAAACAAACTATATATCTGTGAATTGAATAATTCTACTATATATTAATATATTTTAATTCGATATTTAGAAGATTTCAGTCAACTTATATGATATTAATTCAAATCGATTATTATTTTATAAAAAAGGACAAAATAATTCTTTCCTTAAAACATATAAAAGCAAACGATTAGTTTATTTTTCTAAAATACAGACTTATCGTCTGAATTATAGATTTTTCCTCTCGATGTGGGTGCTGTCGTCTGCTTCAATAATTCTAATTATATATTCAAAACGATTTCCAAAGTGATTTTTCCCATTTATTTTCCGCGTGATATTCATTTTCTGAATGGAGCTGTACATAAATGTAAGGATAGGCTTACGATAAAATATAAAGTGCTTAAAAGAAGTTTAAAATTAACCCAAGTATAATATATTTATTCATAAAGAATTTTTGCGAAATGTGACCGATTTGAAAAATTTAGTTCCTATGAGACAATTCTTAAAATCATATTCCATGATATGGATATCTTTCTGATGATTATTTTAGAATTCTATTAAAAGTTTGATATTGGCAGTAAAAAACGTTATGTGATAATTTAATTCTTCAATTGAAAAATTATTTGTGATAATTTATTTCAAAAATATTTTAAATTCAAAATGTTTCTTTTACTATTTCTTGCATCTTTTGTAGTTTCACATTTTGCATTTATATTATAGATTAGTTTTTGAAAATTACATTTTATTATTTATGTTAGATCTTACCTCTTTTTGACGATCTTTTATATTTCAAGAAGCAAAGGATTTTATAGGATTGGATAAAACATAAATTATAGATAATACAACTTCCGAAATATATATATATATATATATATATATATATATATATATATATATATATATATATATATATATATATATATATATATATATATATATATATACAGTTCGCTTCGCTTTTACACAATTTTTTCACATGTTAACTTTATAGAGAGTTTTGCATATAAAAAAATAATTTTTGTATAATTGCGATTAAAGGAAAATAGTTAAAGTAAGTTGTGTTAACTGATAATATTAAAATATCACCATGTAAAGTTTTTTATATCAATTGATAATCTTTTGAAATGGCGTTTTTTAATATATATATTAATCGATTAATTATCGATAAATAAATATATATTAAAGGAATGAAACACGTTTTCAGTTATATGTTTTGAAAAGTAATGGTACTTTATAAAAAGAGAATTGCCTTTTGAAAACAACTTTGAATAATATAATTCAACAACAATAATAATAATTCAAATTATGTGTGTTTTCTATGTATTCTTAAATGCACATTATAACTTTCATAACATTCTTACGAAATGTTATTGCTTATCTTTCCTACAATGTCAACATTATGAACTAGGTATCTCGAATTTCTATTTTTTTTTCCAAATAAAACATGCTCTTCGGAATATTGAAGGAAGTTTTTTCCCCTTAAAAATAGTCGGAGCTCGTTTCCAATCGTTCACTTCCTCATTGGTTTAAAGTGACTCATTCGCTCTTACGAGATTAATAAACAAATAGCCGTTTTCATCTGACGTCGACGGTATTTATCAAAACTTCACTGTGAAGGGCGTCGTCACGTGATCTCGCCACCGGGAAGAGGAATCCGAAGTAACTGGAGAAGAAACTGAGATGCGGATGGGAGGATGGAGATGAGAGGAGGAAAAGAAAAAAAATAAAGATAGAATAAAAAGAGAATTCCATCTGTAACAGCATCCCTTTCCTTCCTTGATGGTTCCACTTTTTTGGGATGAGTAATCCATCACCTCTGCGCTAAAGATCGAAATAATATCGTCCTTCAACGCGATAGGGATAAAGTTACTCAATAATTCCCTTTTTCGTGAGATTGATGGCGATTATAGGGATGCGGATGATTGGCGATTATATTACTTTGGGTTTGGAAGTATTTATGAGTTGATATTGTTTTTCTAGCGCCAAGAAGAATAATTTGCAACAAAAGGGAAAAATAGGCACACACTTCATATTCTTTCCCTTTTTAAAGATGAGGTTGCGAATATTAATCTAGTTTAAACGATTTGATAAATAATTTTTTAAAAATAATATTAGTATACGAAATATCCATTTTCAGAATTATATTTAATTTTTTTTCCGTTATTTAATACTAAATGTAAAGATATAAAAAAGTAGGGATTTTCATAATCAGTATATTAAGAGATACTGCTTTTTAATACCCGAATTTTACAGAAATGATTTGAGTTTGAATTGACAATTTTTATTTAAATCAATTCGTGAAAAATCATTGTGATCAGTTAGATGAAAAATATTTGTTATTTCTTAAGAAGGACGTACCAACGTTTAATTTTATTTTGAGATATAAATTTAATGTTTTTAAAATAAAAGAAGGGGTTTCAGAAAGTATAATTTTAAATTGTTTTTCGGAATAAATAAAAAAACTGTTCAAAGAAAACTTTTGTTTTAGTAAGAGAAATATATATTTATACATTATTTAATTTATAATTTTAAAAAAATTATATTTTTCCTCTGCTATTTAAATTTTAACATTAAAATGAGTATAACAAAAAACGTTTATACGATGTTTAAATTTCTGCTATTTTAAAACAACATTAATTTGCAATAAAAATAATATTTTTTATAATTCATTATTTAAAAAAAATTTTATTTGAAGTTAAAAAGGGGTGACGAGTTAATTTATATACATTAAAGATAATTATAACCCAAAAATATTTACCAAAAAAAATGTTTTTTGAAATTAATTTTTATATCCATATTAACTCTGTTGATATTGACAGCTGAGAATCTTAAATATGATCCATGATTGTTTAAAATTTTATACGTCAATGTCATACGTCAAATGTACGTCATACGCGCCGTTGTGCGCAGTAAAGATCTTATTCTATTTATTCAATAGGATATTGAAATGCGGTTGTCATTCATCTTGAATTTTGTTTTAATTCTTTCACCAATCAAAGCAGGTATTTGATAGTCTGGAAGAGAAGTAGTTAACCAGTTCGTGTATAACTGTTGTAAACTCACGTTTCTTAATATTTTTCCGCTTAGGAATTATTTTGTTTAATGTTTTGGTTTAAAACTCCAAACGAGTATAATTAAAAACAAATGTGATTGAAAACATTGTGTTTATATTAGATTCTATTAACTATTCTCATTTCTTATCAAATTGGCTTGATATTTATATATTTGGTATTCTATTGTTTTTATAGCTGTTATTAAGGTTACTCTCAGAAAAAAATATATGAACTTTTGAAATAACTGAACTCTGATAAGCAAATAATAAAACATGTATAGCTGAAATTACCATTTTTCTTCCTTAGTTCTTTTTATACATTCATAATTTATTTTTAATTTATTTCTAATCAAGACTGAGATGGCATAGGTCTAAGAAATGACGGACCTCTGATAAAAGAAAGAGAACTTATTGAGTTAATTCATTTTAAGTGAATGGAAGTTTATTTTGCTAGAGATAAGGCAATTATCTCTGTTTTATCGTGAGCAAAGTTTATCAAAAATAATCTTACTGAAGAATGCTCTTTAAACTCGTGTTCGAATGTTGAGTTTTACCCAGACTTAACTGATCCATCATCGCAAGCTGTCATGTTTGTAAATAGATACATGGAAATTGAAAAAAAAATTGAAATGGAAGGAGTAGGCTGGCATTAATCGCGTGGGGTGAGCCAGAAAGTGCTTCTCTGATCTTAAAGAAGCATGTCTGAAGCTATCAGTCGATTTATTAATTTTTTCTCCAGTGAATAAACATTGTTGATATTCTTCAAAGGATACTAAAAAAATAAATGCAGACGTGAAAAGTAATTAATGTAATTCGTTGTGCTTTTCAGCACCGATAGTTTTAATTTTTTATATTTGTTTGCATCAAAATCGTTTTCAGTTCTGGATTCAGAAGATCGTCATCGTGATTAAAATCAGCTCTAATATTTCGACATTGATTTATGTTGCTGTGAATTGTTAAGTCACGTTACTGAAATCCAAAGTTTTTTTTTCTTTTTTTACGAATAAGACATTTTTCTTGGAAGCTAATACGAGTTATAATCTATTTTAAAAGTTTTGGGAGAGGACTGCTTGTAGAATATCTTATCTTGAAATCTTAACTGCGAAAAAATGCAGGTGCTTTCGGGACTCTTAATTTTTAACGAAAAATAAGAATAGTAAAATTAACTAAAAGAAGAAATAACCTTAAATTTAGAAACCTTCCATTCTAGGATTAATATTTTTGGGAAGGTTGAATTACCTAAAAGAATATCAAATATACTTCAATAGCTGTAAATACAATTTTCATTTAAATATTTATTATAAAGGTTCTTCATTTATATATTTTATATTAGCATATAAATTTAGAAATTTTGTTTAAATTGTTTACTAGTAACGTTAACTGCGAAAAAATGCAGATGCTTTCGGGACTCTAATTTTTATGAAAAATACGAATAATAAAATTAACTAAAAGAAGAAATAACCTTAAATTTAGAAACCTTCCATTCTAGGATTAATATTTTTGGGAAGGTTGAATTACCTAAAAGAATATCAAATATACTTTAATAGCTGTAAATACAATTTTCATTTAAATATTTATTATAAAGGTTCTTCATTTATATATTTTATATTAGCATATAAATTTAGAAATTTTGTTTAAATTGTTTACTAGTAACGTTAACTGCGAAAAAATGCAGATGCTTTCGGGACTCTAATTTTTATGAAAAATACGAATAGTAAAATTAACTAAAAGAAGAAATAACCTTAAATTTAGAAACCTTCCATTCTAGGATTAATATTTTTGGGAAGGTTGAATTACCTAAAAGAATATCAAATATACTTTAATAGCTGTAAATACAATTTTCATTTAAATATTTATTGTAAATGAAGGTTCTTCATTTATATATTTTATATTAGCATATAAATTTAGAAATTTTGTTTAAATTGTTTACTAGTAACGTTAACTGCGAAAAAATGCAGATGCTTTCGGGACTCTAATTTTTACGAAAAATACGAATATTAAAATTACTAAAAGAAGAAATAACCTTAAATTTAGAAACCTTCCATTCTAGGATTAATATTTTTGGGAAGGTTGAATTACGTAAAAGAATATCAAATATACTTCAATAGCTGTAAATACTATTTTCATTTAAATATTGAAAGTTCTTTATTTATATATTTTATATTAGCATATAATTTTAGAAATTTTGTTTAAATTGCTTACTAGTAACGTTAACTAGTCGTGGTCTATCTTATAATTTTAATAAGCATTTATATATTTAAGCAATACTTTTATAATTTATGTAGAGAAAAAATGCAGAATTGGGTCATTGGCATAAAATATTTCTGTTGATTTATATTAGAAATTTGTCCTGTGATAATTATTTGCAGTTTTTTTGACAAAATTGAAATGTTTTTTTCCTTCTCTTTCAAAGGAAGTGGTAATCCGAATGATAAATATTTCATGATTGTGATTGTGGTAGAAAAAACATTGTATCGTTATCTTAATCGGAAACTTGATAAAGTCTCTTGAAAGGGTTGGGCACATATCAGAGGTCGTCCACATAGCTACAAATCAGTGAAAAGCTTATACCAAAATTATTTACATCTAAAAATTCAAGACCTACTTTTTTAATTATAGCAATAAAATATCTTAGATAAGTCTATGTATTGTACACATGCTGTGTAAAAATATTTAGGTTATAATAATTCTTTCATATTTTAGTGTACTAAAATAAATTATGAAAATATACAGATGAGTTTTAAAAGTCGACGTAGAATTCATTAACTTTGCTTATAGCACTTAAATGTAAATGCTGATTTGTCAATTGATAACAAAATTTCGAGTTCTCGAAATTATTTACACAAGAGTTCTTATCAAAATAGTTTAGAATAATGAAAAATATGAAAACTGATGTTTATATTTTTGTAAATTAATCACTCTTATATGTAGCTGAAAAAACAAATGTGAGCAATATTTCATCTTTCACTCGAATTAACTATTACTAAAAATAGTAAAGTATTTAAATACTAAAAGCTTATGTATATACAACAAATAGTTGGTATTGAAAGACAGTAATTTCTTAGTTAAAGTAAGAGCTAAAATGATAGTAATAAAATTAATTTCAATTTTCAATGAAAGTTGCTAGCATATTAATATAGAATTGAAATTAATGAATTATAACTATTGATTGTGTAAACACCTCCAGAAATAACTGCTGAATTAGACATTGATATTATAGCTCGACTAGGGCTCTAATTTATAATACATTGTGTGTTTCTTTGGTCTGGAAATTATTATTAGGAAAATTTTTCGAGTTACTTAAAAACTACATAATATAGAATACTTAAACAAAAACTGCTTCATTTCTGTATTTGGAGAAAATCTGAATTTGAGTTCTGGGTTTGGATGCAGTTTGTCTCATAGAAAATTTGCTCCTGAATTCCTTATTGTATCATGTCGCTTTTGAAATATTGAATATCGCTTTTGAACTTTCTCCTTAGTTCTTTCGTATTTCTTTAGTCAAAAGAATTGTTTCTTTTTCTGATTATTAAGAAAAATAAAGGAAATCAGAGATTATGGAAGATTAAGGGAATATTTTAACTATTTAAACAATTAATTTGAAAATAAATCAATGACTTTATACAAATCTTTTGTCATTTCTTAATAATAAATGGAAACATAATTAATTATTTTAGTTCTCATGCTTAAAATAATTTTTCAAACACAAGGAAACTTGTCTTAATTTTTAAATAATTTATCACAAATAAAATTGTTGAGAAACTTTTGTTTCAACTAAAAAGTAATCATATGGATTGTGAATTGAAATTTCTTTATAGAAAAAAAAAACTGTTTTCATTTGTGTATGTGAACTTTCTCCTTAGTTCTTTTGTGTCTTACGCCAGACACAACCTTTACGACTTTATACACTGTAACCGAATAACAATGTATAAAGAATTTATTTACTCTGACCAAATGGTTTACGCTGATGAAAAAGGAATTTTTATATTCAAGAGAAGAAAGATCACCTGCACTTTTGGATGTCAATGTTCGCGGTTTTTTTTCAAACTCATTTTTCATTTAACGATGAACTTAAATCAGCAGCAAATAATCGTCTGTTGGCTGAATGTGAATTTAATATCGTTTTCTGTAATGTTTTTCTCCCTTTAGAATTTTTCTTTCGGTAAAATCAATTCCGCAAATGGCGCTTTAAATTTAAAAGGTGGTGATTCGAACCGGTTGCTCAGCGGAGAGGTCCCGAGAGAAATGACCCTGGTGTCATCCTGCGTGCATGTGTGGCCATTATCATGCACTACGGTCGAGTGGCTGAGAGGATTTCTTGAACTCTGTATCCATGACTCATCTCGGCAAGATAAAAAAAAAAGAACCAAAATAGAAAGGAAAAGAAATCCCTACTTGAAATTTTGTCTCAATTGTAGCCTGCAGCGCTTTAGCATGCGAAGAGATACTTTTCCTCTATAAATGAAAATAAGGGCTTTTTTCGCGAGCGGTCGAAATCATTTTGTATCAGGAAGGCATTTTTCTTTTGGAATTTACGATTTTGATATCGGCGGAAAGAATGACATCAGCTCACTTCTGAATATGTATGCAAGATACTCTCGTCCAATCAGAAATGTATATATCTTATTTGTAATATCTTGAACTGATATTAGGGATTGTGAAAAAATGCAAGCAGTCGTCCTATTCCTAGCTCTTGTTTGGAAAAAAAAATATATATTATTGAAATATTTCGAAAGAGGAAAAAATAACTAAATTGTGAATACGTGCTTTTGCTTCGAAAGAAACTATTTTGGTAATTTACTGTTGTTTTCACGAAGCAAAAGAAGGAGCCATTCCTTTTGAAATCCATTTCATTTTGTCCTTTAATGAATGCACACAAAAGATCACATCACAGCTTGATAAATATTCACTTTGCATTAAAGTAATAAACCTAAAATTTAAAGTGCAGTGTGTGTGTGACGGAATTTATTTTAATTCGAGAACTCGTTTACTAAAGCGTCAAGGCCAATGTTGCTTAAATACACTCGTGTCCATAAATTAAGGATAATGGAAGTTCAGGCAAAGAAAGACACAGAAGCAAAACAAATGTGACTTATCTGTAAAGTCTATTTATTAAACAAAAGGTTAAAGAGCAAAAAAGATGCTATATGTTAGACATCATTAATAAAAATTGTGATTTTTACTCCCTGGAGCAAATTTCAAGAAAGAACCTATTTACAGAAACCAATATAACATGGTTGGTATGAGGGTTAATACATAGTATTGCCTCCAAGACGATGCAATACAAGCCATACAACGCCTAGGCATGCTGAGTATCAAATTATCGATCTGATCTTGGGGAATATTACCCCACTCATCAAGCAATGCTCTCCGAAGTTCCGGTAGACATATGGGAGGGGGTTGACGAGCTGCAATTCGTCAGTTAAGCATGTCCCACACATGGTCTATTGGATTCAAGTCCGATGAGTATGCTGGCCAGTCCATACGAGGATTCCTCCGATTGAAGGCATTCGTCTACACATGTGACAGGCTTACGAGCATATTGACCAATATGCCTTAAGCGTCTGTACACGGTCTACCTTGAAACTGTCGTACCGGTAGTTGAAGAGAGCTGACGAGACAGGTCTGATGCTGTGTTCCATCTATTTCTTTTGGCAGTAACTGCCAAATACCGGTCCTCATTCGGCGTTGTAACTCGGGTGTGACTGTGCTGTAACGTCTACTCACATTACCATCATCTTGGCACCATTGCCAAATCCTGGAGAGGACACTCTGGGCGATTCCAAGTTCCTCGGATACTTCCAGCTGGGTACGTCCACATTCCAGACAATCTCTCTAAAAATATACAAGCCTAGGCAATTCTGTATGATTCTGAATTATCCTTATTCTATGGACATGAGTGTAAATTATTATTTAAGTTGCTAAATAAATTCGTTTTGCAGCGCAAATGATAATAATAATCATGTTTATCTTTCTACCATAGTTTATAAAGAATATTAAGAAATACAAAATTTAACTTTGATACAACGGTTCGGGAAGTGAAAAGTTAAATTCCATCTTCATAGCACAACGTGAAATGCATGCTGCAATTCTTGTATTACATCGAGTGGGTACTGGACACCGCGTTTTGCGCGACCCAACGGTCTGAGATTGCTGGAAGGCATTTTAACATATTCCACGTGAATGCCTTTCGTAAGGACTTAGAAAATAGCCCGGAATACTCCCAAGCATCCACTTCAACGAACGTACATACAGGAGGAAGCAACTCAAAATCCACTTCCTGTTGTTCGACAGTTGCTGAGATCGAACTCAAGACCCTACACTCTAAAGAATGTTTTTCTACCATTAGACCTCGGTGAGTGATTAACAATGAGGAGAAAAATTCATTCAGAAAACATATTGGATTAGGAGCCTTTAAATAGTTTGGCTTCCTAACTTGAGCTTGATAATCATGGACATTTATAAACTCTTTACTGAAATCAGTTTAATTTATGGTCACCTTTTGCACGTGATGTCAAATGGGACACATGATTTGAAATGAATTCCAAGATTTCAAAACATCCACTGTATGAGAGTAAATCCAATCTGGGTCTGCTGAACTGAAACTGATGATAATTCAGCTGTTACCTCTGTCTTTATTTGATACATTTAGCGCTAATCCCCTACATTTTTCCTCGCGTCCCAACTGGTAACGCATTCTGATTTGCGAAACAGAATTATGGTCCAACAGTCTAAAAATCTGATTCTTTATATCGGTACTGAATTGTTCAGAAACAGAATTTTTTTTTCCAGTTTTTGCGAAAAATCTTCATAGATTTAACCTAGCCATTTGCCGACAAGGTTTGATAAATTCATGAATTGTTAGTGTTAGTTAATAATTTTTATTTTAAGGATTTTGCTTAATTTTATAAAAACTCAGTGATATCAATCAATATTTAAAGGACAAAGAAAATACACATTTATTTTTAATATTATGATCATTTTATTTGCATTTTCATGCAGCAATTTTAAATAAATGTTTTTTTTTATTGTACTCATTTCTGACTTTTTATTTTTATTATCCTGCGACAGTAAATTATAAGCCTTACTGTTTTAAAATCATACTCAAAGATTGAAGTTGACACATGATTTGTTACTTATAGTGGAACCGTTAGAGAGGTATTGGGCCCAACAAAACTTTTAACATGTATCAGGTTTTCACCTTGGCCAATATAGAGTGTTTCGTAATGATGTAATGAATCTGTTGTCTTCTCAACTAGAGGACAACATATACATATATATATATATATATATATATATATATATATATATATATATATATATATATATATACACACACACATATATATATATATATATCATATATATATATATATATATATATACAGGCTGTCCTGAAACGACCGCATAAACTTTGCACAGCTAGATTCCTCGTTGGGGGTACATAAAAGTTGCCCAAAAAAGTGTTCCTGTACGATCCATAGTTTACGACAAAAATACGAAAAACAAACTATGACGTCACATCCGGTGCACGAAAAATACTATTAAACATATCAACAACAGAGTATTTACATATCTTTCCAGACGATAATGTTTAAAATGTTCGCCGCGCATATTGCGTCATACATGCATGCGCGCCATGGAATGACGTTAAGCCGTCATTAAACTGGTATTTAAAAGGCTGCATCCTGCAGCTCTTCGTATGGTGGCCATGTATTCCGTTCGTGACTACTGCGACATGTACTTGATGTAAGGCCGATGTAATGGAAATGTATTTGGTTCCAGCATGATGGGGCTCTGGCGCATTTCTGTGCTCCTGTACGTGGTTGGCTGGATATGGAATACCCCGGCCGCTGGATCGGACGTGAGGGTCCGGTTCTATGTCCGCCAAATCTTACATCGTTTGATTTTTTCCTATGGGGCCATCTCAAGGAACTGGTGTATCGAGACGTAGTGCCAACACCAACGGACTTAATTGCTCGTCGGCACGCTGCTTATACCTCGGTGGACCTCGCGAAGCTGCAACTTGTAATGACAGCCGTTCCACGGCGTGCTCAAGCCTGCCTCGACAGTCAAGGCGGACACTTTGAACACCTGCTTTAAATGGTGCCTATACTGCGTTGATATGTTCAATAAAGTGTTTTTTTCTTGCACGGGAAGTGACTCTCATACTTTGTTTTTCGTTTTTTTCTCGTAAACTATGTATCGTACAGGAACGCTTTTTTGAGCAGTTTTGCAGTTTTTATGTACTCCCAACGAAGAATCTAGCTGTGCAGAGTTTATACGGACGTTTTATTACATCCTGTATATATATATATATATATAAAACCACTAGGCTTTTGCAACTTTGCGACCTATATAATGCATAGAATTGCATAATTTTGCTCATATTTGTGAAATATTTTATAATATCTGGGTGGAAAATTAAAAAAAGTAATTAATAAATAAAAATATAATTAAATTTGTATGTAACAAAAAATCATTTTGTTATTATAATATTTTAAAGCGTTTAATCATTGAAATTTTAAGAGAATTAGAAATAAATAATTTTTTAAAAGCTGATTATGATATTATGAAATTAATTATAAAGTATTTTTAGATGTTGATGAAAAATATTAAGCATGTCATTTTTTCATGGATTAATCAATTCTTCTTGGGTCGATTTAAGTAGCTTTATAAGAAAGCGAAAAAGAGCTTTTGACTTTTTTTTTTTTTTTTTTTTTACTTTTTGCTATTTCTCAACGAAGCTAACAATCCGATATTTGACCGTTGAAGTCAACTCCTTCCCCCTGCCCCATGCCACAATTCAGATTGAAAAGATGTGCAATCGATTCTAGATGAAGCGATTAATCATATCAGAGTTCACCTGTTAAAATCCGATATGGTGTCAAAAAATTTAACAAGAGAAGAAAGAGGGTTAAAAGGAAAAAAAAACTTAAGGAAAAAATGTAGTGAAATAAATTGGCACTTAGCAGTATGTGTATAACTGTATGAAAAAAGAATAAAATCCTTTACAAATATTTCCCCACTTGCACTTTTTTTCGCTGATTTTTTTTTCTCACAATTTTTCTTCTGATTTTGGGTAGCTTCCGTGGTGCGATATTCTTTTTTTTCTTCTCCTCGACTCCGAAAAAGTCACGTTTCTCTATTCCTGACAAAATGTTTTTTTTTCCTCCGTCTCCTTATTATTTATTTTTTCTCTCTCTCTGCAGACGTTAGTCGATGGATGTCCATTGAACTTTTCCGGGTTCCGATAAAAGCAATTTCCACAAAAATTTTGGTACAAAGTTAGGAAATATCCACGCCGAAAAACAAAATAATATTGAGTTAGTGAGGGATGTATTATTTGCTGTTGAATTGTGTTGTTACCGTAGTCTGTTTTTGTATTGATATTTTCTTATATTTAGTTTGGACTGTAGGATTCCTACATATATATGCTTAAAAAATCTCTTGGCAAGCGATAAATAATATTTTGACAGTTTACGGATATTATTTTATCTAATTCACTCTGTTTGCATTGCATAATACTTCGATTTAATTCGTTTTGAAGTATATAATATTTTAAGTGGAAAAATATATCCAATATCTAGTTTCTTGTAACTAAAGAAAATAATTTATTTATTAATGAAGTAAGATTTATAAATATAAAAATATGCTAATATTTTGTACGTCATCAGTGCTTTTTAATCTAGTTTTGTTATTGACATTTCTCTAAAAGCTGAATAAGTATCTTCTAAACATATAAACATCTAGTAATTTTAAACCATGGTCAAAAGTAACAATGTACATGATCATGCATATATCTTATTTATTAATGAAATACGATTTATTAAAATATGCCAATATTCTTAATGTCATTGGTACTTTTTAATCTAGTTTTGTTATTGACACTTCTCTAAAAGCCGAATAAATATCTTCTGAACATGTAAACATCTAGTAATTTTTAAATCATGTGGTCAAGTAACAAGATACATGATCATGCACACGGTCCCGCATTGATAACCCCATCTATCAATTTCACATCCTATTAACGATCTTTAGAATTTAAGAGATTGTTCTATTTCCACGAGACATCTGAGTTTTGCTGTCTTCAACAAGGTCTGGTACCAAACTCTTTTTTATCCAAATATGAAAGAATAATCTTTTATTACCAAGTCAACCACTATCATTACTAAGATTTTTCAATTAACTGCTCTAAGCTCGATTCTCAGAATAAAGACATGAAAGGCAATGAATGTTGTACATATAATTAGATCTTTGAATTTGCCTATCAAGCCGTGGTCAATTACTTGTTCTGCGAAATTGAAGCCAAAATAATGAACTGCGTCAATTCTTAACCAAAAATTATCAAGTTAATTGATCTTCTGTATGTTATCTGTAACCCATTTCTTTAAAATAATTAGTATCCAGTCCACCTTTATTTTCGACAGTTTTTATAGTAGGGAAATAATTCAGTGTATTTAATGAATATTAAAGTAAGTATAATATTTCTTTTTATTTCGATAATTGCTTTATTATAATTGGTGAAAATAAAACTACAAAATTAAGCTTCTTTCAGTTAAAAATTTTTGTGGAAAAAGGATATTTGCCCCTGAAATCGCATTTATAGGAAAGTATGTGTAGAATATATTCTGTTATTTCGTGGATTATTTGAATTTGATACCCGCCTAAATTGGAATGGTTAAACATACAAATGTTAATACATAAATCTCCATTAATAAACAGAACAAAAATAAATGCATAATATCATGAAAATTTCATAACTCGTTTTACTCTTGTCGTTTATATATCTACTCTTACCATGTTAATGAATCATATTTCTTCAGCGTAATTATATGATTTCTTCAGAATCATATAGCGTTATAGATTTTTAAAAACTTCACATTGGACAAAGAAGAGATATTTTTATAAAGCTTGCTTGGTATTAAAATTATCAGATATATTTAGATTTATAATAATTCATTGCTTTTATACATGGTGTGTAAAGTTTGCGAATACAGTCATGCATTTAAAAATGATAATTTTTATTAATATTATTTCGATTATGATAATTTTTATTAATGTTTATATCATTAATATAGAATAATTTATTTTAATATTTTTATATTATTCATTGTTAATAGTAATAAATTAATTGATTGTAATAAATAAATGAAATGAATAGTAATGAATAAATTTTTCTATGAAAACACGCTTAATAATATCTCATATTTTATTTACTGTTGTATAAGAATGCATTCTTTTTAACGTATTATTGTAAGTTATTTTACACATCACATTATAAATTGGATATTTAAACTTTATTCTGATTATTCTGCAGATGGAATATTAAAAAATATAAATATTGTTATATTTTTTAATATTCCATATGCAGAATATTTATAAATAAAAATATTGATATTGTTAAGAAAATATATATATGTATACATATATACATTGTTAAAAAAATATGAATATTTATAAATAAAAATATTGATTCATTCAGTAATGAACGAACAACGATTGCATTATTATAATAAATGCATATTTTCTGTATTAATTTATTATGCTGAATTAGCTTAGAATAATATAAGGAACTGTTTCCGGAATATTAATTTTAAATTTGAAAAAAAAAATCACAAGTTTTGAGTTCTAAAATTTATTCGATTAAAATGTTACATTTATAACAATTGTATTTATGTTCTATAAATAGAATTAAAGTTATTTATATTTTCAATAATTTGGTAACTGTCATTCTTAAAGTCATGAGATTTTGGTTCCATCCATTGAAGTCATAACTCCAACCACAGTCAGTTGGATTGAAAGCTCTGATGAACGTTATCTAATGACGTCTGTGTTTTATTATGATATGGGCTTAAGGAAGAGAGCTCATACTCAAGGTTTTGTTTTTTAACCGGGGTTCAAAATTAGGAAGCTCTGTCTCAGGAAGTGTCTCAGACACTCACTAATTGTTCTTTATGTTTTTCTAGCGCAGTGGTTCGTTACTTTCCCTTGGTCGATAACCCTTATCAGTCCCAGGATATATGTTTTCCCACACCCTTTCCATATCATTTGACATCAACAGCTATGAAGTCAAATCGATTGTTGATTAGAATTTTAACAATCAAATTACTTTTTGATTAAAATGAATTGAAGTACGAGAACTCGAATTTTTCTATGAAACTATTTAAAAACATTGATATAAACTCTTTTGTATAGTATATTTTATAAAGATTTTTAACGAGTGAATTTTTTTTAAAAATTAATTCTTATTTTGTTTCCGTCAGCTTAATTTTTTTCATGGAATATAAAGCAGTGATTTTTCAACTGATGCTTTTAAACAACAAAATGCTCTTTTAGTATGATCAAATACAACTATATTCTGTAAGTCTGTTAACGCAAATGGTTCAAGTCATCTAAGTTTTAGATACAGAAATGAAACTGATTAGCAAACGATATTTACAAACGAATGATTTAGCAAACGATAACTGTTGCAGAAAATAGAACGCAAAATTCTTTTACAGGCTCTTGTGAATTTACTGTTTACACACACAAGACGATTTCAGACTTAAGGTATTTTATATATTTCGATTTATAATATTTTTTATAATGGGCTCAATACTCGAAAAGTATGAAGCGATCTTTTGCTTTAAATTTCATTTATTAATTTTAGAGGAATTTTAGAACATCTCTAAATTCCATTCTCACCTCAATATGTATATGTATGCACCCTCAGACATGCGTGCATACAGTACGACGTACCATCGAAAGTATAGACTCAATTTAAATTGCCCCATAGTGATATCGTCGAGGGAAAATTCAGCACTTTCACGTATATTTATCCCTGCAGTTTTCCCGCTCCTAATTTTTATAAAGAATTCAATTTTTCTTTCATAGGTTTGAAAAGCCTTTCAAAACGCGGTCCCACGACTCTAATGCATAACTAATGAATTTATGGATAGGGAAAGAAACATAATGTTCTCTTTCCTAAGCGGAGTTACACCTCCAGCGAAAATTTCTTTACACACTCGCCCGACAGGTGCAAAGCAGACGACTTTATCAAGTGACAAATACTACTCAACCCTAGCTCCGAGCTGAAAGAAATATGGAAGCTCGCGGTGGAGGGCTAGGGGGGGAGAGACGGTGGATCTTTTCTCAGCAGGTTTTTCTTTCCACTCATTTCTTAGCCTTCTTTATGTGCTCTTCACTTTCGTCTGACATCCCTGTTTCCAGAGCTACTGGACTAGAAAGTGAGGAGGACCATAAATTCTCCCACGAATTATCGTCTGTAATTATTTTTTTACACAAACATATTAAAACTGTGTGATAATATTTTAGTTGAAGTAGGGCGAATGTTAAGTTCTTTCGAATCTGTGCTTAGATTTTAAATATTCGAGAATTTTTTGCTTTCTTTACGGAGAAATAAATTGTAAGACAACATTTGATTGAAATAGTCTTAATTAATTAGTCTAAATTAATTTGATTAAATATTATAGTGGATTCTTTCGAATGGAAATGTAAGATTATGATTTCATTAAGTACTATCCGTATCAAAATGTAGTGATTATAAAATGCATATTTATCTAGACACAATGATGCTTGATATAACATTTAAATCGGGAACTTTTCGATTCAAAATTCAATATATGTATTTGTTAGGTTTTCATTAATTTTTGGGTAAAATATTGCTGAAAATTTTACTGGCAAATAAAAATGAAATGTAATTTGCATTATTTTCTTTGATGTTACTTGAACATTCAAGATAATTTAATGGTTTCGTTTCTAGTATGGGGAAAGAGTAGACTTTTGTATAGTTATTAATTTTATTATATGTAGGAAAAAATCTTTATGGCTCTCTAATATTTTCGTGGTATGCAGGGTGTAATTATGTTAATATTCTGGTTTTGAGCAGCGTGTGTGCAAAATCAAATGAATCAAAATCATACATTCGTGCCTTATTAATTTAGTGTTTAATTTCAATTATAAACATTTGCATATCTTACTTTTTTGGTTGCTCTTTTGCTGATATTTTTTAAAATAAGATCGCTATAAAAGGAGATGTTTGATTCTTTTGTGAAAAAACTACGTTGTATAGACAATAAATGCTGAGAAAAATTGTGCTCAAGTACGTATTGTTCTATTTTTATTTGTTTTACTACTAAAAATGTGCATTAAAATATTATGAAACATTTCAGAATAGTATAATTAAAAAATAGGCCTTAATAAATGCTATAGTTTTATTGAAATTCCATTGCTTTCTATTTATAACATATTAAGTGCTTGAAAGTGGAGATAATTTATTAATTTAAAGAATATAAAATGTAAACTATACTTATTTTAATTGAAAAATATTTTATTTTATATTACTATAACTCTATTCCTGAGGTTTATTTAGTGCTAAAGTAAAAAATCTTATGCTGTTTAAAAGGAAATTAGGATCATCTTTTCTTTTTTACACTGTTTCTTTCAGATGCTGCTGATCATTTCGATTTAAGATAATAATTTAGTCAATAGTAATTTTTCTTATTTCATGATAGATCTTTTTAAACTTCCTTGTAAACTCATTGAAATTTTTATCTGTAAGGAAATAAGTTGCCAGTTATTGATTTGTAATGTTCCCAAAGAATAAACTAATGTTGAATTTTATTTCTATAATGATCTATATAGAAGTAAATAATTGAGAACGTTCAAAATGATCGCACAACAATTAGAGACGTTTTTCAAAATTCAAAACTATCGATTTCTGATCAAATAAGCTATAAAGATAGATTAACATTCTGGTTGTTTTACTGTGATATTTAAAATATCTTTTTAAAAAGAAAACGTTTATCAGATATCAATAGTATGCTAATACAAACATGATATTTCGATCTAATGCGAGGATTATCGAAACCAAATTATACGTACACACAAACATAAATTTTAACTTGGACAAAATTAGTGACACAAGTTTATTTCTAATTTTTAAAATTGTTTCGAAATGCCAAAATTATAGATATATGAACATGCATTAGAAAAATAATCCAAAACTATTGATTGAGGATTTTGCAACTTATTGTTACATATTCATAATACTACGTTTTTCCCTTTCGCCTCAATCGCTAAGAGCATTTATATCTGTATTAAATTATTCAGAACATATAATGTTAATTGAATCAGAAGAAAGAAACAATTCAGAGGAATGTATAATTTTAAAATTTCACACGTTGTTACGTGGGACATAATTAATAGCTACTTACTATATATGATGACAGATGCAGACGGGAATAGAATAACTAGAAAATAACGCTTTTATAATTGAAAGGTGTGGCAACAATAGTAGAAGCAAACGATTTTGATGAATACCAAGCCTTTTGAAAAAAAAATACATTTTCTCCATAGCTAAAATTGATTAAGCTTGATTCTATATAAAAGGCGGAAATAAAATTAGCGGGGAAATTTACAGCAACGCCCAAAAAGTAAATAGTATGCTGAATTGAATATTCAAATTTATAAATAATGAAAACGCTAAGATAAAGTTGAATAGATGTGTTTAAAATTCACTGTATCAATTCTACTGTAATTATTAACAATTGCGAGAACAGAAAATTAAAGTAGGTGTTTTCTTATTATATATATAAAATTAAATTAATCCATCTATTGCATATTGATAGCATTATGAAGGTCCTGGGTATGATATACGATATATAAATACATATTCCAGTAAGACAGTCAATAAAAAGAACGAACAGTTTTAAAGAATAAAATATGCATTATAAATGATGTCTATTTATACAAATAAAAAATTAGCGTAGATATTTTTTATTTACTATTAATGGTAACTGCTTAATTGTTTTATTCCAATGATGTTTCTTTTACAATACTTAACGTTTTATAATAAGTTATTTTTGTGTCATTTAAAATGTTGCAATTACTTTACTTGCGTAGAGTTCATATAATATTTAATGCTAATATTAAAAATTTAATAGTTCTTGTTTTTCTGAATACATAAATTTATTATGACAAACTGCATTTAAGTGGTTACGAATGTTCATGCGTGAGAGTTAGCAAGAATAATGTTTGATAAAAATATTACTTAATTAAATTTTAATAATAGTAAAATAACTTTCCAAACGCGCATTTACTTCCTGTTATTTTTCTTCTTTGTTTTAAAATCCTTTACAATGATTTACATATGAAAGGTAAAAATGTCTGAGTGTTTAAGATGAATACCTTAAAGGTAAGCATTTCTGGGATTGTAAACAATGATTTACTGCAGCGATATTTAAACTGTCTGAGATTTTGAAAATTTCGGTGCCAAGGCTGTTTTATTAATCAAGCCGAAGTCAAATCAACAAAGCAGTCTGGAAACACCGCTTAAAATTACAATCTTAAATAAACAGAGAACAAAACATCTATAGTAAAACAGCTCTGACTTCAATGAAAGCTGCAACTTTTGCAACAATGCATCATCTTTCAGACAGGGAATGATTTGCAACCCATTGGCAAGGATTATCAACACACAATTGAATTGCGCGAGTTAGGAGAAAATTGGTAGCTCAGTCTGGATGTAAAAAAAGTTGAAGATAATAAAATTACGATCTCTGAATGTGAAATTACGAAATTATACAAAAGATATGCAAATGTTGTGAGGACGTCTGGTAGAGTTCTTTATTCCGAAAGAGAATTATTTTAGATGCGGTTGTCCCAGACGTTGAGACATCTCAACTCGGGAGTTTTATGACCCTTTCGGGAAATTGTTCATCGGTGTGCAATTTCATGGGCATGGTTTATGTGTCCAGTTGACATTCTACTGTTGATTACTACCTGTCTCAGATAAAGTTGCTGTAAAATTATCTACGGTCATTTTGCGTGATTTGTTTGCATGTTTTGGGATAAAATTGGACTCTAAGCTGTCTGGTCGTTACTTATCTCAGATGTAGAATGATTATCTGATATTGATAATCCATCATAAATTCATTGTTATTTCACCAAATAGCAACTATCTCAATCCTTCATGGAAAATAATATATCTTATTTGTTAAAATTTATTTATCATGAGTAACATTTTTATTTTGATTCATTTTCACGGTCAAATCATTCAATCTGATTTATATGTCTTCATGATCATCAGATTATTTGCATTTGTCAACAAATTCATATGGAGGAGGTAGTGTGCAGCTGCTGTTGGACCGAGGTCTGAAGCACCCATTGACAAGTCCAATGGTAGATGGCCTCACCGAAACATATTCTGGATTGCGTCGGACTTTTCCCGGGAGGATTTATCCTTAGATCCCTAGTCATTACGACTTTCTGACTGTCAACAACTTAATGGAGTTGATCTGACAGATGTCAGATCTCTAAAGAGGATAAGCCACCAACAACAATGATCATCAAGATAGTTACTTAGTTATAAGAAGTTTTTAACTCTATTAAATGTGGTATTTTTCTCTTTCCGGAATCTCAGATGTTAAGTGCTGAGTCGAAAATGAAATACATTATAAAGATGTTGTCTCTAACACCAGTTTAAAACTCCTTTGTATGGTAGTAGATATTCATCAATGCTGTTTGCAGAGAAATTATATCATTCATTATAGTTCCATTTTTAAAGTCAAAAGGCACTCTTTTGTGAAGATCTCGTATGTATCATATCTTTACTTTTTAGATTTCAGTTAACCCTTTGATTCCTTTTTTGGTTATGTTATGTGCAATTTATACATGGTGCTCATATTTTTTATAATTTATAAAATACGTTCGATATTATTAACTGAAGTCAGTATATTTAAAGATAAGATATACAAATGAATATTTAATCAAAAAATTTTCTTTCTACTTACTCTATTGTGTATGATGGATACTAGACTATTCATTTATTTTTATTCGATGTCTATTTCATAATAATATCATTCTTCATGATAGTATGATGTATTTCAACGATTTTTTTAACTATCTAAAATTTTAGAGATTTTTAACTATGTATTGCAGTAAATCATATGGTTTTTCAAACCAATTGTTTATTTAAATCTAATTTGTTTTTTAACATTGATTTCGGTAGAAAGTCATTTTGATTTAAGCATTGAGAATATTTTTCATTAAGTTATTTAATTTATATTAATTCTTGGAATAATGATTGAGTAATTATATTATAATTTAGGCATATTTATAGGTTATTATAATATTAACTCATGTATATTTGAGTCTTACACCAGAAAAATATTTTTACACTTATTTTAAAATTAAGTTTATCTTCTATCTCTCCTAATTAAAGTTGTATATCATTTATACTTTATTTCTGATGCCCAAAAAATATTTCATATATGTCCTGTTGAAAATTAAATTTATCTTGTGTATTCTTATTTGCTAATGAAAGGTAAATATCCTTTATATATTATCTTGAGTGTATGATAATTGATTTTACCTAATCTTGATACCTCACTTCACGCAATGCATCACGGGCCGATGACATGCATGTGATACTGTAATTTACTGGACATCGTTTATATTAAACACTGAGGCGCAATTTAGAAATTATAGCCTACGCATTGAAATTGACACACAATGGGAAAAATATTCATATCTGCAAGGTTAGTGCCACCTCAAGGAAACAATCCTCAAATGCATCCGAGTCGTAATGGGGGATCTATTTTCAGCAAGGGAGACACCAATCGCTGTGATTTGACCAACGTGTTTTGTATACTAATGCAAAAGAAAATAATCTTGTCCCCGTCGTGAGCTTATCCTCGAGGACAATGGGAACCCAGGGGGGACAACAATTGAATTCCAAGTGTCGGACTCGGATATCTCGACTGTACTGCTGATTCATTTCTGTATAGGCTCGTTTCCGGATGGATTGACTTCACAAATGGCCGCTAGGATCGCCTTTGGAAGCGTGGGAAACGAGAGATAATGCCAAAAAAAGAAAATGAAATGTTGGATATAAGTGAAAACGGATGTGAAGTTAGTGTCAGTGATTTCATCACTTAAAGAAGTATATACATTTAATGATATAAAAAAAAGAAATATACTATTAGCATATTTAAATGCTTATTAAATAAGTGATTATTTAAATTTATATGAAAATGTTGGATAGAATTTCCGGTTTAGAAAGATAAATAGAAGAATTGTTTCTAATCCAGTCGTAATAACGTGGCAAGGACAAGCGGAGATATCGAATTCAATCCCTTCTTCTTTGCATGATGTTGCTTATTTGTATGTAAAAATCTCACTTTTCCCAAAAAATTCCCGCTATTTTTTTAAATTCAAGCTTTATGTTCATATTTTTCAAAAATTATTCAACATGAAAAATAGATTTTTGATACAAACTGAATGTTATCATGTAGTTTAAACTCTAGATTTCAAATGAAGATTAAATTTCCCATCAACTTATGTACATAATCTTGAAGTCATCGCATGTCTAGTTCTCGAATGAAGATTAAATTTTCCTTCATCTTATGTACATAATTTTATTTCAATGATCTGGTTAATCGAGATGATTTGGGGGAAAAAAACTGTACTTTCTAATATAAAGTCTAAAAATTAAAATGTCATCCGATATAAAAACCGTTTTCAGTAATGTGCCTACTGAGAGAAGTATATAGTCTGTGTCTCAGTAAAAAACCTTTAACTATTTTATTTCTAAATTACTCTAAATTACCACATCAAGTATTTTCAATTCAAATGGGCTTATCAATTCCATTTCACAAAAACTGGTTTGTTATTTCCCTTTTTTAATAAAATGCATTCCTTTATCGAGACTTGCATTTTGATGTATTTCAAACTAATTTTGTTGATATGGTCATTTCAATAAATGGAATATACACTCAAAAGACGTGAACTCAGTGCATATTGAATTCTGATTTCAATCTTAATTTGGGAGTTTGTAGATGGGAACAGAAAAAATCATTGCTAGACATAATATTATTAACAAAAGACATCAAGTTCTGCTCACTGGGAAAACTTTGTGTATTCTGTGTGCATTTATGTACTTGTATGTAAATTTCAAGTCTCTTCAACAATTTGAGCCAGATTTAGAGTTCTTACTTCTTTGAAAAGGGGAAGTGAACTACACATAACTTGAGTAATTTTGTTAATTGGAAGAATTTACATAAATTTTTAGGTAAATTTAGGGGAAAATTTATAGTGCGATAAAAACCGAAAACATAAATAATTGATTTTGCGTCATTATCTTGAGGATTATCTGTGAAATCATCGCGGTACTGGAATATGTTCAGAACAACACTCTCAATTTCTAACAATCGTAAGTTATGGTAAAGGAATGAGATCAAGATTTTAAATGGAATCGTCTTCTTAATTTTTACACCACTCTGACGTAGACCATCGTAGCTTGATTGGTGAGGACGTCGTTTACATTATTAGATGGTAATGATTTCAATCCCTGACTTAACTGACGATTCGTCGTATTCATTTAATACGGCTTAGGTATGTTCAATATGTAGTGGTGGCACTGTCTTCCTAGTGAAATGATATCTCTGAAAGTGGCTGATAATTTGGGATGTCTTCTGATTGGTCCCTGCTTCGTAATTACGAAGACTTCCATCCAGCACCTTCCAAATAAATGGTAGAGCCCAACTATGGGCTATGTAAAGGGAAAGTGGCCTGTGCACACTCCTTGTTCTCAGAGTGACTCATTAATTTGCAACACGACAGTCACTGATTGAATCAGGCCCGAACCTGCTATTTTTAACCTTAAAAAAACCATTTGTGCTTTAAAATGCTTACAAAAATTTTTTAAAGAAATTATTAAAATTAATTACAAACTAATTTATTAAAATATTATTTTGTAAACAACTTTTTATTTATAAGGTGATGCTTTATGGAATATTGAGGTAAAGTGTTAAAAGAAATGCAACTTTACAATTAACATACCTATAAAATACTAATTAGCTTTTATTTTTTTTTTTAGCTGGGAATAATTTTGACACTCGAGAATTTCTTTAAATGTTTTTATTCAGCTCGTTTAAGCAAAACGGTTTATTCTTAATGTATTCAGTTAATTGATATATGTTTTTAATTATATGTTTTTTTAAGTTGGTATTGCGATTGTTTATTGTTAACTAGCATGTCCTAATTGTTAATTTATTATTCTTTAGGAAATGAATACTCAAAGTTTAGAAGAGCTAATTAGTACTCAGAAGTTCTGGTCTTATTTAAAAGGCATTTGTACAAACGTAAAAATTACGGTCATTAAGGAATATTTAATGAAATTTCATGGAACATTTACTCCGGCGGTTCATTGCTCAATTCGCAGTTTTCGGTAATAGTTTTTTTTTCCCACCTGGCTTGTACTTTTTTCCCTTTCATAATTTCTTCCATTAGGATCTAATTTAGAAAAAAAAAAAATTCGCGAAGGTATCGACGATTTCAAATGCAGTGGGGAAAAAATTCCCATTGCTAATGATCTTAATTTCGATGATTTTACTTATTGGCGGAAAGCTAGAACTTTTTCATCTCATTTAGAAAACTTTAGAAAGAAAAAAAACATGAAATGTTAGAAAAAAAATTTGGGGTCATTTTTAATAATATATAATCACAGAAATTATTTGAATAATTTGAATAGCAATTTTATTGAGATCATTAAGATCCCTCTTTTACAAAAATGCGCCGGAAGAAATTTTGTTATTGTGGAAATCATGCAATGTCAAACCATAATGATTTGAAATGAATTAAAATATCCCATATCGCTAAGAATTTGTATCTATTTATAAAATTCACTATTTACTATAAAAATATTATGCTTTTATATTTACTTTATGTAATTATTTAAGTTAAAAATATTCTTTAACTTTATGTAGGTAGAGTAGTAAAAATCTACTCTCTAGATATATGCGATTCTTAAGAAGATGCCATCTCAAAAAGAGAAAAAAATGAGATAAAATAAAATCGTTTTAGTTATTTGCTTTTTGAAATTTATATACTGATACTTATTATATGCGAATTGGACTTATAAAGGCTTACTTTTTATCAAACGCTAATTAGGAAGATTATTTAATTATTTGTAATAATTTTATGATTGTGACTCAGTAATTTGTAAATTAGAAATAAAGCCGAAGCATTTTAGGAAACTTTTATCGTATCCTTTTGACATTTTTTGTATTCACATCCATTTTATTCTGTCATTGAGATTTTTAAAAAAAGCAACGATATAGGGTTTCTTCACTTCTCTGTAGTTCGTGGGTTAAATTTCCATTTTGGTCGTATTTATGTGATATTGTATTAGTTGGTATTTATTGTGATTCAAAGTCTTCTTGGAATTGTACGCCCTGATGAAACTTTTTTGACCCTTTTTCTTGGGAGGGGGTGCTTGAAAGTTGTAAGATAAACAGTTGGCCATACATTTTTCAACGAGAATTGGAATTATTTTGAAATAATATGATTGGTCAGATTTTTCTCTTTAAGAACATAAATTATAAATATATATATTTATGTTCTTAAAAATTATATACATGTATATATATATATATATATATATATATATATATATCGAAACATTAAAATTTGACGATAATACAGAAAGAAGATGTAATCTTAACATATATAATTATGTTTATCTTATATTTCGTTATTTTATAATTATATTACAATTTTAATTATTGATTTTGAGATGATTCCTAATAAATTTTAGACATTCAGTAAGTGTAATCTGAGCAATGAAAGTATAATCTTTAAGAATCAAATACATTAATTACTACTTCAAAATTATAAAAACAATTTAAAAACTTTAATAAAAGGAATAAAACGTTATACAACTTTTATAATGTATTGAAAAATCATTGTTAAATTTGAAGTTTAACCATGAAAGTTAGTGAAAAAAATTTTAAGAAATGATTAAAAATGAAGTTTTTTTAAATTGTCTTATTGAGTTATTAAAAAAATAAGGTACTTTTCATTATATCCCCGCTTATGATCTTAAAGGAATTGCATGTATCTTACGAAGCTGAAAAAAATAATATAATATAGATATATGATATTTTAATGGTTTCAAACTTTATTTTAAATTAAATATAATTCTATCAAATTTTTTTTGCGCAAAAGTTGATTGAGTAGTGATAAACAAAATTAAACAAGCTAAATGCTGAAACAGCTAAAGCAAGTTGGTGAAAAAGATGGCTTGAAGGATAATTTTGTCGGCTTAAAGATAACATTACTATCACAGATTTATAAGGATAAAAAACAGCTAAATACAGCAAAATTTAATTTTGTTTCATTGAAAAAAGGTATGATTACATTATATCTGCTAAGCAGTTTCCGCCATTGGCGTTTGTCAATAGGTAATAATTATGTAATTTATAAAAAGTAAATAAAATGTTTGTACATTACGGCGATTATATAAGGAAAAAATTACCAAAAATAAAATTATTAAATTAAAAAAAAATCAAGAAATTTTACTTTTAAATTAAATATTTTAACTATTATTCTCATTTATGAACTTCTATTAAACACTAATTTTAATAAAGACAAAAAATATTTATGGATAAAATTTACCAGAACCTCTTATAAAGTGGTTCAAGTTGAAAAAACTAAGCGTTTGACATCTGTTATGCAAATGTAGAAATTATGTTGCGGTGAAAAGAAAGAAGAAATGATTGAATGTAAAACCATTGTGAATATGAAGGTTGTTATTACTTTGGACCAATCATTTGGAACATGCTGTAGGTGCTTATTAAAATACGTTCCTTCATTAGTATTAATGTATTTTTATTCTTCATTTTAGGAAAATTATTCTCTTTCTCACTTTCTTCCCATGAAAATACGATCCCTTGATTATTTTTATTATTAGTAAAGAAGAGGCTTCGAGAAAAAAAATACACATGGTTTACCCTGATTTTTCATGTTACGAAGCTGTGTTATTATAAATGAATTCTTCAGTTAAGTTGTTAGTTAACGCATGTCATTTATTGACAATCATAATTTAAATTTTACCCTTCTTAAAAAACTTATTACCTATTTCATTTTTCGATTTATCGTATGCATTTTAATCGGAGCTTTGGAATGATATTGTTACAAATTTATAAATAATGATTATGTTTGTCTTAAAATATCTCAGACAGATCAGAAATTCTCACATTTTGGGCAAAAATTGCGGTATTTAGACGTGTTGTAGTTTAAAGGCGAATTTCCTAATGATTTGGCGACTTGGCGACAGTTGGCGATATTCTTGGCGACTTGGCGGCGGTTAGCGAGATTCTTGGTGACTTGGCGAGAAATCGATACTTCTGGAAACATCCATCACCTAAGCTCTAGGACCAATATTTTTCGAGATAGCCTAGAAGCTTCCAGAACCTTGGCGAAATTGGTAGATTTCTCCGCCAAGTCAGGTATAAATACCGCAGCCCAACATGGAAGAGTTTAGTTTTGTGAAGACAGTCAGTGAGTGAATACGATTAGTTGTGACTGCTAGTTGTTCTCTGTTTGAGGTATTTGAGACCTGTGTTTGGAAGCTGTTTCTTATTATATCTGACGAATTGTAGCTGTATAATTGTGATTGTTACAACGGGAATTTCGTTTATCTAGTGAGATTTTTACGAATAAAAGTCTTGTGTTCATTAAGTGGTTGCTTTATTCAACTCTCAATCGACACGAACCCGTGGAGCTCGGTACAATATAATTCCACAGCTACAAATTTCTTTGTAGAACATATTGTTCTTTTCTTTTCTTTTTTTTAACTATATTATAACTGTTAAAAATATTGTTTGCCTACACTTCCGTCCATGGAATTTCTGTGGTTCGAATACATTTTTCACTCATCAGTACGATTTTATTTCAAAAAGTGAAAAAAATCAGACATTTCCATTTTCATAAAATTTTAATTTATACTGTTATTAACCATAAAGTTCCAACCAACTTGTCTAGTGGTCAGCGTGCCTGACTACGGATAAGGAGGTCCTGGGTTCGAATCCCGGTTCGAGCATGGATGTACTTTCTCTCTCTATCTATCCTGTCTTTGTCCTTTCCTTGTATGAATGAGGTGTGAATGGTTGCCTACTCTATAAACGGTTCCCTATGGCATGTGTGTTCTGAGGAAGTCGGACTCCACACCAAAATATGGTTCAGTTGAAAAAGTGGAGCAGCGCACCCCATATTGCCAGCCTGGCTGGCACACGACAATGAATGAATGAATTAACCATAAATTGGTTGTCGCATTTGAGTATAATTGAATTTTTTCACAAAACTCGTCAAAAATTTTGAACACCATTTTGGTGCTATACTATTTCGTTTTAGTTTTAACTATGGAATTCTAAATTAATAATTGTAATATTTATAAACAATCAATTTTAAATCTTAAGACTAATGCCTTGCTTACGCCAACATTAAAAATTCGATGATGATGAAAAATTAACAATTTAAATTTTTTTTATTTAATTCATTCTTAACTATTTAACAAATAAAAGAATTTCTATCCCGTGTGATATACATTATACTTATGGGGAAAATGGCGACTGACGTAATATTCTTAGATATGAATATTTAAAATACAACTTAATATTATTTGTTTGTTTCCTTGTATTGTTGCGATTTACTATTTTATTGCAATTAGTGTTGGTAAAAACTGTCATTCTTTTTCATCATGAAAATTTTTTTCCATTCTGAAATTTCTTCAAGAATGAGAATATTATCCTTTTTATTTATCACGTTTTGTTCGATTTTTTTTTTTTTAACTCAGACGAAATACGCAGAAGTCCAACGTCATTCTAAGAAGAACTCGAGAAAAAGAAAACCATTTCATGTTCTCCAAATCCCATGAAAACACATGGAAAATGCCGAAATCTGCTGTACAATGACGATGCATTAATGCTGAATAAAACCGTTATTTCCTGTAGACCGGAAGTACACAGTGACATCGGAAACAACTTTAGGAGAAAACGATTTCGGATTTCGGTGCATTTTTCCCCGGATAGCAGGAATTTCCGGAAACCTTGTGCCAAACTCCTCTCGTACAATCGGAATTTTATAACCTTTATTGTTTCCTTGGCAACGATTTCCTATATATTACATTTTTCTCTTCTCCTTTCTTCATTTTGTATTTTTCTATCGCCCTGCAACTTCCGATCTCCAGAAAAGTGAATAGTATTAAATAGCCCGAAATTAGACGATAGAATTTGTTCCATTGCAAGAATTTCAAAATTGTTGCTTACAGTAATTGCAACAATTGAGAAATCTTTCTGCAATTATCACTTGGCTTCAATGAGTTCTAATAATATATTTTACATTATAATGAAGATTTGTTTAAATTATTATTGAATTTTATTCTATTTTCTATATATTGATTCTTATTGTGCGTTTTATAAAGTAGCGAAAGCAAATATTTCTTATTATTTATTCATAACTAAAAAATGAAAATATTGAATTTAAAAATGATTTGTTTTCTGTAAAAATGAGTTTTCTTTCATCTTCGTCAGAATTGTAGTCATTGTTAATTTGAATTCTTCTAAATAAGTGAATTGTTACATTTCAATTTTTATGATGATTTTTATGATTTAATTTCTCTTATGATGTAATTAAAATTCCAAATATAGTATAGGAATAAATTTTAAATAGAAAAATCATTTATTTAATTCATAAAAAAAATTTATTTTAAGTATTAAATTTGAGAATTTTATTTTTAAATGCAAAATATACGTTACTCATTTCCAATCAAATATTTTTCCATTTCCAGACAAAATGAATGAGAATATGGCTGCATTTATTTCTTTTTTTAATCAAGAAAAATCATATACTATAATTCATTGGAAAATGCGCAGGATAAGCTGACGAAATGCGCTAATTATTTTACTTCGGTGCACATTAAACTAATATTTTGCGTATGCCATTTAACCATCCATGTTTTCCATTCAACAAAAATGGAAATTTCAAATTCCATTTTGGTGCAAAATCTAAGCTGAAAAATGTATAATACAAATTCCATTTCGGTTCTGCGCATGTGCATCTATGTATAAGTGCAAATAATCAAATTTGATTAAAAAAATTTCACACAATTGATTATGTTAATCAATGGACCATTTGAATCATCTTAATGCGTCAATTAATCATGCAAATAATACTTAAAAATTAATGACACACAAATTTTACATTTTTTTGAAAACTAAGAACCATGAGATGTTGTAAAGAGGGATCTTTGTTTTCATAAATATTTTATATTGTTCACTTAAAATATGAGCATAAACTCTTGGTGACGTCTTCTGCTGTCTTTGACAAGATTGCCTTCAATGATGTGGTCAACGACGAAACTGGAATCAGGAATGGTGTGAGAACGTCGTGTTTTCAGAAGAATTCCGGTTTTGTGTGCAGCATCGAATTTGATGGCATGGCATTGTTGCTCATGGACTTTCCCAGCATGCATTTGACATCGTAACCATCACTAGAGTAAAATGGTGTGGACTGCTGTTAAATGCACGTATCAATTGGGGTGATCGAAACGTTCGTTTCCCCTCGATATGTTCGTATTCATTGCTGTTTGATAAATGACCATTACGTTTCTGCCACGTTAAACCCCTGATTTAATCTTTATTTGAGCTTTGCAAAGCTCCACATTTTAGCAGAATAATGCAACATTGTTTGTTGTCGGAGTTGCAAAAACATTTCTTCACTCAAATATGTTAGGCTGATGCCTATACCATCACTTAGTTCATATCTCTTACCAAAAGAAAATGTTAGGCTGATGCCTATACCATCACTTAGTTCATATCTCTTACCAAAAGAAAATGTTAGGCTGATGGATGCCTATACCATCACTTAGTTCATATCTCTTACCAAAAGAAAATGTTAGGCTGATGCCTAGACCATCACTTAGCTCATATCTCTGTTTTTGAATCATGGATTTGTCACCAAACCTTATTCACTCTTCGTTATTTCAAGTATAATATATTTGTCTATTATATTCCGTTTTTTTTACTTTCAGTTCATCCCAGTGTAACAATTTTAATGGTGAATCATGTATTCATAAGTAAAAGTTTGCATATTTTTTTCTGATTTTCACTCTTTATTTATTAATTATTAAAATGCATGTGTTATACCAAAAATAGTTTCGATACAAATATTTTGCATAACTCTTATGTGATTCACAACAATCGCTGTTTTCTGTTCATTTTAAAATTATGTCAGCTGAATAGAAAAAGGGAGCGAAATTCAATTACGGACGTGACGTGAATGAAATTTTGCCACGTGTGTGGTGCCCTCTGTTATCAAGCACTAGAAGCATCGACTTTCATCACATCATTACTACGTAAATTACCCCTCCTGCTAATGTCCGCACTTGAAAATTTCGATATATGTTGCCGAGTTTTTTTTTCTCTCTCGCGATCGTCTCAGTTTGTAATGATTGAAGCCGTTTCTCGCTTCATAAAAATTCCCGAGACTTCCGTAGCAAAAGAGTCCTCTCCATTAAAGGGCCACTGACCCTGTTTTTTCCTATTTAAATTTTTATTTTCTTGTGAGCTTGGAAGGCGATAAAGATCACTGATGCGGGCTCTTGATGTCTTTGGAGGCCCTTTCAGATGCCACTTCCCAATACACACACTCTCGGCAAAAAATGTTATTCGACTGTGTGGTGGGTTTGACCGGAAAATGCTTTAACGCGCACGTGCGCCCGGTCACTGACAGTTAAATCAACTCATCTCCCTTTTCTTATTGAAATTTCCAATTTATCGGAAGCGTAGCTTGCTCGGGTAATTCGATTACAGTTGGGGTGAGTGAAAATAGCTTATGGAACCACGTTAGCTAATATTACGCCATCTGCCTTTTTTTTTTGCTTTCAAATTCATCGTAAGTTGAATGGAGTCTCTATTAGTTGATAAGGCATTCGCCATTAATTATTTTGCGATATATATAATTAGCATTTCAAGAAAATATATATTTCATGCCAATTTTTTTTATAAATAAAACTATAAAGCACTGAATTATTATTAATTTTAATAAAAGTTATAATTTTATCAATTATTTCTATTGACTTTTTAATAACGTTATAATTTTTCATTAAAATTAAAAATTACTTTTATTTTATTTATTAATTTATTGTCAGCTATTAAATTTCCGAAGGGTTAACTTTGCTAATTAGAATATTAATATTTTAATGAATTTACTCATCTGACAATGACGAACTGTGTTTTTACACTACATAATTATATCATACATCATACTCTCCCTCCCTCTCTCTCTTTATATATATATATATATATATATATATATATATATATATATATATATATATATATATATATATATATATATATATATATATATATACATATATATATACATATATATATATATATATATATATATATATATATATACATATATATATATATACATACATATATATATATATATATATATATATATATATATATATATATATATATATATATATATATATATATATATATATATATATATATATATATATATATATATATATATATATATACATATATATATATATATATATACATATATATATATACATATATATATATATATATATATATATAATATATATATATATATATATATATATATATATATATATATATATATATATATACATATATATATATATATATATATATATATATATACATATATATATATATGTATATATATACAACTTCTGAAATTGTGTATGATGATGGATGTAGTATTTTCTTCTTGATATATTATTGCTTTTACCTTACAAAACAACTAAATTTTCGTTATTCAATGCAATATTCCCGTTCTCTAGAAAGGTTAACTGCTGCAACTAGCGTTCCTAACGGTTAATGTAGCTCACTTTTCTAAAGCTTCCAAACAGCAATTTATTTCTGGCTTATAAAGTTTTTTCTTCTTCTCGTTAATAGCTAAACTTTATTCTCTCTTTATATATATATATCTACATCATATATACATACATATATATATATTGTCTTTATGGATATGTATATCGTTTTTTCTGGTAAATTCAAATTTTTTGATGAATTCAATATATTCAATTGAAAATCATAAAAACTACCATTTATCATTAATCAGCTTTTAGTCTTCATAAGAGTTATATATTTAACAACTATCACCAAATTAATTTCTTAGTAGTATATATTCTCGGCCTATTTTGAAATCATATTTAAATAATTCAATGTGAAATGAATTTAAACATATATATTCTTTTTTTGAAAAAAAGTTCTTAAATATATAAAAGAGAGGATAAATGAATCATCAATATAAATAAATCTTTTAGAAATAAGGAAAAAAAATTATTTTATTTATTTTGTGTTCATTTCAATTCTTATAAATAATTAAAGAAGACACCTAAATTAAAAGACACATTATTATTACTAGTATTTCATTTTTAAATGAAGAAATAATAAAAGATTAATTTATTTACACTTTCTTCCACTAATATCTCAAAGAAGTCTTGGAATTTTAGGCTCAGTGTCTTTTCCTTTGTATATCAGATTTTATTTACGTCCTTGGGCCATTGAAAAAGAAAGTTGAAGCGATACAGTATCTGCTTGCTATCAAAGTTTAACTCACAACATTGCCTTTATTATTTTTTTTTCTTTCAGGAAGGAATACACCCATTTTATCACTGAATTATGAGCGTTCGTCTATTATCTGCAAGATATTGAGTGTTGACACATACAATCGTCTTCTTAGTGTCTAGAATTTTTTATATGTACTTAAATATAATCAATTGCCATTTATTTTTTATTTTTCTTATTTTACTAATCTCTGTTAAACTTTTATTGATTGTGTCATATTATGTCAAATTTATACCAGGAAACAGATTGAATCAATTATATGCTATATAGTTTGGGGAGTTGTTTCCAAAATATTTTTCATCGTCAAATTTTTTATTAATTAAATTTAATTATTTTAATTATTTGTACCAATTAGTAAGCTTTTTAATTTCGATCTTCTTTTAAGGGAATTCATTTTGTGGAATTATTCATAACTGTTTTATGTATGATATATTTAATTATTTAATTCGATGTTGAATGAATTTATCATTAAAACTACTTTCATAAAATTATTACGTTATTAACTTTCTAATGCAATGCATGCAATAAATTTTTAATATCAATACTAAATAATCTTTCGATTTGTGACGTTAAAGTACTAATATGGTATAACTTCGTCATTATATATTTATCTTATCAAGAACAAGCTTTTTGATTATGTCCATCAATATTTTAAGTCGCTACTGTAATGGTAAGGCATTTAAATGTCTTACGTTTAGAATTTTTCTTGAGAATGAATCATGTTCACATTTCACAAGATAGCGAATCCAAAAAATCTGAGAAACCTGATATATATAAATGCATATGCAAAAAGAACTAACATGATATCTTTCACCATGTGTTATTTAATTTCCACTTGCATATGAGTAGTTGGGATCGAACCAAGAATCTTCTCCTAAGAGAGCTGTTCTACCACTAGACCACGATGGTCGAATTTAATTTGGTCTTATATAGATGTTTAAAAGAAAAAAATTATACTCTACATGAAATATTAGGTTGGGGAATAAGTTCGCAGTGTTTTTACCAAAGACTTTTATTTAAATAAAAACTAATAATTATATCAATAAGTTAATCAATTATATATTCGTCGTTGCTGTTTACAACCTCTTCCCACCTCTCGACCCATTTGTGGATGCCGTTCCGCCAAAAATCGCCTGATCTAGTGTCGGAAAAAGTTGTTGAGCCAGTTTTTAAGGACCTCTTTGTTATCGAAGGCAACGTACTTCATATGGTTTGACAAGGAGTAGAAAAGATGGTAATCGGTCGATGCAAGGTCCGGAGAATACAGCGGATGCTGAAGGACCTCCCATTCGAGCTCTTGGAGTGAGGCTTTGACGAGCTTGTGCAACATGGGGCCTCGGCGTATGTCGTGAAAGAGTATGGTTTGACCATGTCAGTGCGATCATGGTCTTTTCACTCTAATAACTTCATTCACGCGGTATATGCTGGGCAATGTAGAGCTCCTTGTTGACTTGTGGCATTCTATTTCGAGCATTTTCCAGTCCACCAAAAGATCCTTAAAAACGAGCTCAACAACCGCTTTGACACCAGACACAGGCGATTTTTGCGGAACAGCATCAACAAATTGAGTCGAGAAGTGGAAAGAGGTTGTAAACAGCAATGCCGAATATACACTTGATTGACTTATTAATAGTATTGTTTATTTTTTTTATAAAGAAGTCTGATAAAATATACGCTGCGAACTTATTCCCCAACCTAATATATAATATATGTACTTAAACTGTCATATTTTTCAGGACAAATGTACGTGTTTATACTTTACTGCTGTTGTAAATACATAAAAAAGAATTTTAAGAAGAAACACTAAAACAGTTGTTTTCTATACATCCATATTATTATTAAACATCGGTTCAAACTTATAAATCGAAAATAATTTCTCTTAAAATTTTCTCCTCTTCTCGTTTTAGTTGACAAAAGGATTGCAAACTCAATAGCGAAGAATTTTGTTATCAATTTGATATAAAAATAAAAATTTAATGGAAAATGATTTCGCTTTAAATTTTCTCCTTTTCTCTGTTCATTCAACAAAAGGATAGAAAAATTGGTTTATAGAGCAATTTTGTTATTCGAAATATTTGTTATATTTTTATTGTTATATTTAATATAGTTTTATATTTTTCAAAAAAAATATTCCTTTTCATCCTAATTTTCAATATATAACGGGAAAATAAAACTCGCATTATTCTGCACTATATACGTTGTTTGCAAATACTTCTGAAGATTTGACGGATTGGGATAAAATATTACGAAACCACATTTTGGGGGAGGGGGAAGCTTGGTGGGAAATCTTGCAGAAATTCTTCGAGCGTTAGCAGTTAATGGAAAGTGGAAGATAGGGAATGCACTATATGAAAATACATTCCTCAAAACGAAATACTTTTTGAATCGAATGAGAATTTCCTGGTTCTGACACAAAAAAAGGTTCTTCGATACATAAAGGTATAGAAAATATATTTTAGCGAAAATATATCAATACACTTTTATCGTTTCATTTCTATCCTGAAACGGGCGTGGTTTGTATGGAAGATTTTTTTTTTAAGTTTCTTATTTTTGTGCCATTATTTATTCTTTTATCCCTGGAGTATTCTCATTCTTTCGTTCTCCTTTTCTATTAACTCTAATCTGATCTCGCGGTTTTCTTAACACTCTTTTGTAGGTATCGAGTGAAAATTTATCCTTGAGTCTTAAGAGTTTACGTTCGACTAACTAAAGCTTTTGAGAAATCGGGAAATATTTTTTAATTTATATAAATACTGAGATCGCTACTGGAAATAAGAAAAAAATGTGAATAAAAAGCATCTGCCATCGAACTTTTCTGAAATTGGCGATGTGATATAACGAAAGTATACAAAGCTATGCATTCTTTGAGTTGCAAAAAAAATGGCGACAAGTTTGCATGATAAAAAATTGGCGAGGATATAATCAGTTTGCATGTTTACTGAGAAAAAGCGTCGCTTTTTTTTTCTTTTAATATTTTTTTCATTGAAAAGAAAACTGCGACTTTAACTCGAGGTCCAAAAATGGGCACGGCAAAGTGTGATTTTGGGAAGGTCCCGAGTGAGTCATTACTTGACTGTGTTGAGTTGAGGATGCAATGAATGAGAGCGAAAGGATGCTGAGACAAAAAAACAGGCACGAATTTATTTTCGCCATAGGGATAAAATACGCCATCTTTTTTGAAATTCTACATTCCATAAGTGTTTCTGTTTTAATATCGATTTCAGCAAGTTGCTTTAAATAAAAAAAACAACCTGTTATTTTCTAGAAGTATAGCCGTCAGTTGTATTTGAAATGATGTGAATTTTGATTTTTTTTTTAAAAGAACTTTGATTTGAAAATATTTATCTTTTAATAATGTTTTGTTTTAAATTTGCGATGTTAATGATTATTCATTACATTTTGTTGTCGTTTCTCAAAATATAAGATCCTGTATTTACTAGGAATTCAAATATGAATTGCAGTTATTAAGTTATCTCAAATCATAATATTACTTTCATTCATTTTATAAACAAAACCCGCATTTCTGCAGTTTTTAATGCAAATATAATCTGTTTATTTGAAAGTTTTATCTGTTTTCACAACACTGAAGAATTCTTGTGTAAATATGTTTTTGAATGACTGTATTTGCGAATATTCTCACTGTTTATTATCACATCCCACTATTTTAGTAATTGTTTAAAATCTCATATTCTAAATAACTCTTAAATTTGACTGGTAGCCTAGTCTTACCATTGAAAATAAAATAAATTATTAAGAAGTATCACCTAGATTTTGATAAAAATCTTTTGAATAAATTTTAAGATTTTAAATTAATTTTGTGTCACTACTTCTTCATTTAGTTGGTTTGAAGAAGAGTTTAAAACGGTATTCACAAGTTTCATTTATTAACTGATAGCCACGATACTGTTTCTTTCACACCAAACAGTTTTAATAAATAATTCTATTTATTTTTTATTCTTAGATAAAAAAAATTTTCTCGTGGAAAAAATCATTCTTTTGAAACCACAAATTAAAGGAAGAAAATTATCTGTTTTATTATTAATAATAAATTAAATATTTTATTTACCCGATATTTAAAAATAATATGATGGATTAACTGGAAAAAAAAAATTGGAATAATATAGCTATAAGCTTAAACTAAAAAAAATTTTGAACATTTTTAAGCCTCTAAATTTTAATAGAAATTTATTTCCACTATATACTATAACTTTTAACTGTAATAAAAATGCAGATTCATATACTGTCGATCAATAAGTGCAAAGAAAATCATTGGTAATTGTGTTTTCACTTCATATCTTCTTCCTTGCATATTTTTATCGTTTCGTCGAATAATTGCAATGTAACTTGATCCGTTTTAAAATAGGCAACGCAAAAAATTTAAAAAGTTCCCTTTTAAACATACATATATATATTTATTACTACATAGGCCTTTTTATTTCAATAAAAGGATTCGAAAAGAACTCGAAATTACACCAATTTAAAAAATGATTGTCTTAGAAACATCATCAATTATTTTAATGATACATAGCGTCCAATAGAAATTAAGTATTTTTGTACTTGTGACAGTGCAAAAATGATTACTTGCAAAAATGGAACAGTCTGCCGAATAAGTGATCATGCTCTAAAATTATAGAGTTTTGGAAGTTGTAAGGAAGAATATTTTTTCAGGCGACTTTTTTTGGAATCATTTTTCAACTCTTGAATATTATTAGATTTAAGTGGAAAAAATGAATTGGAGAAATCTTTAGATTTAAAAATAGCATACAGACAAGAAAAAAATATTTTACTGTTATGAGAATCAAATTACATTTTTATGTGATTTTATAAAATGTATATGCAATTCGGATGTAAGTTTTGATTTAAATTTTTGACTACATTTTTCTTGTACTTCAAAATGATTAAAGACGATTAACTAACTAGTAATTTTGAACTAAGATCTAATGAGAAGGCTTTACATAATTTAATAACTCCTTCCTTAAATTCCAACAAATGGACTGAGTAGCGTAATATTTATTCGCAATTATTTTGTGATTTTAATTTTGTTGGTGTAAAATTACGTTATTGTCGAAGCGTTTTTATAGTCTTACACCTAATTAGTCAAACAAATAATAAATGAAAAGCAAAGAGCATGACGGAATTTCACTGTGTTACCGCATTTTCTGAAATGTCATCTTTTTATAATTAAGAATTATTTTAAAGTTATTTGTATTTTTCCATTGATTTACTAAAATTGTTTTTTTTATTCAAAGGAATCATAATTTTCTTTCTTTTAATTTATCTTTTGAAATATGTAAATAGTCTGGAATATGTTAAAATCTTTAACATCTTTCCAATTCACTAGATTTGGCACTTGTTTGTAAAATGAACTTTTTCTTATTCTTGTAAAAATTGAGTTTTTAGAGAAAAAAATTATTATTTAAATTACATAAATCTCGGAATATCAATAACATTGTTACAAATTTCAAAAGGCTTTTGAAAGTGAAAAAAATAATGCTAACATAACTATTACTTAAAGGTAAATTAAAACCATTCTGTAATTTTATACCTGGCTGTAAAATACAAATATATCGATATTTGACAGTTGAAAACATTAGTGAAATTAAAATTAAGATGTATATAAGAGAAGAAAATTAAGATAAATCCTTTTTGCTGCTTTTAATTGCTAATAAATGAAGAAAATAAGCTATACGAAAGCAATATGTAATATTTTTATGTAAATTTAAATATTATTATTTCAATAACGAATTATTAAATATATTAATTTTAATATTGTTTAATCGAAAAATTTATTTTAACTCATATAATATTTATAAAACTCTTAACATTCTGATTTATAAATAATTTTTCCAATATATTTGGAAACTCTATATATAGAACTTAATTACTAGTTATAAATCAATAAAAGTTACATTGATAACTATTGGTAATGATTTTAGAAAATAAAGGCCCATCAAATGATGTTCAAATCGATTCCTTGGTAGTATTGTCTAAAACTAAAAATTCTACGATTATCGTCTTGAGATAAAAATAGTGTTTAGTCTTGTATCTTATTGAAAAAAATGAGTTTGTTTATATATATATATATATATATATATATATATATATATATATATATATATATACGTATATACGTATATGAGTACATATATATCTTAATATTGCAAATCTTGCAATATTTTACAGTATAAAATAGAATATTTGTTATGCAAATGTTTATTTCACTTTGATTTTACGCGATTTTAAAAAATTATTTGGCCGAGTATCCAAAGGTGTGGAATAGGTTAATATCTTTTCTGCTTCTGGCTTAGATTATGAACGATAGATTTCAAATGTTGATACCATTTTCATGAAAGCTAATTCTAATATAACTTTTGAAATAAAAGCGTCACAATCTTGTGATAATATATAAACGGAAAGCTTGTTCCTAACCAAAGATAGCTGAAAACTATCCCAAGATTCTTCGAACATGTAAGATTATACGCATTTTGTTCTCAACAGGGCTTTGTGGAACAAGTCCTTTTTTCTTTGAGAAGAATGGTTGGATGCTTTGTGTTTCCCTATTATTTAAAAGTTAGAAATAAATTGTACACATTTCTACATTAAAGGAAATAGAAATCAATAGGAATTCTGAGAGATTTTTTTGATTTTATTCTTTGCAACATCCATATATATGGACCATTACCTTTATATTTTCTCTCAGAAAGGAAATATACTCTCTGGGAATGCTTAAAAAATTTTAAACAGAGTAGAGTTGTTAAGACTACATATTAGCTTGGATCAAAGGCATTTTAAACTCACGGAGTCTAAAATGCCATCAGGGTCATTGTGTACAATTCCCTAAACGATTCGACAACGTCACTTGTGGTTCAAAGCCATAAGTCATTCCCATTATCTGCAACTCGGGATTCGCTCAGGGAATCATTTAGAAGTGTGTAAAACACGCCAATAAAAAAATTCCAAATCTGTCAAAATTATATGAAAAAAATATTCGTTTTATATATCTGGAACTTTTTAGACTTCAAGGACAAAACTAAAATATACAAGCAATTTACATTGCATGACGAATGACCTTCGACAACATCATAGCATTTTTTTTTATTGAATGGGAAAGATTTTAATTCGATAATTCTTCAGGAAAATTTTTATCCCTGTCTTCTCGAAATAAATAATTCATAAAGTGTAGTGCACGAACTGAGAAGAACAGAGAAGAGAACAAAATACACGGGGTTCTCGTCACTAAAACATGCAATTTAACTACCCTTGACTTGTGACTTAAACCTTGTAAAGCGATTTTTGGAGGTTGTAATATACGAAGTTTTGGCTTCCGTAACTTTTTTTTTGTTTGTTTCTCTTTTTTTTCCACCAGAGAAAGTCTGAAATAGATTATGGTTTTATTTATTCTTATGCAAATTCGCTTTTTTGATTTATTAAACATAAATTCACCCATTTGAATCCTGACGAAGCCATCGTATTTTTAGGTCTCTTTTTATATGCTTCGTAGGAGATGTCTTGTGCTTGGTTAACGGTATGTAGTGACGCAAAAACACTCTTTATGCCTATTTGTTATATGGAGATGTCATTTTGTGAAAACCACCCATTACTGTTTTTAGAAGCCAGATGTTTTCGAGAGAATATTTGCTTTGAAATCGGGCACTAAAGTATCTTTCTGCTCATCTTCAAAGCGAAATTAATTATGTTTAATTGTCGACACGTGAAATTTTGTTATAATCTTTAGCGGATTCTTACGATCTGATAATCTATGCCATTTGATGAGAGGTATTTATTTATTTTAAATTAATTATAAATGTTAATTGTTTGTAAGTAGAACATTTTGTAAATTTGCTGGTACACTATGGTCTTGTATTTTTAATTATTTATTTTTAACTATTATTCTATACAATTGAAAAAAATATACTCTTAATACAACAAACATTTTTATGCATATTTTGAATGATAATTATGCTTGAACATTCTTTGTTTCGAATTTAACAGCAGAAATTTGCTGCAGATATTTTTATGCAGGTGCATGTAAAAGTTAGTTGTAAATAACAGTTTTAAATTGTAATATTTTAAATAATTGTGTGATTTTACTAATTTGCTATGGAAATAAATTTTTCGCTATCTCCTCATTATTCTTGATAAAACTTAAATAAATTATTTTTCAATAATTTCCAAAGCAAAATTTTGAGAGCCTTTAATTTCTGAGATTTTAAATAGAGTATATTTCCTTTTTAAAATAAGTTTTAATTAATTTTTCAGAACTCTAAACTATTACAATCATTTTTCTTGAAGTTGCAGTTTACCCAATCGCATTGAAGTATTTCCATCATTTCTATCGTATCAAATCACTGTGTTACGACCTCTTGTGGTAAAAATTGTAACGATTTAAGAAAACTAATGTTATTGATTTAAATAGGATATTAAAATTAACGTATGAGTTAGAAATCTATTATTTCATTTTTTCTAATTGACAAATTAAGAATAAAATAATATTATTCTGCTCATATAATTCTTTGATCAGTATATCATAAAATATTCCGTAATTGAATTGATGAATAATTGCATTAAATTTGTCTGAAGTATTATGTTTTTTTAGATAATGTATGGCTATACAATCCAATGTTATTTATCATGTACTCTCTATGAATTATTTTAAATGCAAAAAATGTAGTTAATAAATAACTGATTATTACTTAGATATATTAGTTGAATTTATTTCATAATTAATTTACATTTTGTTCTATATAAGATGTTTTACATGAATAGCTAAACACTTTCATGCATTTCTTATCAAAAATGTATTTTTAAAGATTAACATATTAAGTGATATAGAGACGAAATTTATATTTGTCAATTTAAAAAAAATAGTCTGAATATGAATTTATAATTCAGTACTTGATTATATCAATTATTCATCCACGGATTGATTTTATACAATAAAAGGTTTTAAAGTTCTAAATTTATTTCTTCACCATTTATCTTCTGCAGACATTTCCTCAGTATTTCTAAATTTATAGTTTTGTGGAGTTCTTAACGCGGAATAATATTTTTTCCCCTTAAGAAATACAGTGCCTTCAAGGATTCACTTATGGGATTCTGGTGACTTACTCCGTCATAAAATATTAAATTTTATTGCATCGAACCAAAAATTTAAAACAATAGATCTAGTCTAAAATTTGAAAAAAGTATCAGGAATTCTGCGATTTTCTGCAGTTGGAGAAAAGAAAAGAAGTGAAGATAGATAGGTCACCATCCATCGATGGAACTATGAAAAATATACAGAAAAGAACGGCATGATCTTTACTTATGATTTATGTCCAGTTTTGCTGTGTAATTTATCTTTCTGTTTTCGGTCTAACCTCGTATATAGCTATATTTTATGCTCTTTTTTTCTGCGATACGTTTCTAGCATTAGGAAACAAATATAAATCACTGTAGTTCTCTCTGAATAAGAAAAACTGGAAACTATGTTGACTACTGGTATCAAATATGTATAAAAAAAGCCTTCTTCATAAATTCTGTAAATTGTACGACCTTTGTGATACGTATGTTTCTATATGATGAATTCCTTAGGAAGGAATAGAACTGACAAGATTATATTATAATAAATTGCACTGTACGAATGGAAATTGAAATAAATAGATAAATGCATTTGATTTTATGAATATGGTGATAAAAATTTACTATTGGCGTAAATCATACAATGAAATTTAGGCTAAAAGAAAAGTATAATAGAATGTTATTAATATAATTTCGTATGTGTGCATGTATATATACAACTTTATTATTACTTAATTAAAATAAGCTGGTTAATAGTTAATCAAATATTTAATCATTTAAATTCAAATAATAATTAACACATAATTTTTTTGATTTTTAAAAATTTACGAGGTTTGATTCTATGCAGTAATTTTAAGAAAAATGTCAGGACGTTTTATCTTATTTCTACATTTTCGCACAGCTAATTTGCGCTTACTTGCATTAATCCTTTGATTTCTGGCATCATATCTATATTTTCTTTGACAATTAATCCGAAATACTCAAACTCAATATAACTCTTACAAACTTAGTTTCTTTTATTTTAAATTCAATATCTGTATTGGTTTTACAATGCATTATCATATATGTAGTCTTTATTTGTTAGGCATAAAACTTTTATTTGTTACACAATTTTTTTTGTTAGGAATAAAACTTAATTATAAATTGTTTTATTTTCGAGAACACTAGAGAAATCATTTTTATAGAATTTAATTAGATTTATGATATTGTTACTAAAGAATCTATTCCAAAATTTTATATGATTTTTCCAAAGTGATTTTTAGCAATCAAATTTGATTTTTAAACATTCCTATTGTGTGTGCCGTTTCCAAATTTCCTGCGATGGATGTAAATTGTTATGTATAAAAAAATGTGTATTGTGAAATGTTCTCTACATTAAATATGTCATATTGCAAAAGAAATATCCAAGAGAAAAACATATTTTGGTAGCTTGCTGATGTTATTAAAAGGAAACGAAGCGATGAATTTTTTGTTCGAAAAATTCAAAATCGTAATTAATAAAAGAGGATTTGCTACTAAAATTGTGCTCTGAATTATTCTTAATTGCCTTTGTAATTATGCTGGTAATTAGTTAATAATGCTGATGTTCCTATTTGTCTATCTTATAACATAAATTAATTACACTATTTAGTGTGAAAATGTTACTCTATCATTAAATTTTATTTATTTAAGAGTGTTCAAAATGAGTACTTTACTATATTTAAACTTAGGATTCATTGCTCAATATGCTTAGATAGAATAATCTTTTGTTTACTAAATTTTTAAATAAAATTTAAATCTAGTCTGTTTGTACTTTGAAATGCATTGTTCTTCGTGTTTTTCAAATTGGCATTGCTTTCAAGTGTCAACAGAATCCATAGATTGTTGATGATCGATCCTATGGTTTTAAATACGTTTCAGTTTAAAGTAACTTGTAAGTACCCAGGGCAAACTGTTAAAATGATTGATGAAATTCAACAAATCTTTGGTTCTTATGGAAAAAAAATCCATACAAACTAAGTGATAAATATCTACAAAGAAGTGTTTTCCTGACAACGACATAAGGAATGTAAAAAATCTAAGGCACTTTCATTTTTCTTCTGCAGGAAAAATGCTAGCAAAGGCGAAAAAAGTGCCGACGTCAACGACACCGATTCAGAAGTGGGCAGCGAATGCATCGCCACCAGAAGTCAGGCTAAGATGTCCCTTCTGGGCAGTACGTCTTTTTGTTGCGCTTCGGGCCAAAAGGAAGACTATATACCAGACGGCCACTTAGTGCCGCCCGCTCTCAGGCCCCCCAAAAAGAGGCCTCCTAATATATCCATCAAAAAGGAGGACACGGGGGATCATTCTGCAACAAGCACTCCTCTCTTGTCTCAAGGGAAAGGCTTCTTCTCCAGGAGCAAGAAGGACAAAGTTGCTGCAGAAAATATTGAAGGTAAATTACTGGTATTATGTTGTTTCATGCTTATCGAAATATTGCCTCATTTGACGTAAACACATAGAATGAATAGCGCTTATGCTACTTTACAGCAATTACTACTCTTATTTCTATACTTGTAATACAGTAAACCAATAATTGCTTGGTTATTGTTTTTGAAATAAGTATTTGTCTATCAAGTTTTATCTATTTCAGGAGTGAATTGAAAGTACTGATATATTTAGTTGCTCTTAATATAAAGTGTGCAGCATTTTGTTTAAAATATCAATTCTTTTAATATATTGAAATCACATTTTTATCTTGTTTAGCAATTAATTTAGACTTGAATTGCTTATGATACTCATTTAGAAGATACTTAATTTTTAACAATTCTCTAAACATAATTTCAATGACCCCGAATTTCTAGTTTTCTTAATTTTACTGGTAGACTTTTGGAATACGCTCTCTAACGAAATGGAAAAGAGTTTATAATATTTAGATTTATTTTTATTCTGGAATATTATAATTTTAATTCAAATTTCCCCCCTTAATTTCTTATTTAAATCATCAGTTATTTTCCTTAAATGAGATATGAAATATTATATAGGAATTATAATATTTTTTCTCTGCTTAAATTATTCTTATCAGTCTACTAGACATTCTTTGCCTTTTCCAGTTCGATTTTTATTTCTGTCGTTTGATTCGATCCTATTCAAGTCCTTCCTTTCTCTTTTGTTAGCTGTTGTTGAAATAAGAATTTTTATCACTTAAATAATTTACTTTTAATTAATAATTCCTTTAAATCAGATATTTTTATATCCCTCTTGATAGAATTTTTTTGAACAAATACTGTTTATATACCAATTCATTTTGAAATAATTTTGTAAATAAAGTAAATAACTGGTTATATGAAAACTATACACATCATACTAACTAATCTTGATTATCGCTACATTGGCATTCCGAATTTTCTTCTTAACTTAGTCTCAAAGTGTTTTTAAATCTATCCCCATCTTCTAAAGTGGGAACAGAATCAACTGCTTTAATTTCAACAGGATATTGGCTGTTACATGCAATGATTGTCGATATTAGAACTTGATTTTCGACAAATCACGTAAGGTATACGCCCAAAAAATTCCTTATGTAATGCATTCAAATTTGTCATAGATGGGATATTATAAAACTTCACTAAATCAAGCTCCAATATAATAATATAGCTGCTGACAGAAAAGACTGAATTAGAGAATGATAATATTGCCTAGTAAATGTCAACAAATATATGTTGATGACAGAGTATTTGCTGATATTATTATACTTTCGAACCATTGTCGGTATAGTTGACATTCTCTTGATGGCTTATTGAGAATTAGTGATATTTGACTAATATTTCATTTACCCTGTGTCTAAGTAAATGCTTTCACAGTAATATTGTTTGTAAAATTTTGTGGGAATAGCGTAAAAGTTCGTTTGAGTCAAATTTAAATTTTCAATGAGGTTTTCAATGTTCGCATTGTACTGGGGCTCATGTAGTCGTAATTTGGTCTAGGTTTGTGATAATTTTAATTTATTAAATGTATTTTTAATCATTTATCATTATTTTATTTAACCACTTTGTAATTCATTGTATTTTGACGTTCTGTAATATGCAGGAATGCGGCAAGTGGTTGAGGTTGAGCTTCCCAAGTCCAGCCCTAAGGATAATAGGAGCAGATCTGGTGAGAATTTGTGCGATTCCAGACTCCGTCATGTCTCTGATAGAAAGAAAATAACTCCACCATCCCCACAAAGGCGATCCAATCGTGAAACACATATTCCTGGCAAGGAGAAAATGGAGACGCGGAAGTGCTCTGAAGGAGGACTCAAAACGCGGAAGGATTGCCACCCCAACTTGGATTGCAAGGTGAAGCAGCTGGCTACAGAACACCACAACAGTCCAAAGTTGGTTAGTAATGCTGAGCAGAAGGCTGTTTCGTGTAGTAAAAATTCGGGGAAGCAGAACAAGGACGCCTCACTTCTGGTCAATTCTGCGAAACGGAAGTTGATAGTTGCAGATTCGAAAACCACCGCGGATACTTGTGGTGAGTACTCGAATGCCAATCAGAGTGAAGATTTCGATTGTCCGTGCTGTGACCGAGCTTCCAACGCCATCGATGAAAATGGCGATGCCATGGACATAGAAATAAAAATGTTTACCAGCTGTGATGTGATTTCCCCTAACCAGTCATTGACGCATAGCACTGCTGAAATTTCTACAGATCGTTGTGATAAAGTAAGTTCTAGAATTTCTGACATAATTCTTAATTAGGTTGGAACAGCTTGTGTATACAATTTACTTAATTTTGGATTATTATGAAATTTTCATTTATGGCTAATTTTTTTAAACAACTTGTAGAAATACAGGGTGATCTTTTTTAAAGTGACAGTGTTTGGAGCGCCCTGTAGCGTGATCTATTATAGCCGAAAGGGCACCAAACTTGGTATTTAGATTAATCAAGACACGGGAAAAAAATTCCATGAAAAAAAGTTTTAGTCCTAAAAATCGCCGCTAGGGCATTTTGTGGCGCTTTACAATGTATAAAATGTGAGAAAAGAAAAATACTAACACATACAATCGTACAGTTAAATTATTAATGTGTTTATTTATTACATTACTTCCCAGGTGAGGAATCAGACCACATTCAATGTGGGCACCGTTCTCAGAATTAACACCGTGCATTCTATGCACAACGTTCTCCACAGCCGTACGTAACATATCACGAGGAATATTTCGCACTGTCTTTCGTTAGGTTGTCCTTTAGAATAGACAAATTTGATATTCCACCAACACAAACGCACGTTCCGGTAACGTGAGAGACATGGAAACTGGAGCTCGTTTATTACAGCTGAGATTATTTGTCGGTGCTGTCTACTATTTGCTTTTATAGCCTCTATTACTGGCCCTGTCGTCGCACAATAATTTCATTTTGCTTTGATACCCGTATTTTATGCTAATTCTCGTTATTGCAAGCTACAGCAGCACCACAAAATGCCCTAGCGGTTACTTTTGAAACTACAACAATTTTTTCACGGAATCCATTTTCCCTATTTCTTGATTAGTCTAAATACCAAGTTTGGTGTCATTTCGGCTATATTAGATCGCGTTACAGGACGCTCCAAATACTGTCACTTTAAAAAAGATCACCCTGTATATTAAAAACTGAGAAACGTAAGTAATTTTTTTAATTTTTAAATAAATTTTTTATCAATATACTATTTTAATGAAATCGGTTTTTAGGATTTATTAATTAATAATTCTTGAATATATTATAACATTTCCTTTTGCATTTTACGTAGAGTAATGCATCTTCTCTTTGACGCATTTGGATTTTAAACGCAAGCTGTTCTATCCATTATTTAAATATTTTATAATGAAAAAATTGCTCTAAATTTATTTTTACTTTTTTGCCTGAAATTATATCGCAAAATAATATTCCGCGTTGTCTTCTACTGTAAGTAACGATAAATGTATAACTTTTATTTCTGTGAGAATTCGTGATTCATATTCACCTAGTTTTGACGTCATGGAATTTTCCACGATCGATACAAAATAACCGATGAGTGAATAGAAATTTTGTTTTAGGTTACTGCGGTTTTTCATGCAATAACAGTTCTTCCAACTTATATCTAGTGCCACTATACCTGTTAAATAACGTTATTGCCATTATCGGTAATCGAAAGCCATGGCAAACCCTAATTATCTGTACACACTTATGCTGGTCGCATATTTTTTTCTTAAAGAAACATAAATTATTGGAGATTTTGCCTTTTTTCTCTGTTGGAATGCTCTTAAATTTAAATCGTGATCGTTTTACAACTTTAAATGACTTTACAAAATCTGTAATTGTCTATGATTAATTTACGTTATTGCTTTTTTCCTTAATGGAAAAAGTGTATTTCAAAGATTTTTAAAAATATTTTATTTTTCTTTACATAATAATTTTAATATGTTAAGCATACAAATACAGAGCGGACAAATCAAAAGACACCCTATGTTTTATTGAGTTAATTCACGCAGGGCCTTTTTTTCCTAGCCACGTTGTGATTTTCAATATAGGTATTTCAATGAAGAAAATAGGAAAAATAATTTTTTTAAATTTAATTTCATTTATGTTATTTTGTTTTGTTTGTTTTCTATGCCTATACGAGATGTATGGATATTTTAAATAAGCTTTAATATTTACTCGCATAAATATTATACATAAGAGTATATATCTTTTCACTTTTTCAGTTAGATTTATTATTAAATGTAAATTCTAAGGTTGTCCACAGCTGTAGTTTTAAGTTTAGTGTACATCTGATGAAATAATTAAGAAATAAATGTTAATTTGTGATCTTGTAATATATTAGATTTCACATAATGTTTTGGACTTTCACTTTATTTCAGAATATATAATTCATTCTTAAAGTGATATTACTTGTAAAATATTCCCACGTAGGAAAGATTTTTGAAAATATATTTCATTTTATATTATTATTTCTTGTTTAATTTTCACCGCGATTTTTCAATCCATGATTAAAAATGTTCATAATTAAGAAATATTACAATGATAAAGGAGGAAAATGAGAACATTATATAAATAGACGAGGTGATAGCTGATTGGTTGGTTGGGTTTTATGGCTCTAAGTCCAAAAAGGACTAGCTGCTACAGTGTGAGTAACTGAATGAATAGTGCTTAGGTCTGCGGTTCAACGGCTCTTGGTTTCGAATCCCACCAAGGGTTTTGATGTTTGTCATGGTTTGGAATCAACTTTAAACGACAAGTTCCTGTTTAAATTGCCGTCTTGTGCAAAAAGTTATAATTGAGCAACAAATCAATCAGTCAGAATATTAAATAATATATATATATATATATATATATATATATATATATATATATATATATAATATGTAAATTATAATGATTAGTGGTTATACTGTATTTTTCTGCTTACGCGGAAAAGTGATATTTATTTAACTAACAAAACAATTATCTTCTACAATCTCAACTGCATTTTATACTATCTAGTTACCTGGAAGAGATTTTAGTTATGCTATTTCAACCATCCATTTATTTTCTTTAAAAAAAATATATATATACAATATTTGACCGTGAAAAAAACAAGCGATAATAAATGACCTATCTGAAAAGCGAACGATAATAAATTTTTGATCGATGGTAATTTATGTTTTATCGAAAAAAAGAGCTCAATCATTGGGGTGTGCGATGAATGGATTCGCGCTGACATTCATTTGCATCACTCGCACTTCACTGCTAATACGGTTCAAGTGCACAAGGTCGACGGCACACGTTTCTCACTTTGTTTTCTTATCGATATATTTTTGTTTCTTTGTTCACTCCTTCTTCGTAACATCCTCACTTTTCACTCTGAAGTGGCCTCCTGCAGAGGGCCAAGGTTTCTCAAGGTCATTCGAAATTCGTTTACTTTTATTAATGCACTTAGAAGGAATTTGGTTTATCTAATTCATATATGGTTTAGTTATAGGTTTCACACTTTTGTTCAGATAAAATCATGAAAATGAAATAAAATATATTCTATTACAGTTTTGCGTGGAGAGATGATTGTTTGATTAACATAACGCTACATTTATTGGGAAAACCAATTTTTTTTTTAAACCTAATGGACATTTCTGTGCATTTTTCTGCTAAAATTAGTTTAAAAATAAATTTTACCTGCAACCATTTTGTTTTTATATTTGTAATGTTGATTTGAGGCTTTAGTTTAGAGCTTTTTTATTTTCTTAAAATCGTTAGGTATGAAACGAACATTTCTTGTAAGTATTAAAAAAATATATAGTTCTTTTAAATTATTCTTGCATAGAATAAAATAGCTCATTTTATTTTTCTGCTTCTTGATTAGATTATTTAAATGCATTGTCGATTATTACAGCTAGATAGGCACATAATGTAAAAATGTACTTAAATGATCATTTTGTCAAAATCTATTGCTTTTTATTTTGACATGATTCAAATTTGCTGTTATGTAAATTCAAAACATAATCTGTTATTGATTTACAATAATAGGTTTTTTAACATACTTAAAATTGGAGTTTCAGTAAATGTGGTTTACGTACTTGTACATTTCTGTGCATTCTTAATGTTCCTAAAGAAACTCCTTATGTATCATTTATGCTGACGTAAGCGTGTACGCACCGGCATACTTTCCTACACCTAGTCCAGAGTTGGGTACTAACAGTTAAGTGGTGGAGGCAGGGTCAATGTCTTCGTAATTTAGAAACAGGGACCAAACAGAAGATAGTCACTTTCCTTGCAGCCATCAGGAATACCACTCCACTTGGAAGACATTGCGATCACGATCTATTTGCACTGAAGGTGCCCAGCCACCTTCAGTGAACTCGACAAATCTTCGATTTAGTGAGGAATTCAAACTGTAAACCTTTTGATTTAGTGAGGAATTCAAACCTTTTGATAATGAGAGCAACACGCTAACCAATCAGATCACCATCACTCTATGTGGATGTAGGAAATAATATTTCGCTGTAGAAATGGATATAATGTGATGTTGTAAATTTACGAAGTGATTGGGCTGTAGTAATGTAATATTGCAAATGCAATGACCAAATAATGTGATGTTGTAAATTTACGAAGTGATTGGGCTGTAGTAATGCAATAATGGAAATGCAATGAATAAATAATGTGGTGTTGTAAATTTACGAAGTGATTGGGCTGTAGTAATTTAATATTGCAAATGCAATGATCAAATAATGTGATGTAAATTTACGAAGTGATTGGGCTGTAGTAATGCAATAATGGAAATGCAATGAACAAATAATGTGATGTTGTAAATTTACGAAGTTATTGGGCTGTAGTAATGTAATAATGGAAATGCAATGACCAAATAATGTGGTGTTGTAAATTTACGAAGTGATTGGGCTGCAGTAATGTAATATTGAAAATACAATGACCAAATAATGTGATGTGGTAAATATACGAAGTAAGTGGGCTGTAGTAAAGTAATATTACAAATGCAATGACCAAATATCGATTTAAATTTCTTGAAGTTTTAAATGATTGAGAAAAATTGTAGGACCCTTTGTGTCCATCATTTTATCACTGCTGATCATTGAATTTTTCATCTTGAGTATAATGCAATAAAAAAATTTTGGAAGCTCTCTCAGAAAAATTTACATTGCATTATTATTATTTTTCCTGTTACTTGTTCATGCGTAAATCTATTGCTTTAAATTATTATATGGTGAATGTGCTGAAAAGTTTTGCTTAATTTCTCCAAATTCTAGTGAAATCATCTTTTTCATGTATAAAAAAAGTAATAAAATTTATTGATAATTATTATATGTGGTATATATACTGAGAGAGAAAGATTTCTCAGCAAATCATAGACATTATTTTTTTATTTCTTTTTAAAGTAATTCATCTATGAAGTATTTTTCATTTATATAGGAAGATATGAAAAATAATATATATATATATATATATATATATATATATATATATATATATATATATATATATATATATATATATATATATATATATATATATATATATATATATATATATATATATATATATATATATATATATATATATATATATATATATATATATATATATATATATATATGTATATATGAAAATACAAAAATATATCTAACCACCTATCCACTTCAAAAGCAGCTAAAGAAAGGTAAGTCAGGAATATAATTAGAAACACAAAAATATATAAATTGAGATATAAAGAAAGTAGATTTAAGACAATATATGAAAAAATAAATTTAAAACAAAATATGAAAAAATAAATTTAAAACAAAATATGAAAAAATTATAAGAATCATAGGGACCCTGTTTTCTTCAGGAGGGATATGGTCAACTCTGTCGTATAAATGTATGTAAAACTTGTCGTGTAAATCTATTCTCTTTACATTTCAATTTATATAATTTTGTGTTTCTTATTATATATATATATATACATTCATTCCTTGTAAAAAAACCTTTGAAGCCCAATTACGTTGATTGAATAAACTTGCGAATGGCAATTAATGCGAATCTGAATAATTTACGATACCCTATTAAGTAAAAAAGATAGTTCGATATCGATTTACAGCAGCGCTTATGGCCAATCAAACGTGCATCTTTTTCCATAACCCCAAAGGAGTTATATCGCATAAAACTCCGTTTTAAGTTCTGAAGGCATCCATTCCCACGGATTTACAACCTGGTGGAGGCGGTTATGAAAGAGCCTCGGTGAAAGGCATTACCATATTCGAGCCTTCCAATAAATATACGCATTCCAGGATGCTTTCAGGAATAACTCACTGTTCTGAAATGAGTGGTAGGGCTTTTATGACTAGGGCAGCCTCTGTGGAAGGATATTCAATCGGCAGAGCATGAACTTCTGGCAGGATACAGGATTTAGGGCAAAGCCAAAATGCCCTCAGTCGTCGGCAGCCTGTTTGTTATTTAGCTCACGAACGCGGACTTAATTTTCGCATTTATATGAGTCGAATTTTGCTGGAAATCAATACTGTCTCGTTTCATAATTCTCAGTTTTGATAACGTTCAAATGGAATCTGAGTTGAATAATTATCATATTTAGTTTTGCTTTTCTGAAAAACATTTGCTTACCTTTGTTTAGTTTTAATGCAGATTTTGCATTTTGTTTGAATTTTGTGACACTGTTCTTGCAATGTTTGTTGAAAAACATTTTTTTTTAAAAAAATATGTCTGTGAAATGAATTCAATTATTTTCCATCTGCTCTATGATTGTTTATTTAGTTATTTTTAGAATGACTACCAAACTTAGATGGATCGACTGTGTCGATGAGGATTTTGGAACTATAAAGGAGAAAAAATGGAACTCTATTTCCAAAGTGAGATCAGAATGGAATAAGATTCTGAAGAGGTCTTGGCCCACAAGGGGCTGTCGAGTCAATAGAGAAAAAGAATGACTACATGCTTCTCGTTGATATTTTTTCATTAAAAATTACTAATGTTATTCGAAAATAATATTCCATGTAACAGAATAAAATTATGATATAGGACGATGGATTACATTTTGGAAAGTAATCCTGCAAATTTTTAATGCAAGCAGTGGAAGAGAGACTCTATTTTCTCAAGGTGTTCTTAAGATCAATTCTTTATTTTCTTAAGATTAATTCTGCTATTATCAAATGGACTCGTATTTTGGCTTTGAACTATTGCATTCATCGGAGTTGGGCTTCAATGTTTTTCGAAATTTACCTTAAATATAGCTCGCTATCTGTTAAACATCATTCTTTGGATTTTAAGAAAAAAAAAAGATACGTTTTTAATTTTAAGATATGAAAAGTGACTTTGCACTGCTGTATTTTCCCTTATATTAAATCACTTTTAAGTTCATTTCATTGTTATCATTTGAAGGAAAAGGCATTTTTCTTATTGTTAAGCATATAATTTGTAACTTTAATTTTATGTTCATAAATAAATTTTAAAAAATTTCAATTTCCTTTTATTAAGTCAATTAAAGATTTTTGGTTAAGAAACCTTTCATTCACAAAACTTGTATAAGTGCTGAATTCTTTTTATTCTACAGTTGAGATATTTCTTCAAGTACCATAAGGTAATTTCAGCGTTTTTTGCTTTCGTGAAACAGATATTCCGTTGCTAGTTTTATTTTTAAATTACATTTTCTTTTAAATTGGCATGTTAATATCAAGCTAATTAAATCTTTTTCGTGCTATAAAACAATATGATTTTAAAGCTATATTACCTTTAAAAATAAAACTAGGTACGGAATTTAATTTCTATGGTTACAGATGATGAAATAATTCTCGTTGCTTCTTTAGATTAAAGTAAGCAATTTATTGTTAATAAATGTTTAAAATCGTTTCAGGATTATTATGGAATAGTCCTTCAGTATTTTATTTAAATTGTATTAAACAGCATATATACATGGATTCTGCAAGAAAAAAATAATTAGAGAAAAACGAGGAATAATTTTAAAAGAATTTAGCAAAAAATGTTTATATGAAAACTTTTTAATTAAATATAAATATCATTGTTTTATTTCTAAAGAATTTAAGCTACGTTTTTTGTATGAAGATTAAAATAATTTCCGATTTTGCTGGAAAGTATTTCATTAAAACGATGAAGTTATATCTAGATAACCGAAGAAGTTTATAAGAAGCGTCGCTATTGCAAAAGGAATTCCTTTAAAGAAAGAAAGCATTGCCGCTTTCTTAAAGCAATTGATATATCTTCAAGTGCTATCAGCAACTTACTGGCATACATATTTAACTTATACGTAGAAATTTTCTTTATCAGGAGAATAAGAAAATATTTTCAAAATATTCTCCTCTAAAAAGATGGATTACTCTTAAAAAAACTTATTTGAAAGTTTTTTATTTCCATTATGCATCCTATCAGTATAAATATTATAAAGTTCTGGAATTTTTTTTAGAATATTCTCTAGTGCAAACATCGAATTTTGAAAAAATCCTTCATCTGTTATTTTTTCTTCAGGGTTTTCCATGTAAAGTATAAAATGGAATTCCAGAGTAAGGGGGAATGGAAAGAAGGGAATCTAAATTTTTTTTTCAATCACAAAAAGTGTTTCGTACCTACATTGATTCCACACAACCGAGAACTTGTTACAAATTCCAGTGTCAAGAAATACCCCTTTTCATGTTTATTTTCGAAAAATAGGAAGGTCGCTTTTACATTTGGTATTCACGTTTCTTTAATCCTCAGGAAAAGCATTCAGTGTGTATTAAAGTATACGTATATTGATAACTACTATCAATTTTATTGCGGTCAAAAATATATTGTACAGTTTCACGGAATTATATTAGAGCAATAGATATGAATTTTAATAAACTCCACATACGAACACATAAATTATAATACATAAAAAATTGTACAAATAATTAAAAAAAAAGTTTAAGCGAAATTTATTACTGAATTTTTTTAATGATTCAAATTGCCAGCTTCATTTTTTTAAAAAAAATGCTGAGCTATAATAAATTTGAAAGCGACAAAAATTGCCATGAAAGCAAAATAATTTTTGATTATTGTTCTAAGATAATATAAGTTTTTAACACATTTAAACTTTTATCTTAACATGTGGTCGATGCTGTGAAATGATTATAAATTTAATTTTCTCAATTTTTATATAATCTTAAATTAAAGTTAACTCTTTAATTTTTTTGATATCAATCTATTTTAATTGCTAGTATTTTGGAGACGTATTTAAATTTATTTCTTTTAATTTTGAATTGAATATATATATCTTTTTTATCAAAGACTCTTATTTAAACAAAAAACAATAATTACATCAATAAGTTAATCAATTATATATTCGCCGTTGCTGTTTACAGCCTCTTCCCACCTCTCGTCCCATTTGTTGATGCCGTTCCTCTAAAAATCGCCTGGTCTTGTGTCAAAGAAGTTGCTGAGCCAGTTTTAGGGACCTCTTGGTGCACTGGGAAATGCTCGAAAAGAATGGCACAGTCAACAAAGAGGTCTACATTGCCCAGCTACACCGCGTGCATGAGGCTATTTGACAGAAAAAACCTGATTGACATGGTCAAACCATACTCCTTCACGACAACGCCAGGCCCAATGTTGCATAAGTCGTCAAAGCCGCACTCCAAGAGCTCGAATGGGAGGTCTTGCGGCATCCACCGTATTTTCTGGACCTTGCACCGAACGATTACCATCTTTTCCGCTTCTTGTCAAACTATGTGAAGAGATACAAAGAGATACCTTCGATAACAAAGAGGTCCTTAAAAACTGGCTCAGCAACTACTTTGACACCAGACCAGGTAATTTTTGGAGGAACGGCATCAACAAATGGGTCGATAGATAGGAAGAAGTGTAAACAGCAACGGCGAATATATAATTGATTAACTTATCGATATAATTATTGTTTTTTGTTTAAATAAAAGTCTTTGGTAAAAACGCCACGAACTTATTTCCCCTAACCTCTTTCTAATTTATATATATATATATATATATATATATATATATATATATATATATATATATATATATATATATATATATATATATATATATATATATATATATATATATATACATATATACATATATATATATATATATAAAATTGTTAGGAGTAATTTTATATATATATATATATATATATATATATATATATATATAAAATTAATCCTTGGATCGGCTATATTTTCAAAGGTCGATTAAAAATAAATTCCTTTCAAACAATATAGTTAGGATCTTTTTACCGTAGGATTCTACTGAGGTATTTAAAATGAAAATAAATCAATTAAAAAAAAACTAATTGTTAGTTTCGCGTTTGATCTGACAGTGATTAACGCTAACTAAATTTGATTTTTCACAATGTTCTATTGAAGCAGTTAAGACACATGAATCAATAGTATAGATTTTTTCTTAGACCGTCGCTTACGCACCATTGTGGTGTTTTAGTGCATAATTCTTTCACAAATGAAATTTTTTACTAACAGAAAATCTTCTAAGGAACATATTCGCAAAGTATAATTTTTATAATTTCAAATACATTCATCCAAAGGTTTTTTCATTTTTATTCGTTTGTTAAAGTTTATATTTTGATTCACATTTTACTTTGTATTTCATTTGTAAAAATGAAACATTTTTGTTATAATACAGAATCATTGCTAATTTACACAGCAATAACTAATATGCATATGATTTCAATATAAGAATTTTAATCTAATTAAAATTTGTGTTTAAGATTCATTGTAATTTAACAATGCTAACTATCCAAAAAATTGTAGTTTCTAAATTGTTTATAAAATCTTATTAGTTTATATATAAAGCTTCTTTACTTGCATATGATATGATGATTATTTTATGAATAATATACGCACAAATTACAAAATATAAAAAAAAACTATATTTAATGTTACATTTTTTTTTTTAAAAAAATTCATATTATTTATTTCTTATTTTAAAATGCTTGCTGATTGAATTTTTGAAAATTCCTAAAAAAAATAAACATACAAAAACACGCGATGGACAAATTCAATTGCGTTGAACAGGTATATAATAAGGGGATGAAATCGCAATTTTGCAGATTATAGGGTAACCAATATAAGCAAGAATGGCTCTCTTTTTTATTGTATATTCATACGAACTCACTGCTTCCATTCATTTCAAGTTTATCTAAAGGGTGGGGGTGAAACAAAAATGAAGAAAATTTAATCAAATAAAAAAATATATAAGCTTAAGACTGAAATCAATATCACTAACTTTGATCCCTAACTCCCCCCTCCTCAGTGAAGAAAGTAGTGAAAGTTAAATTACTTTTTTTATGCTTGTCCGTAATTTTATTTCCTCTTCTTCCACCGAACCACAGCTTATTACTGCTCCCGAGAACTTAAATACACATCACAAGGACGCCGCTCCGTTTTTATGTGCGAAAACACCCGGTGTTTTCTTTCGCCGGGTATACTGAGGTGAAGTGAAACTTTTCCCCCTTTCTCTTTTTATCGTTTTCGTTCGAAAACGATAAAAAAAAAGAATTTTTTTTTTAGAGTTATTTCATTTTTAATTCAAAAAGTCTTAAAATGTGTGTTTATTGTTTATTAAATGTTGAGAATGAGTATGGAGGTATAAAATATTGGGTTTGATGAAATAAATGGAATTTTTTTATATTTTTTTGAAATTATGTATTGATTTTTTTTTATTGTATTTGCTCTTCCTAGGAAAATCTTACTCATGTATTTTATTTTGATGACTGTAAAAGATATAGACATTCCCCCTGGAGCTAATAATTCATTTATACTATTTATTTTTATATTTTACGTTCATTTTTGTTCTTATTATTTTTTTAATTGGTATATTTATGTACGATTCTTGGGAAAATTTTTTTGTAGGAATATATTGCCATGTTTATCTATTTGTTTACTTTTTGTAAATATCTATTTAGATTGGAGAGCTTATATATATATATTTTTATCAAAGATTTTTTACATATTTTTTTAAAATCCCTGTAACAATTCAGTTTTATAGAGTGTAAGATAATAAGTAAATGTGAATTAAGTACTTTTTGCTTTCAAAAATTTTTTTTCTTTCTTTAATTGATTTTATTTAATTTTTTTTAGTAATAAACATAGTTTATCAATAAAGAATTTAATCATAAACACAATCAATGAAAAATATTTAAAAAATTTAACTTCATATACTTATAAAACATTTTTTAGACAAATTAATTTATTTAAAAATAAAAAAAAACATTTAAATTTAAGCAAAGTTAAGTCATCAAATAATATTTTAAAAAGCTTATACAACTAATCAGAATATTTGGAATCCTAAACAATTAATGGATATTAAAAAACTTATTGAGTTTTCTACTTTTAATGTTTATGATTCTATTGTGATATTTTAAATTGCGAATCTTTCAATTTTTTTATTTAAAGTTTTCTTATTTATTTCTTATTCTGTTTATCAATCTCAGTTATATCTGCTGGTCTTGTTTCTACACAAATTATTATATAACTCTTTCATTTTCAAAGTGAAAGGAACAAAATTTAAAGTGTGTCTACTTAGACACATAGACATTTAAATTAAAAGTATAAGAAATATAATTAATCTGTATAGTCATCATTTTTAATGCGAAAAAAAATTGGAATAATTCCTAGTATTTAATTATTTTGTATTAATGTTTGTCAATAATATTTAAATTGGGAATTTAAAAAAAGCAATTAGTGTGTTTAGTTTCGAATGTCATTTAATTTCAACAATTTTTTTTTTATTTAACACGAATGCACTTTGAAATTTGAAATATTTCTTCAAATTACAATTCTTGTGGAAAAAAAAATAACCTAATTAAGCACCGAAAGAGAAGTAAAATGCGGAAATTTATTTCTTGTAATTTTCCTCTCGGTTTTTGGAATAATAATAAGAATGGAATTGAAAGTGAAACTTTTTGTCTCGCATACGACCAGAGAAAAAGAAATATGTTCTCGAAAAAATTAAGATTTCTTCTTTTTTGTTTCGTTTTCTTTAAATTGCTCTAGTTCCGTCCTGTAACTTGATTTATGCTAGGACTAACATTAAGTGTGTATACTGTCTGCTAACTTTTGGCTGGGGAAAAAAAATTGCAGTATTTTCTTATATCAAGAGAAAGAAATTTTTTTTCAGGATGTGACCACAAAAATTGCTTTAAGTGACTTTCAGCATTTTGTAATGCTCTCTAATTTTTTTTTTTAAAAAAAATACATCTCTGCTTTTTCCATTGTTATTACAATTTACTTCGTACGAAATTATTTGCCTCGATAAAAATTTTCCTCTAAGACATTTAGTTGACCAGATATGTATTTTTGAGCTTTAAATTTATTTTGGTTTCCCTACGAAGAATTAAAAGAGTTAATATTAAATGAATTTTAGTTTGTGTACTTAAACATTCAAACTTGTATACCGCTAGAAAACCCAAATTCAACATACATAATAATTTATAAGCTTTGTACAAATTTTATGTGTAATATATATTATAATTTCTATGCAAGAAAGTATATGTGGTACATACATGGTGTACAAAGCAAAAATCCAGTATACACATCATACACTTTTGAAACATCATTTCTCGATATAATGAAGTATTTTACATATAATATAGTATACCAAGTACATCGCTTTTTTTATACTTTACTGCATAATATCATGTACAAAAAGCTATCATTTGCTACATACCTTACATACTTTTTGAAGAAACACAGAAAATTTGGCATACAAAATGATATTTTTAAAAACTGACTCACTTTAATTTGTATGATATTAGAAAATAGGTTATCAAATAGTATATCGAGATAGTAAAAACACAACGATTTTACTTCCTCATGCGTATTAATATGCAATATTTGATATTGTAAATAATAAATTCATTATTTGTGAGCATTTAATTTTGATAAAAAATTATAATGAACATTATATTGTTAATAGGATTTCTTTCAAGAATATGAAACCTTTTCAGAAAATAAAATTTTTCTAGAATTACTAGATTTTAAATTAAAAATTAAATTAATATAAAAAATAAATTTGAGAGTTTATTTATTATAAAAATCATTTTCCTACAACTTATCAAGCTATTTCATATAGATATTTTGAAATTAACAACTGTAATGTTAATGATGTTAATTTGATTAATATGTCAGAAAATTTGTAGCATAAAAATAGCTGTTGTTTGATAATTATGTAAAACGCAAATGAATAACGTATCTTTAAAAAATATTTATGTGTTACATACGGCTATTTTTTGCATATGGAATCATAGCTTGTTTTTTTTAATATCTCTTAAATTATATATATATATATATATATATATATATATATATATATATATATATAAAGAGCAGGCTTTGTCGAAAAGACTGGCGTTTCTTGTATTTCCATCAACCATATAAATTGTTCTAAAATTTTGAATTTTATTATTATCGTATTGTATATATTTAAATTTGATGATATAATCATCAAAATCAAGTCTATGCTGTAATTAGGCAATTTAAATTGCTTCTATAATTGTGAACTGCCTGGAAATTATTGATCAATAAAAATTTATTATACCTATGCATTCTAAAGAAAGGAAAACTATCAATACAACGAATGAAATTTGAATATACAGATCTCTTCTCCTTTTTTTATCATTTTATTCAAGCAATTAATTTATTTCGTCTCTGGGAAAGCGATGTGATTTCTAACAAGCATTTTTCAAACACAGGTCTGTTTCGAAAGTTCCTCGAAAATTTCAATTAAAAGTTCCAAATGATTCCCATTTACTGCGAACGTCTTTCATTTCAGAAAATCTCATCTAGAATTAAACAAAAACAACAAACAAAGACAAAAGAAAGAAAGAAAAAAAATCGAAAGACATTTTCTAAACATTGATCAATTACCTTTCGGACTGCTTAACAAAGATCGAGCGGAGTAGAGGTGTCAGCTTCCTGCTTATCCAAGTCCTCTGCAAAATGAATGGGATCGTGTGTAGTGTAGATGCTGTCGCTCTCCCGGGTCCAATTCTGCGGTCTTAATAGAAACTAGGAATTTCCTTTTTTTTTTTTTCTTCCTCTTCTTGCTTGGTTGTGTCCTCGGATTAGGACTTTGCTTCAGTCCCTATTGCTAAGGAATGACCAGGGCATGATGGGGATAAATAATGACGTCAAATCCCTCTTGAGTGACCATGTGGAAAAGAGGCATGGTTTGTTTGAACCCCTTCATTGTGAGGGAACGTTTAATAAATTATCCTTGTCTCTTTGCTGGTTGAGGGCATTTCTGTGAACCCTCAGCTTCAGAAAGAACATTTCTTATGTTCTCAGGAGTACTTATTTATAATTTATATCATCCATACCCTTATGAAAGCTAATATACTGATTATTTAAATCAAAAAGAATATTGTCTTATATAGACAATATTCTTAAGATACATTTTTATGAGTAATATGGATGTTGTTGTTGTTGTTTTCCTATGACACTTGGACAAGCCAAGCTAGCTTTTGCCTTTGGCAGTGCTAATTAAGTCAATAGGGAGCGTCTTTCGTTTGGATCAGAGCACCACGAAGGTGAAAGTACGACTTTGCCCTTTTTAAGGTGCCTCGTCATTTTGAACCACGGTCAGGTGACCAGGCCACACCTGAGCTGGCACCCTCCTCTCCACATCCACTCCACACCAGCGGAAGGACTTTGGACGTCACAGATTAACGTGGACAGGTCCCCAACCCACGGTTTATGGATGTAATATAAGGAAACAAATTGGTAGTTTCTTCTGTGGTCTCTAACTCTTTTATTTCATCTTCATGTAATTTTATGCCGTGTCATAATATATTCACGAGTTTCGAAGTCATATAATTACTGGAAATGTGTCAGTTTTTAATAGTTGGCTAAAATATTTCATCTTTATTAATAAGTTTATATTATGATTCTCCGATTCGTTTTTCGCTTTGTTGGTTTTTATACTCATTCGCGGTCAAGTCTTTCGGTTTCAAGCAGATGCTGTTCTTCTAAAATGTCTATACTTCCATCAGGGATTGCCTCACTGGCTGAAACACTTAAGGCTAAAACATACCTTTTGGTCTATCTCATCTTATAGAGAAATATTAATACTAATAAAATTAGTACTTATGATCGATAATGATTCTTTATATAAGCTAGTGATTCTTATTTCGGAAATAGTTCGATATATTTCAAAATAAAATTTATTATAAAGATAAATACTACATTATAAAATAATGGCATAGTATTTTCCAAAATATTTTTTGCTTCTCATTAAGCATGTTTTTCCTTTGTTTTTTTATGTAAAAGCTCTATATTTTTTATAAAATAAAAGCTTTACTCACACAAGAAATTTAATAAAAAAAAAAAAAAAACAATGATATTTGTGCTTCTATGTTATTTGAGAATTATATGAGGGTCTATATATAACGCTTGAAAAATCGTACTAAAACGTGCTAAATTATTTTATTCTAATATAAGCTAATTTATTGCTCATAATATATATTATAACAAAAAGAGATAGTGAGTGAAATGCAGTTATTTTAAGTTTTAGTTGATACTAATTTCTTAAATGTATTTTGATGAATCTTAAGAAAATATATCTTCAAGATGAAAATGAAATCTGTGTTACCTTCGTGGTGAGTGGGATAGATAATTGCATCCTATTTATCCATTGCATTTTATTCTTCAAATATTCCTCCCTGGAAAAGGAAACTGTCAATGCATTGTTCGAAGTGAATAGTTATTCATTCGATTCCATCGAGAGCAAGGCGAAATAGAAATTCGACCACTTGCAGAAGAATCCTCGAAAGAATTATGTTAAGAGACTGGAATCTAGCTAATCTCTCCTTTGTAGATAGAATTACGTAAAAGGAACATCGGTGGTGCGTATATGGGCGACGTCCCTCCACTCCGGGGATGGAGAAGGGGGATGCGGGAAGATGAGAGTTGTAAGCGGATTTGGGAAGACAAGCGAGAAGACACAAACAGAATTAATCGGAGTCGCGGGCCGCTTGACCTTGTTAGGGGAAGAGGCACTTCTTTTTCCACTATTGGCGATTTCCTTTCATGGAGCAATGGATTTGTTTGCTTTGCTCTCACCCCAATCAATAGATTCCACGTCTTTGTTTGTTGGAGATCTAAATTTGCTTACATTCTTTCCGGGTAGCGAATCTGACTCAGAATTTTAACTGAGATTTTATTTTTGCATAAGGAAGAGACAGTAGTACTAATTCGCAATAAAACTTGCTGTTAAAAATAGTAATTTTATAGTGTTGCATTTGTGCACTTACGTTGCATTAGAGCTACTAATGACGCGATCTGAGATATATACCTTCATACATTTGATGATAATGGCTTACGTTGCATTAGAGCTACTAATGACGCGATCTGAGATATATACCTTCATACATTTGATGATAATGGCTTATCATCAATGACGTGATCTGAGATATATACCTTCATGCATTTGATGATAATGGCTTACGTTGCATTAGAGCTACTAATGACGCGATCTGAGATATATACCTTCATGCATTTGATGATAATGGCTTACGTTGCATTAGAGCTACTAATGACGCGATCTGAGATATATACCTTCATACATTTGATGATAATGGCTTACGTTACATTAGAGCTACTAATGACGCGATCTGAGATATATACCTTCATGCATTTGATGATAATGGCTTACGTGGCATTAGAGCTACTAATGACGCAATCTGAGATATATACCTTCCTACTTTTGATGATAATGGCTTACGTTGCATTAGAGCTAATAATGACGATCTGAGTTATGTATCTTCATACATTTGATGATAATGGGTCAACGATCAAGTGACGAAACCTTCATTTGTGTGTTGTATGTCTATCTCTTCATTATCCAAGAAAACGTTTCTATGATTTGCGTCATAAGGTAAAAAAAAGTATCAAAGTGATACGAGACTGTGTTCAGTCAATTGTAAAATGATGTTGGAGAAATTGTAGTTAAATTATTGAATTTTTCTAATCGGGAAAACTTAAATTTATTTTTAATACTTTTATAAAAATTCTAAAATTTTTACAAAATTGAAATGTAAAATTTTATGAATTTTTCCTTCTCAAAGCATGCAGAAATCATCAATTCTTGCTTTTCGTTAGCAAATATTAAGAACTAAGAGCATTTTATTGTACAATATTCATGTACTATGATGTATCTAAGAGTGTTTAATATTGCATTTATTCTCTCTCTCATTATTACATACTTAAATTGAGATACATATTAAATAACAATATTTTTGATGTTTTGCTAGCATATAATCATGCTGATTGTGATCAGGAAAAATGTATGTAGGAAAAAATAACTTATGTAGGAAAAAATAATCTTACATTTTAAAACTATTTTAAATCAGCTTTTCTTACTAGAAAACTAACGCTGTATTAACCTAATAATTTGTTGTAAGAAATCCCTATTTGTGTGTGTGTCTGTCAAACATTTGCACTTAATATTTTTTTCCACTTTGAATTCTCCCATTAAAGCGGAAGCTGAAGAGGAAGTAAAGGTCACTGGATTTGAAGAATACAATTGTTTACCTCATCAACTTCTTGAGTAATACACACCTTCTACACTTTTAAGAGGAGCAGGGTTAACATAAATCAAAGCTTGAACACGTGAACCTAACTTTTTCGATTCGTGCTTCTTCATTAGGTGTAGCCGGAAATCCAACTGTAACCGTATCCTGTGGAAACTGTAGATTAAGCACACTCCGCCTGAATCTAAAGTTCGTGTGACCGACTGCCTTTCTTTACCAGATGGGAAGTAACCGACCCCAAATGATGGCCTCCCCCGCATTTTTGTTATGGAAATGGTCTTTTGTTGAAACTGGACCTGAAATCTGAAGTTTTCTAGTATTTCAAGCTCACTTCTTGGGTTCGTTTCCGTGGAAGATATTAATTAGAGTTTATTGCCGCCTTAACGATTACCAAAGCTGTGAGTATTGGAGAGAATAAATATTTCCAATATTAGTTGGAAAGTTTTCTACAAAATTTGAAAGCTTGTATGAAATTCTGCAATATTTAAAATTAGAAACATCTCTCAATTTTGCATTTTGTAAATGATATTCGAAGTGTTATCAACTTGGAGCATGATGCTAATGTTGGGTTTCAATTCTTATTGTCCATTATTTCTTTCCCCCTTTTTTTGATGGAATTGGTATCTTCACTTGTTGGATTGTTAATTGTTTCTGAAATTTCAGAGTTTAGACTAACTGAACTGTCATGTCTCCTGTAAATTCTGGAAGTATATGACATTTATTTTTAATTTTTGTTTTCGAGACACTCTTTTGTGTTTCTGTAAACCTAGAAAGAAAATCTCCATTGTCTCTGGTAAAATGTACACAAAGATTCCAGTTACATAGAACACCCTATCAATGCATTATCGTAAGCAATTTGTTATTATTCAGTGCCCATAACATTGTTTATTCCTCAGATTTTTATCTTGTTGAGATAGCAAAGCACACTAATCATTACATACCACAGATATTTTATAACTTTTTTTAAATTGAGACTTATGAGTATCATTTAATATATATTTATAAAATGCTAAACGCTTAAATGAAACTAATAAATTTTAAAACATTGTGTGAGAAATTACCAAAAATAAAAGTTTGATACACATAGAATTTGATACTATTAGAATTGAACAATTTAAGTATATTTGCTTAATTGTATAAAGTTCATGTAAATTTATTAATAGGTATTTCATAGACTTTAAGACAGTATTTACAATTTTTATTTTCTGTTTTATATTCCTTATATAAATTTTTACATATTTGTATATCTTTTCTAATAAATCTGTAATCCTAGAGCTTTTATGGGATTCTCGCATCATGATATTTTCTGTAACTGCTTGCCACTAATCCCAAAATGTCTGTCTTATCGCCTGTCGAAATGAGATCTGTTCTATACTTATGTATTAAATATAAAAACGTTCCGGTAATATTGAGATACAAAACTGACATGTCTTGAAAGTATTAAAGGACACATTTTTTACAGAAGCTACGTAAATTTCGTTTCATAATTTTTATTTGTCGCAATTGTGTTATCTTTATTTATAAGAACATAGAAATGGCGTTTTATTTAAGATTTATTTTTTGTCATAAATGTTTTCATGCACAAAAAATTAATAATTCATCATCTTAAGTGAGAATTAAAATTTTACGATGTATGTTGAAAATATTTTTGGTTTTGCTTTGTTATAAAAGTAATAAAAATCATCACCGAATTGACATTGGGTAAAAACCCGAGGGGCACGCCTTTCTTTTTCTTAGAAAAAAGAGAAAGTTGATTGGCATCAGCCTGTATTGTAGTCTCTCGCTTGCCCTCTCTACTGAAACGTTTCCATTTTTACGGGTTATTTATTTCAAACACAATGTACATTAATCTCTAACGATGTACCACGACATATTTCTTATATAGAGGGTCATTTTTTATCCAAAGGGGTCTACAAAGACTTCTGCGATCAACCAAAACCAAGAGATTTATCTTTCAGAACTTGACAGACGTAAAAAGGGGAAAAAACTCATCACTTTGATATGAAATTACCGCTTCTAAAGGATGGCCGTGGTACACATTTTCTGACAGGATGACACATAGAGTCCTGGGCCAAGTCGGTTTATTTATTATGTTGGAATCGAATATTTCATTCCCATCTCAAATTTTTCTTTTACGATGTTTTGTGCCCAGGAAATTCTTTATAAACACTGGGAGCTCAAGCGTGTTTATCAAATAATACTTATTAGAATTTTCCGCGGAATATAGAAGAAATAATAGTGCTGAAAAAATCCTACAATATGTCTCTCAATAAATACATATGAAGTGAATACTGAACACACACAAGTGTATATGGATGAACACATACGAATCTATTCCTGTGGGAAATTTATTTAGGTGTAATATTATGTCTGTTTATGTTAAAATAAACTATTATCCCATCACTCATGCTTCAATTTCCAATAAAAATTCTTCTGGGTTTTCCTAACTTTCTCATGCTATTTAATTCTTCCTTGTTTACATGTAATATTTACAATATCAGGCGAAAATCAAAAGGGTGCAGATACCATTCATCATTGTGAAATCTTCAAGGATGTTCCTGTTCTTAATTCTTACGCCATTTGAACTATTAATCTTTCAGAAATTGTGCATCGAAAACAATTTATTTTGTCGCCGACGGCGACCTTGGGTGTCTTTCGTTCTCTGACCCAAATTGAGCTTGTTTATGGACTTGGAATTTGATGCAAAATGTTATGTACTGCGAAGGCATAAAGCTAATTGGTAGGTTATTAAATGAATCGTGATGTAGCGGTCCTTTATCACGTTTTTCATTTATTTCAATATTTATTGTTATTTTATTCTAAATACTTGCTTCATGATTCTTTCGATAAACACGTGACTGTATTTTAGAGAGGTGTAATTAGATTCACGACAGATTTGCAATTTTGATATTACTCTATTATAATGTAATAATTGATTCATAAATTCTTACTTTCATTACTACATTCCTACGTAACAGCACATGTTTATGAATTGAATATTTTGTTTCTAATCCCAAGATTTCACTTAAGCAAGTTGCAAGATTGACTAACGATTAAACGATATCTTAGGAGCATGTACATTATTTTGTGCATGACATTCATATGATATTGAAATAAAATAATAATGGAAATTTTGCAGCAGCATTTCGAAAACCATTTAAAATACGTTTTTCTTTGCTTTTTTTTTTTGGTTAAAATTTTCTCAAAAAGGATTTTCAGAATAAAAATGAAAATGAAGGTTATAATTTCATCCAGTGAAAAATATATTGCAATTTTAACGATAATTACAGTTTAAGACTAGTTCTAAATAACAATACATATTCTAACTACTAATTTATTCCCTTTAGCTTCCTAAATGCAAAACCACGTGTGTTCTTTTATCATTCAGAAATGTTACTTCGATTCTTAGTTCTTTGCCCAGAGTGGTGTTGGTAACGTCATACGATGTTTAGAATTTTAAATTTTTAAAATCTTTTTATTAAGAAAGAAAAACAATTTTATATTTTAATATTCTTAGCTAATGTAAGAGTTCAGGGAACTGCAATTTTATTTCTTCGCAAAGAAAAGATTCCAGTTTCCAATAAACAGCTGGTCCTTGTTGAAAGGAAAGGAATTAACGCGTTTGGAATTTTATATGAGAGCGCATGGCGTTCTTTCAAAGATTATTAATTCTTACCCCCGTTGATACGCTGACTTGAAAAAAAAAATCATCACCGCAAAATGATCCTTCCTTGCAATCTTGGCGATATCTTCCGCGGGAAACACGATGTTGTACTTTCTAGATAATTGAGTCTGTTTAAGAGAAAGAATTTTCATTCATGCGAACAGATATAATGGTATTTTTCGGTATATATTAAAGAAAAATAAGTAGGCATCAGGGCATGAATTATTAAATTTTGATGATTGAAATTTTCATTTGTATGCATTTCTTTCTTTCTTATTTTGTAGAATAATGATGGATACAAAGCAATTTGCTTATGAAATGTTTTTACTGCGAATAATATGTTATAAATTAAATTTTTTTACCCTGCGCAAAATAAATTATTATACACAGTCTAGTTTCAGTGGAGCAAATTCTTGTCTTATGAAAACCTCCTATACAAGGAATTTTAATTCTCATTAATCCAAAGTTTGCAATCTATAATTCTATTCGCAATTATACTTACATCAAAATCTCAATGTAATAAAATTTTTCAATTGTATTAAGATTTAGATGCAACGGAAATTTCTTTTAATATATTGTTTGTCTTATGAAGTTTTGATTGCATAAAAACTTATCTATCTGGTTTTTTATTGCAGTTAATTGGACGTCAAATGTTGTGAAGAGCTATTTGTATTCACTCATATTATGAGAGAAACATGTAATTAATGATCGATTGGATAAATAATTTATAAAAATAATGTTCATTGTGATTTCAAAAATATCTTCTTAGAACTTGAATATGTGCAAAAAGTTAATTATAAAATAATTACTAGTGTTTGATAACATGGTCATATCAAAGATTAAATAGTTAAATACTAAAATAATTTAGTTCCAAAGAGTTTCTAAGGTTCAGGACCAACTATATACGTTCTTTAATTTTAATGATATATTTATTACAATGTATACAAATCTTATTTACATCATGGTTTCAAGAATTTTAAAATTTATCATTGAAATGAGATGCTAAATTGTAACTTCACAGAATTGTTAGTAAATAATTCTTTTATTGCAACTATCGGCGACTCCCACACTGAAAATGCAACACCATAAAAGAGTGGCCAGAAAATTATGCAAATTTTCGGGGTAGACACACCTTACCGAGTTATGCAAAGGATGTGAAATGTGCAGTTCACATAGGATAAGATATAAGTAGAGGAACCGTCTGTGCGGATCATGTTCGCGCCATGATTGCTGCTTGGAAAATAATTGTTGAAAGTTTGTTCTTGCCGTAAAAACACCTGTAATTGCAGAGAATGCCAGGCCATCGTCAACGGAGTAACATCCTGCAGACCGACAAGTTAAAGAGGGACATGGTGACCGGATTGAGAAAAGCAGGTCGGTCCTTACGACAAGACACCTGGTCGCATCCACAATACACCGGTTGCGGCGAAGATGGTTGGAACAAAGAACTTGGAACATTTGCTGGGTACTGGTGCAGCTGTGCTCGCCAGATCAAACAAGTTTAGGATATGATTGGATGCCATTTGCAAACACCGCCTCTTTCGGAAGACGCAATTTGGCAAAGGGTTGACAGGAAATGGAGAGCCATTCTTCAGGATGCCATCCGTACTCTCATTGACTCTGTGTCTAGTCGTGTTTCTTCGTGTATACGTATAGCTTAGACATGATGCTTTATCCACGGTGGTCCTACAACCTACTCTTCAACCCTGTTCTCGCTTTGTATTATGCATATCATTTCAAAATACAGATCACTTATTGTTTGTTGCTTTCTCTCCCTATTTGTCGAGTTTCGTCACTTTATAGCCATTCCTTCTTGGTGTTGCATTTTCAATGTCGGGCAACGTACATAGTTGTTGTTGTTGTTGTTCCTTATTCCACTTGATCTAGTACAATCTAGACCAAGTCCAGTAGATCGTTCTCCCAGAGAAAGTCCCGAACCAGCGCAGGGTTATCAAAAAGATCTCTCTTCTCCAAACCCAGACAGGAGAGCAGATGGTGCGGAGAAGCTTGGTGGAAATTACACCTGAAGCACACAGGGAACACTTTCTGACCCTGAACGAATGTAAGGGTGCGAGTATGTCCAGTAATGAGCCTGGTAATGGTGGTTTGCAATTTCCTAATGCCCTTCAGCTCCATTGCAGCCCCAGGAATGTACATAGTAGAAGAGACTTAATAAGTTTTTACAATTAAACCATAACTTTCTGTTTTCTTAATTTTTCTTTTCATTTTTAAAAATGTAAAAAAATAATTTTGGGAAGTTAGATGCATTTAAAGTACCTTTTCTAAGCTGAAAATAATTTTCAAATTTTAACTCTTAAAAATTAGCGCACAATAATTTTCCTAGAATTTATGAATGTGTGAATGGATTCAAAAATGCGTTTAATAACCAAAAAGTTTCTTCTTATTATGGAAATTCTGTTCTATATGATACAAGAAATTTTGAATATTTAGTTTTCACTGAATGTATCTTTTCTCTCGTTTAAATGTAAACCATTGAATATACAATCGGTTAAATACGTGTATATGTGTACTTGAATACACTTTCTTTTTTTTAAGGCTGTTCATAAGTATTTGAAAATTTTATGCACATTTCGTACAGCTATGGTGTAGTAGATCTGCATTTTGGGGCTAATACTCAATGCTGCGAAATGTGATCTAAGATTGATTCTCTAGAACTCCATGAGTTGATTTTAAATTAAAATCAGGAAGAGTGGTATTCTCTTTCGTAATAAATTAGGTCAAGGCTTTGGTTTGTGTAAAAAAAAAAAAAATCCTTGTCTATAAAAAGAATCAAACTTATCCCTATTTAAACAAGAAGAAAATTCCTAATTTCTGCGTATTCTACTGTCCCAGATCAAAGGTCTCTAGAAAAATTGTAGTAAAAATACTAGGATTGTCGCCTACTCCGTGATTTCTTGAAATCAACCATCTGAAACCAAGGGAGCTTTTGTTTGATGCTTTGTGTATGAAACTAAGTGATAAATGAGCCTCAAATCAAGATTTTTCCATCAACTACTAATAATTTTACATCGGTCCTTATTTAGTAGTAATATGATTTTCACATATCTTGCCACCATTTATAATACATATTATCCGAAAATACTGATGGTTTGTCTGTCGCTCAACGGTCATTTTTTGCTCACAAGGGCTAATTAGACCACCTAAAATGCTGAAGAGCTATTTGCTACAAATACAACATTTTATGTAACATTTAACAATAATCTAAATGATACTAGTAATAGTAGTTACAATAATAACATTAGTAGTTACTATAACAAGCTAGAATACGCCTGAAACTAAATCATAATTGGGTTAAAAAAAAGCAATACAATTTTTTCCATCTATCAAAGAATATTTTACAATTTTTTCAATTTCTAACGGCATGTATTTGTTAAATTCTATATTATTTGATAATTCTTGAAATGTTGAGTTTCTTTCATTACTGATGTGTAATTTAGAATCACTGTTGTAGTCAATAAAGGCATATTCCCATTAAATGATATTTTATATGAATTCCGATAAGAGTAACTATCATCTGTTTCATGAGGTCAAAGACCTAACGCGAATGGTTAAAAGGTTTAAATGTTGTCTGTCACCAGAATTAGAAGTCTTAACCGCAATTCTCGCAACTGCTGCTGTCCCAAGCCTTATTAGAATTTAATTGGCGAATTTGACGTTTGTGTGAACAGGAAGTGATTCATTAGTTGTAATTTTTGATTTTTAGAGGGGATTGAGACGTGCATTTTCATTTCTGAGACGATGAAACGACGTATGCTAGGGCAGGTGTGGTTGGGACCACGATTGGACATCTGTCTCGCGCAAGCTGCATCTTCCATTTGAAAAGAAGATGGGTGTAATTCCTGTCTTTATTGGGTTAATAGCCCCATATTTTTACATCACATAAGCCGATTAATAATCTTCAGTGACAAGATTTGGCATCAAGCTAACTGATGATCATATAATGAAACTTGATATTTTAAGGTATGACACATAAATTGGGTTGTAAATACGTGAGGAAATTCTGAAAGTAATTTTCATTATGCACAGTTCTTACATCTGGCCTTCTTACACTGTATAATTTCACCGTTAGGTTTTACCATTTAATTCGATATTATTTTAAATATAAATTTGTTTAAATCAAACTCTTTTTTTTATTTTGTTAACGCAAATGATATAAGGTTTTTAATGTTGATATCATAAAAATTGCTAGTTTAAAAATAGAAAGAATGGAGTATAAATTATTTAAATTTATTTCTAATGCTCATTAAACTTTTATTATTTTGAATTATTCAGTTATATAAGTAAGCAAGGAAAATTTTCATTTTAATAAAATTTTATAACAATTTTGGATACATATATATATATATATATATATATATAAGATACTTGAAGATGTGATGGTAATAATATATTTTTATGTTTATTTTCACGTTTAGTCTTCTTTTTTCTAAATTTATGCATGTCCAAATTTATTTTTTATTTAATTTAAAACTAAATTAAAAATTTATTAACATTATTAGATATACTTATTAATAATATTATAATTTAATTGCGTTTCAGTTAATTTATTATTGACTAATTAAACTAATAATAATTTAATATAAGCTAAGCATTGAAGGAATATTTTTGCATGTGAAAATAATAAGAATACTTAATTTTGGACTTGTCAAAAAAAATCTTGTATTTAATATGCATACATATATTCATTTTCAATGAATAAAATATATTTTAGTAAAAAACAGAATTTAAGACTCATTTTTCAACTTTCTAATTTTAATATCACTTTAAAAGCAATTCGATTATCATTTATTTGGAAAAAAAAAAAACTTCTAAAATCGATATAGACAATAGGCGATTATATGTACATTTTTTTTCCTTCCAAAAATCAAGAGGAAGAAAAACATCTCTCCTCGACGTTGAATAAAGAAAATATATTAGAATCTCATCTTCCGCCATTACACTTTAACACGAAATCATCAAAATTTTATACATATTTCTCCTCTTTTTTATTTTTGTTTCTCAGTTTATAAGTATTAAATCTTTCTGATGTGCTCTTTCCCTTCTCGCTCTTTAATTTAAGCGATATTTCGAGAATCAAGAGGAGCTGGCAACGGGGTAAATGCAGGGGGTGAAGCGGCAGGAAGGGATGAGGACGTTTCTTGGGGATTGTGGGTAAATGACCCGCTTGATAGAGCCCCGAAGAAATAAGTGATTTCTAAAGGCATTATATCTTGGGCGGGAGGGGTTGTTGCTTTATTGATTTTCGCTGAGAGATCTACTCTTGCGTAAATTCTGCGAAGTGTTATTTTTTCGCGTGCAAGGGATGTTGCTTGCATTTTGTCTGCATAATATAATACCTTTGACTAATATATATATATATATATATATATATATATATATATATATATATATATATATATATATATATATATATATATATATATATATATATATATATATGTATGTATATATATATGTATATATAGATAGATAGATAGTTATTCAAATTTAGTGCTATTCATAATTTTGGTGATTTTTTGAAGAAATTTTTTCTTTCTTTAAGAAATGATTTTTTTTAAGGGACTTTGTAGAAATGGTATAACTTTACCTGTAGCATAAACTACGAACAAAAATTTTAAGAATATAATGAAAAATACTGAGAATAATAGAATTAAGAATAATAATATATAAAAATATATCTGATGTTGTTTTTCCAATAAAAGAGTCTAAAAAAATTTATTATCATAAATTATTTTTTCAAAAAATCATCATAAATATAAATATTCAACATAATTTAATTGAACTCAAGTTATTGATACTTTATCGGTACACGAATAATACGAGAAATCTTCAGTATAATGTATTTGATTCAAAAGTTTTATGTACCTGTGTCTAATATTAAACATTTTATAAAAATTTTATTTTGAATATTTATTAAAATTATAATAAAACTGATAGCTTAGCTATTTGATGTGTGCTTTTTGGTGCTTTATAAACTATTATAGTTTTGAAACTGATTAAAGTATTATTAAATACAAAAAAGTTTACGAGTTTAAAATTTATATCATTATACATAATCCTATACATAGTTAAATAACTAAGGTTTTAATTAATTATTTAATCAATGTTTGAATGGGCAAAAGTTATACTCAAAGAAAAAAGTACTGGTTTTTAGTTAGAATTTTCTTATGTTGTATGTGTGAATAGATATTTTTATCCAATAGCGGTTTTGTGTGTGGAAACTGATTACTACATGCTGTGATTCGTTATTACTATTCAAATTTATATTCTGAATCTAGATTTATTTAGTTAATGTTAAATTGATTCTTTCGAAATTTTGAGAACGTTTCGAATTATTTAGATTTTATGGTAGTCATTTATTATTGGTTTTTATGTCAATTTCTAGTATAATTTAAATGATTTGAAGATTTTTTTTGTATTAATAAATATTACAAATTGAACATTAATTAAATTATTAAAAGTATTTTGCATATTATGGTTTCAAACAGTATGTAAAGCATTTTTTATATAATCTGTAATTTTACAATATGGGATTTCATTTAGTCACATTGATTGAAACAAAAAACTGAGAGTGATTAAACTCAAACATTTTGATTAAAAATTATTTGAATTAAGATTCCTCATTGCAGTGACAAAAACAGCAGAAAACTAAAATGTATTTTTCAAAAACAGCAATGGTAGAAAATAATTTTATTGAAATATTAAATGCAAAGATGTAATATTTTGTATTTATTACATCTTTGCATAATAAATGCAAAGATTTAATACTTTGTTTTTATTTTTGAAGTAGAATATTTTATAGAATTATTCTGTGCTTATACGTTATTCATATAGATTCTTTAAGTGATTGATGTTAGCTTTATAAAAAAAAACATGAAAAAATTAAATATGTATTTAATTCCATTTTTTGTGAACTTTCTTATTTTACTTAGGGATTTGATGAAAGTAAAAAAGCTATTGCTTCACTGAACAAATTTAAGAAGAGGCAAAAGAAACAACTTATGTGAATAAACAAATAGATATCTTAAGACACGAAATACTGTATTAAAATATGAAAAGCTGATTAATGAATGCTTTTTTAGTTACCCTTTCTTAGAGATTTTTTTAATGTTTTATACTTTAATTTATTTAATTGATTATGATGCAAAAATCTAGAAATAAGATAATTTTAATTGAGAAGCATCTTATATGCTCCAGTTGAAAACGAAGTTTGGCAGACATAACAAAATGAAACTACGGCTTCTAGTCTTAATCGGTCCAATGACGATTTTCTTTTTTATTCCTTGTTCCATAAAAGGACTATTTTATGGGTTGAATGATTGTCCTTAAAAGTTAAGTTGTAGTTACAGCAGTGGTTTTTGTATTAACAAGAGCCATAACAATAAAAAAATCATGTTCTGAGTTTGTCATTTTTTTGTCCAGTAACAAATGAGACATTGTTAGTAACTTCTAAGACCGATAGGAGAAGAGGATACAGAAAAAAAGGGAAACATTCCCTTACAAACCCGCTGTGGTCATTAAAGAGACTCTTACATCCAGACCGAAGCAAACTAACAAGAGAAGAACATAGAAAAAAACAACACACTTACAAACATATTTAGCTGTCCAAGGCAGACTTTTTTAAGGATTAGTCTTGAAAGAAAAGTGTGTAAGCCTAAAGAGTTCTCCAAGGCGCTGCAAATAAAAAAAAGCTGCAAAAACGCTTCACTTTTCATTATTTTTAGATATTCATTAAAAAATATTAAAACCTCTCATGCAAAAAAAAAAGTAACTGACGAGGATTTGGCTAAAGGAGATTGGTTAAAAAACTTATTCTTTAAGAGAGTTTGGCAGAAAAACTCTTAAGAATAAGTTTTTTTTTTAAATTTTCTTTATAGTTCAAAAACCGATAAAGAGTATTAAAAGAGAAAAATTCGCTCCTTTGTTCTTTAAATGAAGGGCAAGGTCTGATTTATTAAGAAGAAAAAAAAGAAGCATTGAAAGGCTTAAGGAGCTACTTTGGGAGCTCTGTAATGAGTTGAGCTAATTAAGGCTATTCGTGATGAACTTTCAGTTTGTGCTGATCAAAGAGGGTCGTAGTGCTGTGGTAGAAGGATGGGGACTGGATAGTGGGGTGGGGTAAAAATTTCCATTAGGATTATCGATAATGAATTTTGAATAACATCTTGTGTTAGTGGCCTTTTAAGGTATTAAGCAATTTGACAACAACCGAGTCTCCTCATAATTTTCGATTCACTGCTTTTTCGTTTACTGTCATCCAGAAAGCAGCATTTGTAAACATGGAGCTGCATTCAATTGATTCTCAGTGATTCGAACAAAGTATCTTATCATCAATTTGAATGTGTTACTTATAATCTCATAAATTATTTCAAAAGTTGAATTTGTTTTAAAATGTTTATATTGCTAAACTTCCCCTTTAAACACCTACTGAGTTGGCGGATTACCACAAAATTTGATGTATGGATTATATACCTGCCTACATTTGAGGAAAAAAAATCTGTAGATTCTACTGATTTTGAGGGAAAAAATCAAAGAGACACTAACTAGCGACATTTTTGCTTGAAACAGAATGTTTAAAACGATAGTACCGCAAAAAGACAATTTTACTCTTTAGATTATGCATTCTGAGAATGATTTATGCTAAAAATATTGTGTTAATCTTAATTTTTTAATGAAACATTCATCAATCTTATAAAAGAACTATGAAATATAAAAGAAAATACTATATGTAAAAAAATAAACATCAACGTTTATTTCCCAGTAATTATTTTATAAGCCAACTTTTACTACACTAGTGCAATTTATAAGTATTAAACTTACAACACAGTTACATAAAATATATAAAATACATTACTAAATAAATGTAATCTAATGACAAATACTTTGACGGAAATATTTTCCTAATTAAATTACTAATAATTAGAAATAGTCCTCCTAATTGAACTGCTTATGTAAACAGGCACCTGGTGTCTGCTCTGAATGCTAATAATATGACTGCCGATTCGTAGGAGTCTTGGCAGCCTAGTGGTTACAGTGTCATCCTCCAACGGCGGACTCGAAATTCAGAGGAACACATTTAAAAAATAGTATGTGTGTGTGTGTAATTATTATTATATTAGCGCGCCATCTGTTGACTATTTAAGCTTCTAAAACAGCTCAATAGACTTATTTTCCCGGCAAAATGTCGGCTGTTTTTAAATTTTTAACTGAAACTGCCAAAAATTAGTAGATTTTCATACATTATCGGAAAATCTGGAGAATTGATGAAAATTCAGGAGTTTCTCGGTAAAATCAGTAAAGTTGGCAGCTATTTAACGTAATGTTACATTTGTGGATCTGCAATTATATTTCTTATAATATTAATATTTAGCACTCTAAAAGTTATTACTTATTGAGGCAAAGTCAATGGTATCGTTTTAATACGCATAGAAAGATATGTTATGTACTTAAGAGGTGAATATATTTTGTATTGTGGTTGTTGTGTGGCACATGCCTTTCTCTATATGATTTCTACTCTCGGCAATTTGTGACTGAATTAATCTTGCAGTCTTAATTCATTAATCCTACAATGTATGATGTTATTAAATTACACATGGTTGGCAATGGAACCATTGTAATCATACATACCTGACCGGGTAGTTTAAATTAACAACTGTTGAACTGCCCATCAGTTCAGTTATACTTCTTCCTCTGTAAAAAAAAACCTAAGAAGCAAAGTTTTATTATATATATTAATTGAATGTTAATAATTTTGTAATAATGTGTGAGAAAGAGACCTTTATAAAATATTTTGAAATGTATAAAATTTGTGTATGTAAAAATTTTTTTATTGCCTTCACGAATAAAATAAATTCAAATATAGTTAGCAAAGTTTCTAAACTATTCCTTGAGTATAATAAAGTGATCATTCTGTTTAAAGTAATATACATATTACATTAATCAAAAGAAAATAATAACTTACTTATATATTAGTAAAGTGAATACATGTGAATTAAAGCTTTAAAATTAAAGTGAAAAGAAAATATTTAAAAACAGTTTTATATAAATTACTCATTTTTATCTAGAAAAACAACGAATGACTTTTAAATGCATGAGAATTGTCAACGTAGATGACTATTTAAAGATTAACAGAAAATAAATAAGCATTTGTGTTGAATAACAAATTTGTAATTACAAAAATTATGATATGATATCAAAGTTTATAAAAATGCTATTAACTTTTCATCCAAAATATTTTAATTCTAATATGCACTTTAAATACTTTTTTATTATTTAAGATTATTTCCTAAAAACAAAATGAATAATTATAGCAGTTATATGAACCATTATAATCTATATTTTGATTACAGTTCAGCACGCAATGTTTTATATATTTTACATGTTCGATTATATATATAAACCAAGAAAATTTTAAATAAAGTAACGGCAAATTTAAAAGTAAATGAGATAATGTTTTGTTTTGTCATGTTATGCAAAATTCCTAGAAAAATACTGAGAATAACTTATTCTAATATTAGAAAATGAAATTAATAAGCGAATGGGATATCTATCTTATTTCAAATGTTATAAATAATTAAAAAAGTTTATCCTTCACAATGTAAATCTAATAGTAGATATTTCTTGGTGAAAAATTTTGCCTCCTAATCGTAAGTAATAGTTCGATGGAAGTTTTTGGCATTCACTTAACTTACAAATCCAGCAGAAATTCCATTGCTTCTTTAAGCATTGTTAATAATTTACAAAAAGCAGCTGATGATCATTTGATGTCACAATCGGTCATCCTGTATTTCGATGAAAATTGATTTGAAAATAATGAATATGAAATTGTTTTCTGGATGAAATCTTTTATTAATCTATTTTATTGTATTAATTATAGAGTGTAATAAGTTTTACGGTGCTTATATTGAAATATAGCCCATTACTGGCATGTAAATTGTTAAACTTAGGATTAGATGTTGAGAATTATGAAGCTTTTGTAGTTCTTGAAGAATATATATGAGATAAGGAACGTATTGGAATAGAATATTGTTTTCAGAAATAACTTGAAGAATGTAAAAATAATTTTATTGGAAATTCTAGTTAGTTATTAATCAGTTAAGAGTTAATTATTAGTATTTTTTTCCAACGGCAGGCACTTGGGTGACGAACCCTTTGCCACAACAAGGCCAGAAACTGCTACTCATTTGCCGTTACCCTGCGGACACCTGTGAACAAAGTCACGGGGGCGAGTATATTGTTGCCTGCGCCATACCACCACAAACCCGTTCATAAGGTGGGTCATATTCATACATCATCACAGAAGAAAGGACAGAGAAACACAGAAAGAAAGTAACATCCATGCCCGAACCGGGATTCGAACCCGGAACCCACAACTCAGGAGCGCTTACCACTCAGCCATCGGTTGGCTTTATTAATCAATATTGTTTTCTCTATTGTCAAAAATTTTCAAATTAAATGTATTAAATTTTAAAATTTAAAATTACACTCAGAAGTATAATGAATGCACACTGTGTGTGTGTGAGCTTTACCTACGCGTATAAATCTTAAGAATTATTTAATAAAAATTATTAACAATGATATAATTAAACTTAGTGTTTTGTGCTAAGTTCTGTTACTTAAAACATTTTGTATCGTTTTAAACATAAAATGAAAATGTTAGTTCAATTTATTTGTACATTAATGGTTCTTTGTGCGTTCTAATCATAGCAAGCTTTTATATTTAAAAATGTTATATAACAAATATGATAATTTTAAATGTTATTCATAATTATTTGTTTCAATTGAAACATGAGAATTTTTTTATCTGTAACAGTCCAGAAGTTTTCATTCAATTGTGAAAATCTTGTATATGAATTCTTCTGTCTTCATGCTTGGTAGAAGTTGTATATGAATAAGATCAAAGGACATTTAACCCTTCAGTCTCATGCATATTTATGTGATGAAATTTAATGGTTGGCAACGAAATATTATAAAATCTCATTGCCAATCAAAGTTTTGAAGAAATTTATTGGCAATCGTGTTATTATTTATGCTATCATTACTTGATCATACAAATGTGAACACATTCCTTAAAATTCTTTAAAAATCCTTTCATAGCTGATAGTAAACGGCTTAAAGAAAATGTTTGCAATAATTAGTGTGCTTATATATTTATTTATGCGAAGATAATATTGAGTTTTACTGCAGTTAATGATATACCTGCATAAATTAAAGGATAAAGGATACAGTAAAAATAATAAAGATTGAATAAAGAACTATGGTAAACATAGAATATAAAATGCATACATTATCTTTTAATACACACTCGCCGGAATTTGCACCGACCAACAGTGAGTTTACGCACTTTCTAATGGCTTTGAGAAGAATGGCGACAATTACTTATTACATCCAAGTTCTTCTTTGGCGTTAATGAAATGGGAATTATTCTAATCAATCGCCAAGCGTTTATTACCCACTGACGTGGTACAGGAAAATGGCGGTCTAAACGTCTCGACTGGGTAGGCTTTACTCTTATGAATATTAATAATATCCGCGCTCTAATTAATACTCTTCTAATTAATTTTGAAAATGGCTGATTGCGGGAATTCTATTAGATGGTATTATATCACTTTCTTAATGAAAGGTGTTATTTGTTTCCTAGCAGAGAATAATAAATTTATACAGCAGATTTTAAATAAACATGGATTTAAAAGGAACGTGGAGTAACACTAGACGTAAATTTAGCGATGAAAATATAATAGTGCATTTTATATTCATAGCAAAATTATCACTCACTTGTAGATAGATGAGGATCGCTTGCTCCACTTTAAAAGAATTGTCTTAATTTATTAATCAGTTGGTTTATATGAATGAAATTACCCATTTCAATGAATTAATAAATTTTATTCGAACTTCATTCTAATTTTAAGAAGTAATATTTCATGGATAAAAATAATTTTAATTTATTCAGTTTTTAATCAAATGTATAATAAAAGTGATTTATAGTTATTTTAATTAAGTTTTTAATAACTAGTATGAACAATTTTTGATTTCTCCTAATCAGCAGTGATTTTGTCTTTCCACCTTTTGAGAAATAAACTCAAAATTATGTATACAAAAAATCGAGGAAATTTTTTTTATATGAATTTAAATAGAATTATTTTATTTGGATAAAATATATAGCCGTTTAAACTTTGTTGATTTAGAATTTAATTATAAATGATTAAAATCTCTTAAGCAGATTTATTAATGGTTTTTAAAAACTCATTTCACAAAACTTATGAAACAAAAATTCCATTAGTTTGAATACTAAAGTGCTCATATAATTAGCATTTGTTTTATTTAAATACTTTTATAAGGGTATTTGAAAACTTCATAAATTTTTGCAAAAAGTATAATTTGTTACAAAACATTTTTTTCAGAAATTACAAATGTTATCATTTTGTAGGCTATCATTTGGTTTTAAATATAATATTATTTTTAAATATTCTTCTTTATGAGATGATAATGCTGTTTATTCTCTGAAATCTATTTTCAGATATTTCTTTTATTCTTGTTGCACCTTTTATTACTGTAGTACCAAAAATCTCTATAATTCTTCAGTAACATTCATATTTTTTATTGTAATAGAAATGAAATGCATTTCTGGACAACTGTTATATTAAATCTTAGCATTTTCAGTGTTGTATACTAGGGTTTATATTTGAAATAAGTATAATTGTTTTGTGAAGTTCCATTTGTTAAATACTTAATCTTAAGTTATTTTTTAATTTAAATATTTATTCTGTTTTTATCATATTCTCTATATTATGTTTTTATCCCCATCTTTGAAACACTTATAGATAACCAAACTTGGCAATTCATGTAACAGTTACGTAGGAAATATTCCATTGTTCTTTTGACACCATACTGATATCCTTCCATTAAATTAAAAGCCTTTAATTTGTTCTTATCTGAGAATATTATTCTTATCCAAACACCTTTGTTCATCAAAGGGTTGTTTAATAAAAAAATCCTATCTTTATTTTTTACTGTACTTGTATAAGAAACACGTGTTTGTTTTTTGCGTATTCAGTCATAGGGCCCTTTTCTTAATACTGATACAATTAATTATTTTTGTTTGGCTTAAAATCTAGGCATAAAAATATTTCTAATCATGGATACATTTAATTTAAATCTGTTTTACAAATGAGCTATTTTGATCACTTTTGATTTAACGTGAATATCCTTTTATTAGTTAATTTGGAATTAAATTTCTTCAACACAATTACTTGTTTTTTATCTTATATAATTTTTTTTGGATTTACATAGATTTCGAAAATTTGTTGTGACTTTTCGCTCCTCATATGTAAACTGCATTCCTTTTCAATCCATTTCCATTTTGAAAGGAATTAATTTACAATGTCCGATAAATTCTTTATTTGGAACGCTATTGTCCAGAGTTCTTATGTTGTTGTTAATGTTGCTAATGACACTTGGACAAGCCAAGCTCGCTATGCCTTGGCTATGCGAATTTAAGTCAATTGGGAGCGTCTTTCGTTTTAATCAGAGCACCATGAAGGTGAAAGTACGACTTTGCTCTACACTCATGCCATAGGGACCCGTTTATATGGTAGGCAACCGTTCACAACTCATTCATACAAGGAAAGGACAAAGACAGGATAGATAGAGAGAAAGTACATCCATGTCCGAACCGGGATTCGAACCCATGACCTCCTTATCCGCAGTCAGGCACGCTGACCACTAGACAAGTTGGGCGGCGTTTAAATGTGAGAACTATTCATCCAGATTCCACATCTCAGGAGAGAAAATTATGTTTTCCTTTTTACACTGACATAGGAATTTACTTTTTACCCTGAATTTACTCCTCTGTAACCTTATTTAATCTTTCTTGAATTGTTAATGATTTGCATACCAAATTACAATGCCTTTGGTGACATTTTTTGAGAATTAAACTCAATATATTCTATGGAGGATAAAAATATTGTAAGACTGTTATTGCTTTTTACTATTCACCACACAACAATGATAGAATTAAATTCGAATGGGACAACTTAAAATTTTTCTATTTAGGAAGTAAAGCAGATTTTTTTTATCAATATTTTTAGTCGAAAATTTCAATAAAATTTTCCTAAATATCTTATGGCATAATAATATAATAAACTAGTCCAGAGTGTTACGAATTGTTTGTGTAAAAGCTTATTCACAGGAACTGCTTTCCCTAGCGCGTTCTCCTAAACTCATTTCCTCCACACAAAGCTCGATCCAGAGTTGTCAGATCAAATTTAATATCTGGAAATCCAAACACAGCACACCAGCAGCTCAGACACATTACGATATTCCCATTTTATGCCGGAATTCGTATCTGTAGAAGCTTGCGGGTGACAGTCATCACAATTTTCCACACAAAGCATTAAACAATGGTCCGACCATAGCGCATCTTTCTGGTGATTTATGCGGCTCCATCTTTCATTGAAGTGGTGTGGGAGAGCCATTGCCAAGTTTAATTTTCGGTTATGATTAATGTCGAGGCGGTTGTGATAAATGGCGTTAGAGAGCCTGCTGTCGTCGGAACGATATCGAACTGCACCTTTGCTCAGGGAAGAACCCCCTAATTATGGCATATCTCGCTTCCCTTCATTGAGAAACGTCTTGTTCTGAAGGGAGTAAATTAAGTTTTTGGTGTGTATCTTGGCAACGCAATGGGCTGTTAAGGGTAAATATTTATTGCAACTCTTGAAATATATCTTCGGGATATTATTCGATGTGTGTTGAGGGCATTAAAATGTCGTAGAATATCTTTCATTTTATGTGTTTCAGAAACAACTTTTGGAAAGTGGGTGGAAATACATATTTTAGAGTAGAATGTAATGGGTCTAGAAGTAAAATTATTCTTAAAAAAAATTTTTTTTTTCAAATTTGATTTGCTATTTTAGAAAATGTTCTCTCGACCCTTTCTCAAAATTTACATTTTGTTAGTAAGAATAAAAAATAAAATAATCGCTTCATAATAAATATTCGTAAGTGAAGAATTTAAAATCCGAGTAAAAAACATGTACTGAAAAATAAATGTAATTCACAACTGAATCTTTGATTACAAATTATTTACTTCTATAGGTAGATTTATTTAGAAATTAAGTGATACCAAAAATATATAGTATATTATTCAACTTTATATGCCTATTATTTTCAGTCTCTAATTTTGGGATATTCGAAGTACTTTTTAGGAAGTGGTTTAAGTAACTTTAAACAAATCGTTTCTCTTAAGCAAATTTTTAAAATTCTATTGGAAAATCTGAATTTTTTTAAATTTAATGAAAAATTGCATGCATTTAACATTCCAGAAATGAACTTGAGTAAATTAAGGTGAACGTCCTGCCAATACTATGTCGATAAAAATATTAAATCATATTTTTGTTTTAGATAAAAATGAAACTGTTAATTTACAATTCAGCTTTTAAATCAAGTTTTTGAGAATTCTATTTAAAAATGATTTTTTTATGTTCTTTAATTGAGATTCGACGGCTCCAACATTTAATTTTAGAAATAATTCCATTAGAACATTTTTCTGTTCAAATTAAGAACATTTTAAAGGATGTTTTGCTTCTTTTAATTCAAATTAATTACAGTATTTTGTAAAGAAAATTGGATTTGTTAAAATATATTTTTGTGTTTATTTTTTACTTATTATTAAAATAAATATTTTAAAATAGAAAATGTAATCTTAAGAATAAAATTTTAATTTCTTTCTTTTTGAATTTATTCTTTACTAATATTTTCATTTAAAAATATAGTTAGCATTTTTATTCAAAAAAAACCTTAATTTTATTTATTGTTAATGTTATCATTTGTGATGTAAGTCTCAAAGAATTATGAATTCAATTTATAAGAAGTTGAAAATTTGTTTTACTTTGATAAAAAGAATATTGGTTTTATTATTTACATCTTTTTTAAAAAAAGGTTCTCTCGAATTTCTTATTATTTGCAAGAAAAAAAAATTGAGTATCGGATTGAAAAAAGAATGTAAGTTTAAAATTTAATAAGTGTTTTAATATTACTTTCTTAAATAGCTTTTAATTGCAACCAAGAGATTTGAATTATCTCTGTACCACTGGCTGAAGAAAGGGGCAAAACTCAAGAGTAAATTTGCCCTTATTAAAAAATTTAAAAATTTGACATTTTGTTGTTGTTAGCAAAAGAAAATTGCACAGCTTGAAGGCGGGAGATGAAAAAAATATACTTGGCACGCTTCATAAAGACTAATTAATTAACGATTGGCCCATGTCCCCTGCGTCCCATCATTCTTCCATCAATAGACAACAAAACGTCAATCATTACGCTTGAAGCACCGCCCACCGACGATCCTTAATGAAGAGTCTTAAAGTAAATTTGCTCGCAGAGAAGCTGCTTATCGAAAATGTGCAGCTGGAGAAGGGTGGCTGGGTTGTATTAATTGCAAGTCTTATATTAAAAGGGGTGAGCTAGCTCTAAGTACAATGCTGGTTATTCGAGATGTCGCTGCAAATTTGTCTTGGAAGTAGAAAGACGAGTAGTAAGTTTCTTGGTGAGGAATCGGATGTTGATGATATTGTATCCTCTTCCGTAACAAGGGCGACCGAGAAGAAATGACTATAGCTCTTTTTTTTGTCGCCAACGTTGAGTTATAACTGCGCCAGGGAGGTCTTTGGAAGAACTTTAATATAGGATGTCCCCTGAGTGAAGTTATTTTTAGTTGCAGGAGAAGCTGTTATTGGGTGAATCGTGATGGAAAGTGTCGTAAAAAATTACCTAAGAGATTAAGTCGGTTGAAGCTTTGCGACACCTTTCTAAACCTATTATTAAGATACCAGGGAAGGGAAAATTTATCACCCCAAAGCATCGCGAATCACTTTGTTATGATGAGTGTTGTTATTTTAAGCCAGTGATTGAGTCAGGTAAACTATGTGAATAATTATAGTAATTTTCCCTTGAAATAACAGTCTCAGAAAAGTACTCTGAGCTAAATAGTTTATTTCGTTAGAGGAATTTTATGATATTTTTGTTATATTTTGTGCTTGAGATTTGAAAGAAAAACTGAAAGGACTTTGTCTTAATTTAATTTTATTAAATACTATCTGTGTTTAATTATTGACGACTTTAAAATATGTATGTATCCTTATAAATTAAGAATGATATTATTAATAGATATGTGTATTTTTATAATGTTGTTGTTGTTGTTGTCGTGTGCCCGCTAAGCTGGCAATATGGGGTGCGCTGCTCCACTTTTTCAACTGAACCATATTTTGGTGTGGAGTCCGACTTCTTCAGTACACACATGCCATAGGGTAGGCAACCATTCATACCTCATTCATAACAAGGAAAGGACAAAGACAGGATAGATAGAGAGAGAAAGTACATCCATGTCCGAACTGGGATTCGAACCCAGGACCTCTCTATCCGTAGTCTGGCACGCTGACCACTAGACAAGTTGGTCGGCTTTAATAATGTTGATATATATATATATATATATATATATATATATATATATATATATATATAAGTAATGTTCTTGAAAGAGATGTTTTGAATATGTATAACATATTTTATTATCTGTCGGGTGAAATTTTCATAAACACATGTCGCAAATGATAAAAACCTTATCAATTCTGGCAGATATGCATTCAAAAATCAAAAAGGGATCATTCATTTTTCGTTGATAAGTAGTTGTTGATTTTGAACTTGAACATTCCGATCTGAAGAGCATCTCACTCTTACAAATCAGACATTTGAATTCTCTATTGCAATTCAGGCCTTGAATAATTCCACATAGTCATTTTAATTGAAATTTGCGCTGCTATTTCCCTTATAAAAAATGAAATTCCTAATTCTATCTCAGTAGTTTTAAAAAAAACATTGATTTTTTTTTCATTTCAAATTCTACTTCCGATTTTTTTTAATGAATTTTTTCACCAATCTCGACTGGCTCTTAACACATAACTTAACCATTTACTAAATTACATTATCTAACATTAGTTTTTAAAATAATATGAAAAAAGCATTTTTATTTTTTGTTAAAAATATATGAAACGATAATTTTGGACATTGGCGTATTTGATTCTATGCCGCATAATGCATAACTTTAAAACCAAAGTTTGCTTCCAAGCGCTTAAGTTATGTTGAATGTCTTCTGGGAGATAGTAGACCGTATACACATTTCGCAAGATAGAAAATTTGGAAATAATTTCCAGCAATCATTTTGACAAGAATGTATACAAAAAGCAGAAACGCAATATAATTCATTATCCTAAAATTTCTATCTTATGGTGTAATAATAATTTTTTTATCTTATTTATACACATTCATATATTTTGTAAAATGCAAAGTATATTTCTAGAAAACCATGGAAAATGAGAACAAGGGACTGTTTCTCTCTCTCCTCTATCCTCTATATACCTGACATGAATACCAGTAGGTTTTAGACCGCCAAAAAATCTATAATAATAAGGGGATTGGATGTTAAATCCCCCTTAGAAAGTCCGATGCATACTAGAATCCGGTGAAGTTTATCTGTCACAGTATTTTTATAAGAGAACAGAGAAATAAAAGCAGTTTATAAAAGCTACTGAACGACGCTTAATTTCATGAGTGAAATTTGTGTACGATTATAGTCCGCGAGTATTAGTTTTATTTAACTATATTTACTGGCTCATTCATCTACATGAATATGTATGAATTACTAAGTTTCATACGTAATCGTTCGAAACCTCTATCATTATTTTTAATGATCAAAATTACCATTTTATTGATTATTAACAATCTTTACTGAAACCGGATTTTTAAACTGATAAGTATTTAATACCGTGCATTATTATTATTTGTATAAAATTCAAATTCTTCTTAGAAATATGCCGATGCAATATTCTAAAGATATCTTTACTAAAATAAAACGCAATTAAGACTTTTAATCCATTCCCATATATAAAATTTGATTTGGCGATGATGAAGTGGAATTTCTGGCGATCGAAGTTTTCAGAAGTTTACAGCAACCATGTTCGTTTTCCAAAACCCTACGTTCTAATTACGGGGTTCCCTTGAGTTTCGTTTTGGAAAAGAATAAATCGCTTGTTACAGTCAAACAGGGAATTTAGTATGCAAAAGAGAAATAATAAGGGCCGTGTCAGAGGGCTTTATAACAGAGAGAAAAATTTGTCCCGCTACGGCTCTCTTAGGAACCCGAATTGAATAACCTAATCTGCAATTACGAATTCAAAGGATTTCGGGAGCCATTTCCAAAACTGTAATTTACTAAGAAAATATTTATTTACAAGAATAAACGAGGACAAAAAATCGACATTGGCATTTCATTTGCTGCTCGCATGCATATTATTTTTTACTCTCGCGAATCGTATCTTTAGTCAAATTAAAAAATGGGTTTCAGACTCTTTTTTTTAATTAAAGAAATATGTTCTGCCTCTTTTTTTTTGCTTAAAAAGACAATCCAATAGCTGTTTTTTTTAATTATAAAATGACAGTGTTATTTTGGATATTATTATTATTAGAGGCATGAATACAAATATTAAATTGATTTTTATTTTTATCTATTGTGTATTTTTTCTATCATTTTAGAAATCAAAGAAACATGAACATAAAAATAATAAGTTTTATATTTTAAATTTTATTTTTTATTTATATACTGTGACTTTGGTGATTATTCTAAATTTCTTATTGTTCAAAATATTTTGGTAACTTTATGTATTCCAAAAATTTTCATCAATAAAAAATGTTATCCATTTAATATATTTCAAAATTACTGAGTCTTCTATCTTTAGTTGTTATTATTATCAGAATTTTTTGTGTCGTTATATAGCCTATTTTCATATTTAGCCGACTCACAGCTATTGATTATTGCTTTTCAAAAAGGTAACATATCATTTTATACTTCTAATGGTAAAATGTCCAAACCTTTTAAAAACAATTATTGGATACTGTTTTTTTATTTAAAATTTTCAAACATCGATAAAATCTCCTAAGAGAAATTATATGTAAAGGCTAAAATATATATTTTTTAATTATATCGTTTCATTATATTTTTATTATGGTTAAGAATATTTTAAATGAATTTCTAAAAGCAAGCTCTCTTACATTACAAAAATTAATATAATTAAGCTAAACTAGAAATTTTTTGAGAAACTGAGTTTTACAAACAAAACATATATGAAGTATTTGTGAATTTATATGAAATTTTTTTTCCGTAGCTATCAGCAATTTACTTCCATTTACATTTATACCACCATACCATTTCATTTATATCAGTATTTATACCATACATACCAGCAATTTACATTCCATTTTTATTTTTTTAGAAGCATATGTAAAATTAACATAATTATAAAATCATTCAGTGGTAACCATTCTGTTTCTAGATATTTTTTTATCTCTTGTGAAAGTAACATCCACGACATCAATTCAATTAGATCGACAAGAGGATGAAAGAAGAGTGATTACGCAGAAACCATGTCCCAAAACATGTCATTTATCCCTTTTACATCAATCCCAGTCATTAAAGAGATATAAATTCCCATTTAAATTATTCATCGGTTTTTAACTCGCAATGCTCATCCGTCCTTTCTCCTGTTATTTCCAGTTACCAGGTTACTCCAGGACTCCTGGTCGTAAGGTAAGAGGAGAGTAATAAATCATCTCCCAAAGTCTTGTCCGAAACAGTTGGGCTGATTGTGATGAATGGTTGGAAGCAAAGGGTGGGAGCTGTCAAAAAGGCCGATGATTCTGTATTCGAAAACTGTAATCGTAATCGAAAAGGATTGACGACAGGGCTCCCAGTGATAACTGCAAATGAGATTATCTTTATTAGGAAGTTTGGACGGAGAGAGGAAAAATGAAATGTATTTTTCTTCCCTTTTGAATTAATTTTAAATGTTAGAAGAAGATTTTTTCCTATTTTGGACGAGTTATTGATTTTGCAGATGTCATTAAATATTCTGAAGGTTTATATATCGTTTTTCATTGGTTGAGCTGATTGTGATGTAATTTAATCTTGAAATTCTTGTTGAAAATCGGCCATATTTCTCAATAATATTTTACCAAATACGTTTGTACGCTGGCTCTATATATTTTATTTTCGAAAAATAACTGTTTGTTTACCATATTGTATCCGAATATATATATATATATATATATATATATATATATATATATATATATATATATATATATATATATATATATATATATATATATATAGTGCAAATGCATTGGATTTAAATCTATAAATTTCTATTTTAAATTTCTCGTTAAGATGATGAATCAAATAATCAATCTTTCACTAAATATTTTCGTATTTCAATCATTTCTATTTTCGAAGTTGTTTTCAATAACAGAAATTGTATCTCTTAAATTAAATGATTTGCCGATCGATGGCTGAGTGGTTAGCCTTCCTGACTCCTGAGCTGTGGGTCCCGGGTTCAAATCCCGGTTTGGGTATGGATATTACTTACTTTCTGTGTTTCTCTGTCCTTTCTTCTGTGATGTGGCCCACCCTATAAACGGGTTTGTGGTGGTATGGCACGGGCGACGCTATTCGCCTCTGCGACTTGGTTCAAAGTTGCCCTCTGGGTAACGACAAATGAGTAGGATTATCTGGCCTTGTTGTGGCATAGGGTTCGTCACCCAAGTGCCCGCCGTTGGAAAATTTTTTTAAAATCATTTAAAAAACAGATGTATTTCGAGGAAATAAAATTGACAGAAACCGTCTTTACCTGCACCTAAAATTTTATTTCGTTATAAATAGTAGATCTTATCTATCCTTTTGATTTTTGTATTTTTACAATTATTGATCAAAGTGTTATATGACAGAAGAATAAAGATGAGAAGAAACTTTTAACCAATTCCTTCAATTAATCACCCTTATTTTATTGTTGATTCAAATATTGATCAAGCTCTTAAACTAAAAACATAGATAAAAATAAATTAGCAATTATACTTTTCACCTCAAATTGCGTGGATTTCTTTCTGTCAAAATTGCACTTAAAATTTGAATCGTGATATTTATGTGTTGAGTAGCATATGATTTATATAAAAATTTCTTGACATTTATTGTTATAAAACAGTAGAGTTTCTTATTTACCGAGCAAGTTTACTTTGTGATAAAGGGCTTAAAATATTATTTAAATGTACTTTATTATTATTTTAATGTTTTTCTATTTTCAAGTATAATTAACGAATTATTATTAGCAAAATCTTGCGTGTATAGAAAAAAAATTGTCATCGAGTTTTGGTGATAAATATTCCATATTTAATTTTAATGGAGACAGATAAATAAAAATCAAATACTATGTGAAATAGTCTCATCACCATTTTTTATCAAAGTAAAAATATATTACACGTAACACGAAAGTAAAAGACATTAAAAATGAATCAACGATAACATTAGCATGCATTATTGCTATTCATAAATCAGGATTAATTAATCAATACATAAAAATTTTCTATCAATAGCTTAGCTGCAGTAAAATTGATTTATTTGCCAATCATCAAGTTAGTTATTTCCTTGAAAAAAAGAATCGGTAACACATTATTTTTGATAAAGGAAACGATAAGAGATGAATAAATGTGAAATGATTATCTTCTAAAGTAATTTATTACAGTTAGAAAAATAAGAATAATCTAGTGAGATGGAAAACATAATTAATAATAAAAAATAAATAAATCTACATAAGAAAAAAATCTAATTATTTGATGAATTGATGACTTCACGACAAGCAACAAGTTGTTTTCTTATAAACTTGTCGATGACCGATGGAATTTGTTTATTTCATGTGTATGTGGAGATACATCTGAACAGAAATTCATTTGTACGAAAGAAAAATATTGCTGACAAATGAAATTAATGAAAAAGGACTATGATTATTATTCGCTATGTTATAAACCCGAATTACATCTTTTTAGCAAATGCAATTAAAAATTATACTTCTCATATGCAGAAGATAAATATATATAAAGGAAAAAGTATTTATTTTTTTATTTACCGTTCGCATTAGAGAATGTATGTTGTATTGATGAAAAAGAATACTTGATATACATAGCCAATGTCATATCGATATGAAAATTTCTATGAATATTATGAATTTCTTTAACGTAAGTATTTTTAAAAGATTGTGTTCAATAAAATAAATACTTTTAGAATATTATTTTTAGTAATCTCTTCTAAGGAAGAACATTTATTATTTTATAGATCCATTGCATTTTATTGGTAATGTGTTTGGTAAGTTATGTGCATGATTTTTTGCAATTGATATTCTTTTTCTTATTGAGTGCATAACTTTTTCGTAAAGACAGTTATGTACTACTTTTTTTGAGAGCAATAGAAAGTAATCGAAGGCTAAATATTTTGAATGTTTAATGCTTAGAATTAACATAGAAAAAACATCTGTTTTTTGTTATTCTTGGAATACTGTATAACGAATGTATTTTAATGGAGTGCGCACTTCAAAAGTTCTGCTGAGAGCATCGACATCAACAGCTGCTGTGAGTAATTTGTTATTTATATTGAATGATGAAAACATAGCGAGGAAGGTAACTGCACCTGTTGCTTTTTTTATTTCGTAGATCTGGGCTTAAACTTAATTGCATGGTGAGTCATAGTAAGAGAGAAGACATATTTTTGAGGCTTTAGGCACACATTCAAGAAACGCGAATTCGTTCACAATCTTTTTGAGATAGTAAAGAAAAAAATATTTCCATTCTCTTATTCACATCGGAGGTCGCTTACGATCGTTGGATGCCAGCCGAAATATATTTTTTTTTCCTTGCCTTTAAAAATAGAAGGAGATGTTATTGAAAATAAATTTCGCTCCAGAAATAGTAAGAAAAAATATTATTAACTCTGTTAAGGAATAGGGAAGTCATTTATCTCTTGCGTTTGTCATATGTGTGGTATCAGTGGAATATTTGCAATTGCAGCTCTTAAAATGTTTTTTTAAAAATATTCGGTTGGAGTAAATATATTGTTATGACATAAAGTTTGCCTTGGGTAGTGTTCTTAAAAATAAAACAGCCTGCTCATTTCTAGAATTGAAATTTGAGACGACAGTAATGGCTGAGTTTTTGAAGAATTTACTTCGCTGTTGTTATTAAATGCTGTGAAGTCATGTAACTTTTTGTAGTACTTTTAAATTTTAGAATGTTTCCTCACATAAAAACCATCATAAATATTTCCTTGAAGTTTTATTTATTCACTTTACATCATCTACTGATTTTCTAAATATTTATGTTATGGTGAATTAGACAGATAGCGATCATAATTCTTTTTTTTTTCCTGTCATTCTTTCGATGTTTTTTTAATTCACTGGTGCATTAATTTACATAGTGAATATTAATTTACATGCATGTTCTGAGTATATTTATAGCGTACTTGGAAGTTAATCGACTGTAAAACCTTTTAATCTTAATTTATTTTTTCGGAAATTTAAAATTCCTTATAATGTTTTCTGGCTTAAAATTTTCATAATTTTTTTCTCGTGTTTTTAAAAAAAAATTATGATCGATATGTTTGTGTGTGTGGACTATATATTTAATATGAAGCTCAATTTATACAATTATATTATTGTTATAAAAGACATCAACATGCAATGTAGTGGTGGAAATTTTCCTTTTCTAAGTTGCATTTAAAATTCATTAACGTTTATTAGCCCTTCATTTCACATGATTATTTATTTTTCTAATTTCTCATTATATTTCATTTTGAAATACTCTTCAGTAAATTATTAAAAAAAGTTTTAAGTGTGGATGTAAATCTATTCATTTTTTTTAGTTATATTAGAAACTGATTAGAATAATCTATAAGAGTACATTGTTATATAAAGATAACATACTTAAAAAAAAAACCACCATGTGTTCATTATTCTTAAGAAATTCTTTTAACAATATCATTTGATGATTAATTTCTTTATTTCATATGTACTTGCTCAGTTTTATTAATTTTCTTAATTACTTTTTATTACCATTGATTAACCGTCCAAGAAACAAACCCAATGTATCACAAAGAACGATTCTTATTCTGGCATTTAATCAAATGCACCAAGGATTGCAATTAGTATAACAAATGCAGCTATTATTAATCTCACTGCACTTGTGCTGGGGGGCATTGAAATATGCACCACCCTGCACGATTACGATTAGCCTCATTCCATCCCTCACACTGATCGATTCAGCAGTGCCCAGAGTCCAGTGATTCACACTTCCCAGCTAATAAAACAGCTGTTTTTTTTTCAGATTTATTTATTTATTTCCATGAGTCACCTGCTCCTGCCAGGAAGAAGCGCCCAAATGAAGAGTTGTTCTGTTCCCAGAACCCTTTTCAATCTAGCCAGTGCTGTGCTGAAGGGAAGTGCGGAGAGTTAATCCTGTTTCTCCCCTTCCCTGGTTGGACGTCTGCAACTTTTTGTGGGAGTTTTCATTAACCCTTTCAGTTCCATTTTTGAAGCAGGGACACTTAGTACGAGGGTCATTTTTACTGTCACATGTTCTTGTCATTGGGAGCTGAAAACTGACATTGTAAAGAATAATTTTCCACTGCATTGCTATTGTTGGCTTATAGCGAAAGCCCTGCAGTGCCAATTAGGTAAATATATTTGGCAAAGAGAGAGTTGAAACGGCTCATTTATTGCCTTTTAAAGCTATGAGAAGCTCATTACGAAATTTGTTAGTGGAAAAAAAAATAATAATTACATGAGGATGAAACATTTATTACAGAATGTATTCAATAAATTCAGGTGAGAATGTATCATGCTTAGGGAAGTATGAGCATTTAATTGAATTACTTGCAGTTGGATAATGTTGAAGATAAAGGTGATGCGATTGAGAAAGTTGTGCGGTGTGAATGTGCTTATTTAACTCTGCTGCGGATGCTCGATTTGGGAATCTTTGTTTTTGGTGTTTTGAATTCAAAAATTTTACAATTTGTATTAGTTACACGTATTGGAAAAGTGAAACTTAATAAAAAAAGCATTTTTTCAATGATAGATAGTATCAAATATGATACGTAACTTACGAATGCCGTGTGTATGATAAAATAAATTCAAATTATATCTGATAGATAAAAGATTCTTTGTAGAAATAAAGTAATCATAATTCTAATAAATCAGTTACGTTACTGTATTTATCATATGAAAATAAAAAGATGGAGATATTCATCACCTATGTGGATATGTCAACATTTTTTTTACTTTTTTCCAATTGATAACACATACATTTATAATGGCCACACTTAAGCAGTCATAGATAATTGTTTCAAACTTATCTCTTCAAAAAAATGTATTCATAAAATTACTTTAGATAAACATTGCCAATTAAAATGCGTTCAATTTGCGTTAACAAAAGAAAGCAACAAAAGTCGAATTTATCTGCCAATCGCTTAACTAGTATTCTTTTCTGAAAGCAACATTCAATGGACTTAAAAAAAATGATCTAAAAATTCTTTTAAAAATCTGTCTATGCCGATGAAAAGCTATTAAAAAATTTTCAAAACTTAATACTAGTACATATAATAATCGCTTCTTCATCACCGCTATATTTCTTTATGCCCCTATCGCTATGGCGTTTCTCTAATTAAAGAAACAAAATTCTAAATCTTGGCTCTCTTGTTAACAGAGGTGTTATCAATGAAAATCTGTGTTGAAATCTCCCTGTTTAAACGTTCCAATTAAAGATTTAGAATATCACAAAACGGATAAAGAAATTAAAAAAATTTTATGCTTATGATACAATAATAACGAGTATTTAATAAATTAATGAATATGTTATTTGTTTTTTAAATTATATATATATATATATATATATATATATATATATATATATATATATATATATATATATATATATATATATGTATATATATATATATGTATATATATATGTATATATATATATATATATATATATATATATATATATATATATATATATATATATATATGTGTGTGTGTGTGTGTGTGCATAGCTGCCATCTCTACTCTCCTGATTTTTCATCATTTTTTCCGATTTTCCTATAATGTATGAAAATCTACTGATTTTTTGGCAATTTCTGTTAAAAATTTAAAAACAGCCGAAATTTTACCGGGAAAATAAGTTGTTTTAGAAGCTTAAATAGTCAACAAATAGCGCACTAATATAATAATAATAAAATATATATATATATTATTTTTTAAAAGTGTTCCTCTGAGTTTCGAGTCCGCCGTTGGAGGATGACACTGTAACCACTAGGCTGCCTTGACTCCTACGAGTAGGCAATCATATTATTAACATTCAGAGCAGACACCAGGTGCCTGTTTACATAAGCAATTCAACTAGGATGAATATTACAAATTATTAGTAATTTAATTAGGAAAATATTTTCTTTAAAATATGTGTCATTGAATTACATTTATTTAGTAATTATTTTATATATTATGTAATTTTATATAAGTTTAATGCTTATATATAATATTTAATTATATTAGTTTTATTATATTTAGTTATATTAGTTTTTTCTATTATATAATATTTATATATATTAGTAATTTTATAAGTTAAATACTTATAAATTGCACTAGTGTAGTAAAATTGTAGTAAAAGTAGGCCTATAAAATTATTATTGAGACATAAACGCTGATATTTATTTTTTACATGTATTATTTTCTTTTATATTTCATAATTCCTTTATTAGGTGGATGAATATTTTATTAAAAAATTAAGATTATATACATATTTAATACAATATTTTTAACATAAATCATTCTCAGAATGTATAATCTAAAGAATAAAATTGTCTTTTTGTGTGATACTATCGTTTTAAACATTCTGTTTCAAGCAAAATTGTCGCCAGTATTGTCTTCTGATTTTTTCCCTCAAAATCAGTAGAATCTACTGATTTTTTTTCTTCCAATGTTAGCAGGTATGTATATGTATGTGTGTATGTATCCGGTGCACAGTTCCGACTTTTTTCAACTATGAAACTATTATTCTTAATTGAACAGTAATTATTTTGGAAGAATAGTTCAATGTAAAATTAACTTATTGCTTATTTTATACTATAATTAATTTGAATCAACAACATAAGCAATCTGGAATATGCTACTAAACTGCGTATTCTCTCTCTGACAAAACTAGTAATTGCATCACTAAAAATTTATGGAATATGTGATATCTGAGACATTTTCGGTGATTCAATTCGAGGGCCGTATGCTTTTATACTCATATCTCTACTGCATTAGAGTTAAAATTAATTGAAAAATTAATGGAAATATTGCGATTTTTATTCATTTTATATGTGGTTTATATAATTTAATTGAAATCGTTTTTTCTAAAATCAATAGTCAACTCTTAAATTCCCCTTCATTTTATTTCGTGAATGTTTCGAGAAGGAGCCCGTGGGGTAAATATCTAGTCGTCAACAAAACATTATATAAATATGTAACAAATTAATATTATTTTCTATTATATTTTGAATACCTTAAAAATCCAGTGTTGTTGTTAACTGTATGACTTGCGTACCGATTGCTGTCAGCAACAAAGGCTTTTATTTTGTGGTCACGTTTCATATGCTCACGCAATATTCGTAAGGAGGAAACCGTGAAAATTCCTGATCACTTTATCCAGCAGATGTGTCAGTATGAAGTATAAGCTGTGTTATTTTGTGTGTATGTTTTTTTTCTCTTGATTGATTTAAAATTCTTATTGATTATAATTATTATTGATAAAAATATTTTTATTGATTTTAAATAAACAGAAAACAAACATGTACTAATATATACATGAAGATCAATGAAATTGACACTTTGGACATCTGCAGAAATGTTTAAATAAATAACATTGTTTATTTTCATATCTTGCGACAATGGAATATTCAGTATTGTGTAATACAAATCATGATTGACTTGCCACAATTTTTATACATCATAGTTTACAGTGTTTCACACGTTTCATATTAATTTACTATATATATATATATACATACATATAAAGAACATAAAAATTTTAAATAAAAGAATCAAACATTTATGATTTCAAACGTGTCTATTCTAATTTTCTTTAGTTTCGTTGCTACAAAAACGAAATAACAAATTGCAATTTGTATTAAACAAAAAAATCCGTGTTTTTTCATAATGTAAATATTTTCAGTTCATGAATATTAATTATTATGTCTATCATTAAATATGAAATATTTTGTTAAAAAAATAATTAGTGTGAAGCTATAAATTTTAAAGTTCCACCAACTTCTGATACTCTTAAGTTAATATAAATTGATTTATTTGCTGATCTACAATTTGTCCTTTTTTTCACCTTGTCCATATACTCATTTTACAAGCAAAAAATTACATACTTAATTTAATTGTTGTAGTAATTTTTCACATCTCATAAAAAAAGGGATGCTGTTTCATAATTTATGATTATCGATTTACACTTTGGGCAGAAAATTTAACGCAATCGGCTCCAACAAAGTAAAAGAAAGAAAAAAAAATATTTCTGCTGAACGGTGAAAAGTTTGAGTTAGAAACGTAATTACGTCAAGTCTACACAAAGTCATAAAGGTTTCATGGTTCAGATTAAATAAGGTAGCAACACGAAAAAAGTATGATATAATGGAAGGCTGTTTCCGAAGGGGGTGAGCGAAGCACAAAAATAGGGAACTTCCAACGGATTGTTTAGCTATTCAAAGAGGCTTTGTTGCGAAAAACAAAACTGTTGATGAGTTTGTTTTCGCCAGCATTCTTTTTATAGTCTTTTGGAAAGTGTTCATAAAAATGCAATTTCAAATCCGGATTGTTAAAACTCGAGAATGAGTTATTCATGTAAAAATATTTTTACGCCTCTTTTTCTTTGCTCGGATGCGGTAAAGGGATGCAAATAAGACCCTTTAGAAGAGGGAGATTCTGTGGATCATTTTCTTAATAATGGCTTTCGTTTAAACGAATTAACTTATCATTTGGCAGTTTAATTAAAAAAAATTATAGTAGTTTCCAAGTAAAAAATACTTATTAATCTTATTCGTTAGACATTTTGTGAAACATTGTAGGAGATGTTTATTCGTTGCTGTTTTCGCGGATTCTTTTATCTTTTTAAAATGTGTTTCCCACTTTTAATTTTCAATTTCATTGACTTTTTTTAAAAAAATGTATTAATTTTTCGTTTTATTAATATTTATATGCTTAAATTATATTTCATATTAAATTTTTTTTAAATGAATAAATAATTGAATGATCTATATTTAAAAACATTTTATAAAAATGTATATTTTTATTGAAATTTTTTTATCTAAACTAAATTTCAAGATCATTAGAGAGAAATTTGAATAATTGATTCTGTTAATATTTTTAATAATAAAATGAAATTTAATATTGATAACTAAAGTTTCTTATTATGTCTTCTGATTCACAAATTAATCCACAAAATAATTTTCAAATTCTTTGTTTGTTTACTTAGCTTACTCAAGCTTACTATATTTAATTTTTTTTTCATAAATACTTTTAATTCTGAAATTTTTTGTTTTACATTTGCTTATTTTAATATTTTTAATTTTCACCATAAAGCAACGTGGAATTTGAGGAGGTATTTATTTTATTAATTAATGATTGTATTTCTTTTAATTAACGCATCTGTTTACTTTTTATTTACTTGTATTTATTTTCAAATGAAATATTTACTATTTTTGACATTGTGTGAATGAATTATCAATAAAATTGCTAGTTAATTATTTTTGTTTTCTCGTAGTTTCTTGTTGCATTTATCTTGAAAGATGAAACAATTTTTTTTTATGATTGGGCAGTATTTGAGTTATATTTTTTGATAAAATATTGGGTTATATGTATTAAATGATCGTGTTAATTTTTTCATTAATTTAATAAGATTTATCAGAATGTTAATAATGTTACTTATAATCAAAAATGTTAGATTATATAAAATGCTTGGTAATGCTTGTGTAAATTTGAAAGTAATTTTTAGATGAAGTTTATTCCTTTTAAGACATTATTTCATTGCAATTTTTAAAGGCAAAGTTATAAAATACTAAACTAAATTATGTGGAATGACTGACCTTGTAGGCCAAGGCCTATCTCTATTTTCATGATCGAGAGGCCCTGAATTGCAAACCCCCCCCCAGTGTTTAGTTCCTAAGCATGCTTGGTGCTCAGTTTATCTACCCACTGAAGGGATGAAAGGCTGAGTCGACATTTCCCAGCCCGAGGATCGAACCTCGGACTTGTGTTTTGGGAGCCATCACTAAGCCACCGGGCTTAAATCATAAAATGAGTAATATTAAATATAGAAATGGCACTTTTAGGACTACTGTAATTTTTCGTAATGTGCTCCAAATTTGCTGTTTTAAACATTTGGTTTAATCTTCAATGAATTTTCAACGTTATAAGATATATTTTCTTAATTTAATTGACAATTAATTTTAATTTTTAAGAGATAATTCCTGTTTTTGTTGCCCTCACTTAATATAATTACGTAAATATAAGCTGCGTACTCAAATTGTTCTTCAAATTAAGGTTAATAAATATATTGATTGTCACCGTCTTGTGTAATCGCGCACCTAAAATCTCCTGACAGCTTAAGTCTCTACAAGAATTTTCAGAATAGCATTTGACAAAGTTCTTTTTCCTTAATAACCTGACAAAAGAAAGGAGCTCAAAAATAAAAGGTGTTCTTTACTCAAGGAAATGAAGGGACGTTCTAGAAAGCCCCCTTTATTGTTTTTTTTTCCTTCCTAACTAATCCTGAAACATAAACCTTATTCCTTGAGATTCGATTCACAATCACACTTGTGAGAGAACTCTAAAATAAACAGCTTCCTTTTTCTCTAAGATGAGTGTGGGGGTGGAAAAGAGTCCCAAGGGTGAGACGGGGGTACAGGGGCAGAAGAGAAGCGATCTCTTAACTTTTGTAAAATTTTTAAAGTGCTTTTCCTGATAACTTTGTGGGAGTAATGCAATTTTACAACCCACCGAGCCTCTGCGTAATACCCGCTTGGAGACAGTATCAATCCTCTGCTTCTTTCGTGACGCTTTGCAAAAAAAAAAAAAGCACCATAAATGTGATCCGTAAAATTCTTTTGACAGCTTTTTTGAATGCGAAATATGTTTTCATTTAAAATAAATACCCATTCCGCGAAGATGATGTATATTTTAAGAGACATTACTTTCCCTCATTTCTTTTCTTTCCGAAATTATTTTTCATGATATATTCCTATCATTTGCATCTCTTTCAAACTATAATACTTCTAATATAAGGAAGAATGTTTTAAAATGTTAATTTCTTTAAATTTTTAGATTTTGAATGTTTAAAAAAAGTTGTTTAAAGTGATTTTCTGTTATATGCATTTTTTGTGTGACTTTTACTGTTACTATATTTTCTTTGAAAATGATATCAAGGATTTGATCAAAAACATGAGTTTTATTAACAGCTAATTTTTGTATCTAATGTAAGTGTTCACCAAATAGTATAAATAATTATTCAAATTTACATTGTGTACTTATGTACATGAGCTTGAATGTAGTTTTTCTAAATCCAGATTCTTGATATAAATTTAGAACTCTCATATTGTTTTAGAATTCAAGAAGAATAAAATTTAACATTATAAAACTTCAATCCATTAAAGACTTAAAATTATTGTTTTATTTTCAAATAATGATCTCTCTCGCATGAGTGTCCTTCATTCATTTTATTTTAAAAGTTGCTGTGTGCAGCAAATCTCTCATTCAACCAAAAAAAGAATCATACGTAAAAATTTATTTTTTTAATTTACTATTTATGTATGAATGGTAAAGCTGTTCTCTTTTTATATACTTCATCAATTTTTAGTGTTAGATTTTTTTTATTTAATAGAATTTTTATTCGGTTCACACTAATTTGCTATTTGAAGTTTTATTTGTATCTTTTCCTTAATTATTTTCGGTTCAACAGTTCGTGGGTTCGAATCCCACCTTGGGCATGGATGTTTGTAGTGTTTCGGAATCCACTTTAAGCCGTAGGTCCCGGTCTAATTAGCCTTCGTGTGCAAAAAATGACCGTTGAGCGACAAACAAAACAAACAAACTTTCCTTAATTATTCCATTTTACAATGTACCGAGAATTTTTATTGTTTATGTTCATTATTTTTGATGCAATGCATTCATTTGTGTATATTATATGTGAAGGTAATTTGTAAAATAATTGTTTTTTGACTTTTTAAATTTAATATTAATTTTTAAAGAATTATAGTCATCTTTTACAAACAACACCGGAGCAAAAAAAAAAAAAAACATTATTTATAGAAACAATACCAGATAAGAAGGTATTTCCACTTCTTTTTTTTATTATAAAAAAAGAAACACTTATGGATTTTATCCTGCTGATCTATTGTGTTTTTTCCATTTTGCATTTTAATCGATGCTAATGGACGATATTAAACTGCGCTCGAAATAGTTTTTGAAAGATTCCCTCTCTCTGTTTTCCCTGTGGGGATAAAAATCCCTCGTTTCATGACGAATGGCTCCTCTCCGTGAGAAGCGCGGGTGCAGTGGTGAGATAAAAGGCCGCGAGAGTAACAACTACTGCTGCTCCCCACTTTCTAAAAAGGGAAAACGTGGAGGATAAGAGCGATGGGGGTAGAGAGCAGCATCTTCATCTGATGGTTTACATACGGGCACTCAGCCCATAAGTGGTGATGGCAGGCAGGAATCCCTCAATGTCACTTTTCGTGGGGTGTGGTTCCTAGCAGCACACCTTAGCACACACGCTCTTTCCGAGAAACAGTGGTGTATAATCTCATTAGAACATCTTCTGCATTTGCATAGGACACTCTGGTCTGAGGTCCGCTCTCTGCTCATAGGATTACGATGATTATGTTTTTACGTGACTGGGTTATTATCTGTACGATTTGGAAAATCTGTCTACAAAACGAGCTTAACATCTTAACTATAAATATATGCGTCGATGATTTAATCGCAATGTGAAACAGCTATGTTGTTATTATATATTAATGGGACTTTTGCACATAATGGGGACATTTGCTCATTTTCATCTGCGACAACTTGGAATTTTCTAATAACAATTTTAAATTCGTATAATATTATTTTATAAACATGTCGTCACTTCTTAATAAAATGATAAATATTAATTAGGTTGGATAATAAGTTCGTAGCGTTTTTACCAAAGACTTTTATTTAAACAAAAACAATAATTATATCGATAAGTGAATCAATTATATATTCGCCGTTGCTGTTTACAACCTCTTCCCACCTCTCGACCCATTTTTTTGATGTCGTTCCGCCAAAGATTGCCTGGTCTGGTGTCAAAGTAGTTGCTGAGCCAGTTTTTAAGGACCTCTTTGTTATCGAAGGTAACGCTCTTCATATTGTTTGACAAGGAGTAGAAAAGATGATAATCGGTCGATGCAAGGTCCGGAGAATACGGCGGATGTTGATGGACCCCCCATTCGAGCTCTTGGAGTGCGGCTTTGACCACTTATGCAACATAGGGTCTAGCGTTGTCGTGAAGGAGAATGGTTTGATCACATGTAGATCAGGTCTTTTCAACCGAATAGCCTCATTCACGCGGTGTAGCTGGACAATGTAGAGCTCCTTGTTGACTGTGGCATTCTTTTCGAACATTTCCCAGTGCACCAAGAGGTCCTTAAAAACTGGCTCAACAACTTCTTTGACACCAGACCAAGCGATGTTTGGTGGAACGGCATCAACCAATGGGTCGAGAGGTGGGAAGAGGTAAACAGCAACGGTGAATATATAAGTGATTAACTCATTGATATAATTCTTGTTTTTTGTTTAAATAAAAGTCTGGTAAAAAAACTACGAACTTATTCCCCAACCTCATAGTGTGAAATGTGCGCTCTCATTTAGCATTTGCATTTGTTTTTAACCATTTACTAAAAGAAAGATAAAATTAATTGTTTTCAATAATATGAAAATATGAAATTCGCTAAAAATCGATTATATAAAACTTATAATCATTATAAAATTTATTATAATGTTTGTTGTCGCATTTTTATTTAATATGAATACTACCTAGCTGTTCTCTATTTGCATGGACACCAATGAATTTTTTTGGTATAATATCTAAAGATGAACATAATTAAAACTTTATGAAGCTCATTATAAATTATAATTCATTCATCTAAATGGAGACCAAAATGGTTGATTTTTTATGATTCTTCTGAGATGATAGACAGTTATTGAATTATAAAAAAATTCCCCGTTCTTTTACAAATCACAAGGTATTTTATATTGACATTTTTTTATTTTGTTTAATCAGCAGTTTTACATTCGTTTATTTTATTTATTTATACAATTATAAACTTAACATGAATGATTGGGATTACTCAAGGAACTTATTTATATCAACCAAATAGGACAATCTGATTTAAATAACAAATATAAAAAGGCCAAATTTATGATATTTTAATGTTATCAATTTGGATTCAACTAGTTTCGATTCTGATCATCATATTATTTGATGATTTTTCAATTTATTTTATCCAAACATTAATTAATAATCATTTTGGAATACCTTTATTTTCATTATAATATGAGTACAACAAAATAATTCAAATTATATATCTTAACTATAAGTTATATAAGTTGAATTATTTTGTTGTACTCATTAAAAATTGAATTAATATATCAAAAACTCGTGTTTAATAAACAGATAAAAAACCATACAAAAACTGAAAGTTCAAATTTTTAATATGCTTTTCAAAAATAGGAAAAAACATTTTTTATTTAATATACTCTATAAAGTAATTTTGGAAAAATTGAAACAGTTTTATATTTTGTGGAGAAAACAACAAAATATACATTAGGAATTCTGACATTTTCATCTAGTAAAAAACTTAAACTTTACTTCATAACCATTTATCAGATTTTTCCGTTTATTATCCATTCTTATTTCCTGCAATGAGGCTGTATCGAATAAATATGATCATCCATTACTTCCACAGAAAATTTTCCCATTTTATTTCCTGGCATGTTTGACTTGAGTTACTTTCACTCCGTCGTTTATATTCTTCAGAAGCCACTGTTCCATCATCGTGATCATCAAGATGGCGGTTACAGTGAGGAAGGTGGGAATCGTTTACTATATGTATCTCGCCCACCCCCTCCAAGAGTACGAAGCATCACTCGTCTTAAGTGAAAACAACCGAGTTTACCTCATGTTCTGTGGGAAGCTCTCTGAATCGGCGAAATTAAGTGCATTCAGGAACGCTTCTGACGAAGATTTATGGAGCCCCTAGGCATTCTCCTCCCCCGGCCTTGCATGCGTTAGGCGCGAGGCCTAACGGTTTTTCCTCGAATTGGAATGGAACCCTTGGAATTTTCGCTCCAGATTTTTATTTTATTAAATTAAATTATAAAATTCTATCTTTATCGTTTAGTGATACTCATACTGGGTCAATTTTCTGAATAAGCCCACACTATCGTCTGGAAAATTACCAAGATATCCATTCTTAGAAGATTGTTTCGATCTAACAAAGAGTTATATATATTTGGACTCAGTATTTATGGAAAAGAAAGCGGCATAGAATGACATATTTTTATGCTTAATATTTTTTTCAACATATTTTTTTTTTAACTCTTAAGTATTTTTTCGTGCTACCATTTTTTTCATGGATCCTTTTTTAAGTGAGCCGAGCTGGCAGCCGAATGGTTAGCGCTCTTGCCTTCGGTTCAACAGTTCGTGGGTTCGAATCCCACCTTCGAGCATAGATGTTTGTAGTGATTCGGAATCCACTTTAAACCGTAAGTCCCGGTCTAATTAGCCCTCGTGTGCAAAAAATGACCGTTGAGCGACAAACAAACCAAACCTTTTTTAAGTGAATAGTTATTATTTACTGTCGGAATGTTTTTTTTTGACACGAAATTTATTAAATCTATTATGCTTATCATTATTTGCTCTCATGTCTCTAAGGATTTTATAACTAAGCGTAAAATTTGATATGCAACCATACATAAAGAAATAAAACTGAAACTAAAAGATGTAAGAAACATAAAATTTTGAAATTGTGAAACTGGAAACTTCTCGAAGCGGCAATTTTCAAGTTTTTGAGATCTTACTTGTCTGGAAAAATGACAATCCGGAAAAATGTGTGTATATATAGTGTTATGCTTCAATAGTCTAAACAGCAATTTTTTACACTCATTACTTTACTCTATTAAACAGATTTTTCATCGGATCTCACACTAAAACAAATATGTTAGCGCATAATCTAATGACACATGATATATTTTATTGAAGGAAAGAATTAAATCAATTCGGTATAATTGGGGTTTTTCTTTAGAAAAATCCTTGATAATTTTTGTGTTCTTATGTATAATTTCACATATCTTATTATTTTTAACTGTTTCTCATTTTTCTCATTAATAAATTGTTCGAAAAACTAGGAAATTACGAGTTTATGATTTTTATTTGTTTGAAATGTTTTAATCATTTGAATGTAGAACGAATCGAATCGTCTGATAAAAACTGGAAATTCATGGTATAATTTAGCGTTGATGTTAGACTATACACATATTGTTTTTGTATTGTACGCGAAATTATAAATATTTTCCATTCATACTGTTCTAAAACCAGTTTTGTACATTTTGAAAAATTGAGGCATTTGAAATTAAAAAAAAGAATTTATGAACTAAAATTAAACTTGGTATAATGCGTTTGAACTAATATGATGATATGCTTAAAATCAATCAAAGAAAATGGCTGTTTACATGATATTTAATTTAGAAAATTTATTATTAGTTATGTAAAACAAAAACTTATTTATTTCTGAAAGTGTAGTTCATTTCTGTATATTTCATGAATATAGATTTCTATACAGTCATACATGAAATAATTATGGTTTGATTGGAAAGAAATTACCTGTGGGTTAGGTTTCATTTACTTTTTGGATGTTTTTCTTAAAATTGCTCCTGAAGCATTTGTAAATGATATTGAGTAACATAATTAAAACATCACAAAATGAGAACTTATATAAGAATTGTTCGATCTTTGAATCTCATTTTGACAACATTTTCCAAATTAACAATACAATAACTTGGATATTTCTCTAAAATTTAATGATAAGAATACTGCTGATTTGGTCCTATGTTAGAAACTGACAGATGTTGAAATGTGCTTTTCATAGCCAAAACGCTTTATTATATTAAAATAACGCCTTCATATTTTTAAAGATTTAAATTAGTCTCAGTTGATGATTTATTAAATCATCAACAAAGAAATTTATTTATTTAGTTTATTCCGAGCTGTTTGTTAGGAATTCTTCGTATGACAAAGCAGGATAGAACTTACCTTTTACACTTTCAACTACTAGACATAATTTTTGAGAAAATGTAATTTAGCGAATGAAAACTTATCTGTTTATGTCAAGATTTAAGGTGTTAAATTTACTAAAAAATATGGATTAATGATTATACCTGAATCATACAAATTTTATATTATGTTAGTGTACAATTTCAAAATAGAGAAATATTAATTCAAATTTATCAGTGGATATCTCACATTCTTCTTGAATTCTTTGTAAAGATTTTGAAATTTGATTTCATTGCTATTATTTTACGTTGTAACAAATGTAAATAATTTTGAATATTTGAATAGACTATATAGATTTTATATGAAACATTCTATTCTAAAATTACTAATTTTGAAAAACCATACTTAAAGTGCACACATTTTAATACTAGTAATTATAGAATAAATGTTTCAGAGGGTAAATAATCAAAGAATAATGATATTTTCAACCCTTTCATAAAGAATTGGTAAAATGCCTCTTTGCATTTCATCAATTGCTCCTTTTCGTATCGACGAAATAATCCTTTTAGACGAGGGTAAAGAAACAGAAACATTTATTAGGGTTTCATTCAAAAACAAGAGACATGGTTGCAAATGGCTGAATGGTAGCTTATCTACAAGACCACCTACTGTTGCCAGTAACTGTTACATAAAGTAACCAGACATGTTTTGGACGAAATAGTTCCATCATCTGATTTTCTTGCTGATGTACGTCATCACCCACGTGAAGTATGGTGAGCTTTAACGCTTGGTGTAACTGGCGTTCCATCATCGAATGTTTCTTTCTCTGAAAATAAACGTTCGCTTTCTTCATTCATATGCCGTTTTCCAGAGCTTCCTAGTCGATGGTTAATTATTGGAAGCCATTTAATTCTGCGATGGAGAAAGGGTATTTTTAATTTGTGCTTAAGGATTGCCTCAGCTTGTCTCGTTCAGTCATCACCAATCTGGAGACTTTTTTTTTTTGGTATTAAATTGAGTTTTGTAGTAGACTGTCAAATAAAATCGACTGCTTGTTTCTCTCATTAAGAATTTAAAATTAATTTACATCCAAATATTGTACATTCTCAATTTTTATAGTAAGAAATGTAATATAGAATTTTATGAATAATATAACCCCAAATATGATCTTCAAAATTTAGTTTATACAATTCATTTAAAACAAATCAATATATGTCATCAGGATTTAATATTTTAAAAAATTATATTGCGAAGGATTAAAAAATCTATTATAGATGAGCGACAGGATAGAAAGCAATTAAACATCAAAGTTAATATAATAATACTTTTTATTATTTTGATAAAAATATTTTTTAATTCTGTTTGACAAATTATAATTATCAGAATTACTATCAATATAACAATGCTTATTTTGTACTTCTTTCCTCTGTTGTATTATTCCATATTATTTTCCCATGATTTCGTACCATGTTTTTTCAAAGCATAGTTTTTTACGCAACATTTTATAAGTTAAAAGTATGTATCCATCAATAAAATAGTAGGTGTAAATTAAAATAATTGAGTTAATTCTTAAATTAATCTTTAAGAAATAATCTTTGTCGTCTTTATGATTGCTTTAATTTAAAACGTGTATCATTTTTACAAATTATTCTCTGGGTAAAATTTAAATATGTTACTTTGAAACTGTTACAGTATGTGTCGTACTTTTACAATATGTCTAGAACATGTGCGCACCATAGTTCTACATTTTTTATTCATGTAATATGAAATCTTATATGACCATTAACAACAGTTATATATGGTCATTTTGGAAGAATATTTTAGAAGAAGACTTCCTGTCTCAAACCCTAATTGTGTAACAATATCAACATTTGAAATAATAGCTTCTTTTCAGAAGTCATGTTCTAGTCTTGATATATCCAGCGTCTTTATCTCTTGTAGGAACGACTGACACGTCTACATTTGGTTGACTCATAGTTCGAGTCCGTATCTTTCTCCTTAAAGTTTAAGAAATAGCGCAATCTATACTCTTTTCTGATTTTTCTGTGTATATGATCTCTAATTCATCTTCAGAATTCTCTTTTTTAATCTTCAGTATCATTAAATAATTTATAAATTATTAACATTAGTTATATTTTACCTGTGATGAGTAACAGTAAAGATGTTCTTCATTAATTATTATTATTATTCATGTATATTCGTATAATATTCTTCACATTATAATTCAGGTTTACAGATTTAAGCCTGGTGGTTAGGGTGTCGGCCTTCCATCCGGAAGAGTGGGGTTCGATTCCCAATGCCGCCAAAGAACCACCGAGTACATGCGATATACGTGCTCGTTAAATCTGGGGAATCGAAAGTCCTGTGGTCGGTCGTTGAGCAGTTACCATGGGTGTAATGGTCTGGATAAATTTACTCCCCTTCAGATCAATGCCAAAATTGAGAAAGTAGATCCTCTGGTGCTGCCATCTATCGGAGTAGTTGAAGAGCAAAAGTCGTACTTCCACCTTCATGTTGCTCTGATTAAAACGAAAGACGCTTTCAGTTGACTTAAATTCGCATAGCCAAGGCACAGCGAGCTTGGCTTGTCCAAGTGTCATTAGTAACAGCAACACAGATTTAATAAAGGGTTATTTTTACTCCACAGCATATCAAAGCACCGCTTCGTTGAAGGTAATATTATTTATATTCAAAATAATTCTCATTAAATTATTATTTATAGCTGCTGCATATTTCAAAAACTATTTATGCTTATTTTTAATTGAGCAGACATGTTTATTTCTTTATAAAAGAAACTCTCCATTGAAGCTCTTAAATATTTGTTCGGTGGAGTTTCTCTTCCCGAAGTATTAATTTCATCGCCCTATTCATTCTCGTTAATTCATTTCTTTATTGAGTTCAAAAATAATTTTATTTCATTACACTCAGGGAAGCAGTTCACATTCTTTCGTCTATGTCTGACTTAATATCTGTTCCTAATTAGATTTCCTCTTTTCTCAAAGCCCATTCAATGAATTAAAAGTCTTTTCAGACACGTCTGAACACTTTTTCACCCTCTTTTTTTTTACCTTTATCCTCATTAAAAGTTTCTGTTATCAGAACATTTTGTAAGGATGGGAGAATGGAATGCCCTATATACCGTAGAAGAATCCCCATTTCCCTATTTCTATAAAGAAAAGGATGCAACAGCGGCATTCCAGAATCATTCGCCGGGAAATCCGAAGAATATATAGCCCTCAGGGTAGAAGTCGGATGGCTGCAGCACACAGCCATGAATGGATATCCTTCCACGCGTAATAAAATAGTTCCAAAGGCGTGTTTGTGCAAGTCGACTTTGTAAACATAACGGTATTCTTGTGTGTTTCTTCAAAAGTTGGAAAAAATAAAGTTGAATCCGCTTTTCAAGCACGATGAAGTGTTAAATTATTTTCGATCACGTTATAGGGATTGGATAGAGGGAAAAGATAATGTTTTCTTTTTTTTTTCTTGTTTGATAAAAGAATTTTTTTTTATCCGCTGTCTCTTCTCAAAACTGACGTGGGTTCTTTTTATTGTTAGAGGAAAAGAAAGTCGTAGTATGGATATACATTGTCTATGTACTCATCCTTTTTTAATAATATTTTCTATTTCTTAGGGAATTCAGAACATCTTTATTAGGCGAAGGGAATTTTTCCTTTTCTTGCGCCATGCAATCTAAACTGTCCAAATAGTTCACGATAAAACAAAGACCGTTGTTGAATCGACAACAAAACTGTAATAAATTTGTTCCTTGCCAAGACCGAAAGCAATCACTTTTTCGTTTCAAAAAGTAAAATAAGTTCTACAAATATTTTAAAGGAACAAGTTTTCGCTCACGAAATATAAAAACAAAATACTATATGTCCCGATACAGAAGAAAACATTGTTTTGATCTTGTTATAAATTTTTTTATGGGAGCTTGTGCTTAAATTTCTTCTGCTTGAGAAATGATTTGCATTTTTTATTTTTTGCTCTGTTTACATAAAGGGTTTTTAGTTTCTATCAATAAATATAGTTATAAGAATCCAAAAGACTTTTTTTCTTCAAAATCTGCAAGAAAATGTAGGTGAGTTAAAAATGTATTTTTTAAAACCAATACAAAAAAAAAACTTTTTTTTGCAAAAATAAAAATGTTTAAATATATTTGGAATCAAATATTTTTGCCCATTTTAGGTGAATACTTTTTAGTTTTATATAAACAAACTTTGTGACCTAAATGGGTGAAATATTGTCTTAGCCTAATTTTTGGGAATCATTTTTAATATGCTAGATTATATACGTAAGTCGAATTTAAAAATAGTAGTAAATCATATACAAAAATGTTCCTTCGTTATGTTTTTCCTATCAAATGCTAATTAAAATATTTTAATTAAAATTTTATTTAATAATTTGTTATTTAACAAAATAATCCATTCTTCAAATTTTTGATATTGTTTTCTGAAGAAACTGCTCTGTTTTTTCGTTTTCAATTAATTGAGATCGTTGAAGATTTTATGATTTTCTTGAATGAAAACTAAAAATAATGTAAATATTATTTTAATGTCGGTAAAGGCATAAACAAAGCTTTGTGGATGATCCAAAATACTTCATCATATACATCTTAAAACGATGTAATAAAACTATTTTTCATGCGGTACTTTACTCTTTAGGAAATTTTTAATGGAATCTGTACAAGTAACGTGGGTCATTAGTATACTTTATTATTTCTTTCATCGTTTATTTAAATTCTACAAAACCAGTTTTATATATATACATTTTAGTTGCACAATTTTTTTCACGCAAACACTCCTCTAGAAGCCATAAATTTCTAGCCTACCACTGAAATCTAATTTTAATGTCAGTAATTAAAATATGCTTCCATTTGGGCCAGTAAAAAAAGAAGGGTTCGTGGGACAGCGATAGTTTCTAGCTTATCAAAACTCATTTTTTGTGATAAAAATGATAATTATGGGATTTATTTTATTTGCGGAATGTTGCTTTATGTCATTTTTTTAAATTTAGGCGCCAGTATTTATTGCTCCTGTTTAGAACTGTAAGTTTTCTAATTTGTTGAGTAAAATATATTTTAATAAAGAATTATTTCATGAATTGACTTGAAAATCTTTGATAAACGCAACTTATTTAATCTGCAACATTACAAATCTTGTGTTATTTTTATATAAACTAAAATTTATTTAATTTAATTTGCATGTTTTAATTTAAAATAGCCTAAGATGATTAAATTGTTGCCTAATTTCAAAAACATAATACTTACAAAATTAGTTGTGCAAATTTATATTATTGATTAAGTAATTTGTACAACCACAAACAAGAAAAAATTTATTATTTCTTTCCTTGTTTACATGAAGCTATTTTTTTAAGTGGAAAATACTACCCATAAAATTACATACTTCATTTAATTTACATAGTATCATTTTGAAGATTTCCTTTCATAAAATAATATTTTGTACTTTTTACTTTTTTAAAAACCAATGTGGACAATTTAAATCTTAAGTATATCACCGTGTATCGAAACTTTAAAATTTTCCCTTCATTTCCATTTTTTCCGCTTTGCAACCTACTTTTCAAAAGTGAACTTTATATAGAAATTATAGCCTATTGTCAAATTAAATAAGTGGTGATAAATTTTTTTTTTTGTGATTACACTGAAATTCTCAAAATGTTATGCTAGGAGTCACGCCTTTTAGTTGTCGTATTTCGTAATATACGATAGTTTATTTTATTTTTAACAAACACACACATTCACTTAGCTTCGTTTGTTCTATTTTGCTGTTGCGTCACAATTGTAGAATAAATATTTATGCCAGAAAATGTCCTATTGTCGGCTACTCTCTGAGCAAACTTTACTTGATCATAAGCACTACACGGACCGCTTTCTTCGCACATTTAAGACTGCAAAGGGCAGGTAGCGAACTTAACTACTGTATCACAACACAGCATTGGAATCAGTTGATTTGAAGTGCGTCAAATTTCTTGGAATGGCCTTTCCACACGCAAGACTGCTTTCTAGATCCAATGATATACACGTGTGGCGCGCGAGGAACGTAATTCAAGAGAACAAGTCCTGGAACACTTGTGCATGCAAAACGAAAGTGCCATAAATTTCTATTGTCAATAATTACAACTCTTGGCAGGTAGGAGGAAATTTTCTGGATTTATTGGCATCTCCTGAATTTCGTAGATCGATGTTAAATTTCTGCTTCAGACTGTTTGAGTTGAAGCGATGTTTGCAGTTTGTTATTATAAAGTTAGTTGCTTTTTCGAATTCCTTTCGTTGTTGGTATTAATAAATGTATTCTATCGATTTTAATTTCACGAAAAACTTTTTAATTGATATTTTAATTGAGGATAATAAAGTCTATAGGATTACCGCTTACTGTTATTTTTTAGGAAGCTTAGTAAGAAATAAATTCGACATCTCTATCCGAATGAAGATAAAGGCAATCACTAAGATGACGCTTTTTATATTAAGGACTAAAATATAAACCACAATTATGATTAAAAAGTTTATGTGATATTATAATTCTAAGTTTTGATATTATGAAAATAGCAAAAAAGGAGTCAGTTATTGAGAAAGTATTGTTGGGTTAAATGTTATATAGGTAGAGCTGCCGGTATATATATATTAGTAACTAAGCTACAAATGCAAAGTCATAAAATGTACCTTGCATTAAATTACAATCTCTGAAAATTAAATACCAAACTATAAATTAAAAATGAACTATATGTCTTATTGATTTTTTTTAATTTAAATATTGCGTTTACACCATATTCTGACAAAGATAAAATTACAAGTAATCCAACAATACCATGCCGTATTAACCATGATACAAGCAGGTGTAGAATTATAATAGCTTACAAAATCTTTAGAAAAGGCTTGTTTAAAAATTACAGATTTCATTTAATTACTGAATCATTCATTTTTATTTAAGAAAACAAACTTATTGTTTATTCTAGTATTGGACATAAAATTTAAATTAAGAATTTCAAAATAAGCGAAGGCCTCTGGCAGTGCTATCATATTTTGCGTTGAAACAGATTTACAATTCTGAATTTTGTGGTTTATAAATTATAATTGGCGTCTGATCAAATACTTCATTAGAAAGAAGCCATCTAATTTAATGATCTTGTAAATTCATTGGATGGTTTGAATTGTGTTATAAGCATTAATGTTTGAACAAAAGAAAAATTTGTAATATACATAAACGGAACTATATTTTTATCATCTTTATATTAAAATTCATAGACGCGATCTAGAAAAATAATTGTGGAAATATTTATAATTAGGAAATATATATTTCTAATTCTTATTAAATCCTCGCAGAGAGTTTTTCATAGAGTAATAAAGTAAGGTCCAACTATATAGAAAGTAAAGATGATATTACTACAGCACAAATGTATCAAATTGATTATATATGTTAGTGCAAATGTGCATCAAATATATTAGTGAATAGTGACAGTTCCACAGTAATTATCATGTATGTGTGTTTGATTGTTATCCTTGAATTAGCACAATGGTATGAGGTTGATTCTCTCAGGAACACAGTACTGATGGATATCATGAGGTTTCTGTCAAATACGATGCCAACCCTCTTGCATTACTTTGAGTTTGGGAATAGGCAAAAGAACAGATGTGAGTTTGATATATTTTCCCCAGATCAATCAAGTATAAATATTTATATTCGTAAATCTTGGCAGGTTTGTTGTAAATGAGAGAATGACTAATCATTGCTAATATCGTTCTATGACAATGATTTAAAATTCTCAGGTGCTTGGTGAACATGTCCGTTAACTAATACGACTCAGTGTATTACTTACTGGTTAATTTCCTTTATTGTCTGATAACACTAAAGTTTGTTATTTGTAGAATTTTATATGTCACCCTTGGCGCCAAATTAGGCTAGCATTTTTACTGGAAACCCGGCAAACTAGTATTTTGCCCTATTTGTCATTAATTTCTCATGAATGTTTACCAATTTAAATTCATTAATATAAAATTTAAATTAAAAAAATTTATGGATAATTTAACATATCAGATTTATTATTTTACCATTGATGTTTAAAATCTATAAATCTGCGTTTTTTGTTAATTTTGTAAAATGAGCTGAGTATATTGTTAGATACCAACAATGTATGAAATATTTGTCACTATTTCAGCCATTTTCCTCCCGCCGTTTTCTCCGATCGGAAATTCGCCATACAGTTTACCCTTGGCGACTTTTTTAAAAATTTAGCCAAGGGGGTAACCGTACTGTAAAATTTTGCCTGCATTTTTATCAATTTCCTCATAATATATCAATGTTGCTTTTTGAATAGGATTTTATATAGTCTGTCTATCAAGTGAAGTTTAAAATTTGATGCTATATAGTTACAAAAAACCTAAAAGTATTGTTACCAAAGTCTCCATAATATTGTCACCAATAATCTATTATGTTAGAATATTAATTAAGTATTAATTATAGTTGGTACTTTATTAAAAAGGAGCAGTTTACTTTTAATTTTAATGAAACAAAAGTAGTTTAAAATGAAAAATAAATTTTTCATCTTATTTTTTTTATTAAACTAGGTAAGGCTATCTATGTTATTTTCTGAATCGATATTATTTATTAATATTAACTCAAATCTGTTTCACGCATTTTTCTGGTCGATTATTTATCGCGATAACTTCTAGAATTTAATAATTTTGTTATTCGCGTAGTTGAAAAATTGTCTATTTCCATCTGATTTTCGTTGCTTTTTATTTACCTTTTATCGTTATTTATTCTTCACCATGCTGGGAAGTTTATTTTTTAACGAAATTAGTTTTATCTGTGTAATAACAAATAAAAGTATTTTATCTCTTTCTACAAACGAATAAAATTTCCCGAGGAATGAAAACAAACTAGTTTAGTGACGGGCTTGTGCATTTGATCCGACTTTTCCTCTTTTTACCTAGTTTCCACCGTGCGTTATTTGCAGTTTTTATTAACCTTGTTGTCATTCTCCTTGTGACTCATAAATCTACGCACATTTCTTTCTTTTTTTCTTTTTCCTTCAAGAAACTGAGTGATTCATTCGCACCTTCCAAGTTAACAACACCGCGGGGAGACAGGATTAGAACAAGGTGAACTTCCTTTTCTCTCTCTTTCTTGTTAAAAAAGAAGACTGCTTGAGAAATGCCGCTGCATAAAAACAAGCGTGTTTGTTGCTCTTTTTTCTCCCGTTTCTCATCCCAGTAGTTGGCGCCTTGTTTTTCCCCTTAATCTTTCCGGGATGTTTCCATTACATCGATCTTGTTTTCTTTAATTTTTATTTCGTTATCTCTATATCGTCTTACATATCTAGGAATATATAATATATACACACACATAAACGTTCCCCTTTTCCAGAATATCGACTGAAGGTCTCCCTATGCTTTATTAAAATTTTAAACATCAGAAATAGTCCAAAAGTATATGAGTTCATGCATTTTTTCAAATATTAAATCTAGATGATTGGGTGAAAGGATGGTTATTCTTTTGCTAAAAATTTACTGGACTGAGTACATTTTAAATATTTAGGATTGAGTATATTGATTACTTCGCCGTTGGCAATGCATTTGTAAAGCGTTTGAATCTCGAATAAACTTTTAAGCGGTGATATTTTTTTAAAAGGTGAATCTGATTTATCTTAAATTAACTTGGCGAACTGGTTTAAATACGTTTCAATTGATTTAGCGACATCTTGCATTCTACTTTATTGCCCGCATTGAAATGTCTGCTGAAGTAAATCAAAATAAATATAATAAAAGCAAAATTTGAAAAAAAGGAAGAAACTTTAATTATTTAGAGAAGTATTAACTAAGCATCCCAAAATTAGGTATAAGAAGAAATATATTTGTCGAAGAGCCATTCCTAGCGTTCATTTTAAATAAAATATAAATTATATAAAACTATATAAAATATAAAGAAATATAAAAAATGAAAAATATTAAAATATAAAGTATAAAAATATCATATTATATAGAGGAAACAATAAATAAGTTTTGGAACCAAAAACAATGTTTCCTTTATTAATTTTGACAGTAAGGCAGTGTGAATACATTTTTCAAGTTGGTGTTTAAGTTAAATTGAAATTAATTTTAAAATTAAAAAAGTTCAGCACGAATGGGATAGAAGGGATTTAATATTTGCTAAGAACCTACTGGCGTATAAGTGTCTTTATTCCTTCACATTTCTCAAACAAATTGAGGATATAATATGCCTTAATTTGCTTAGATTCTTTTTAAGCGTGATTGTTATATTTATGATACCATAAATCACTTTATCTTCCACCAGCTGTTAGAATGTCACCGATACCAGCTTGGATATTCCTTTCTTAGTAGTGCCAGTGATTTAATTGTTGTTGTTGTCGTATGACAAGTGCAAAAAGAAAAAAGATGCCTTTGGTCCCAAAAACAAGTCATATGGGACCAAAGGCATGGAGCACTGCCCTGGCCACATCTTCAGATCTTTACCGTATAGAGGGAGGGTGTCATGGCAGCAGTTAGGGTCGATGTTGAAGAAGGTCGAGGCAACAGAGATGCAGTTGAAAACGATGTCTCGGATCTAGTGGAACTCCTGTGGAGTACCTGCATTCTGCGTAGGTTCTAGATTCGTCGGGCATGGTTTTCATACCCTCACATGCACCCAGTCCGCATTCTGCTGATTGTAGAGATGATACCATGATCAGGATTAAGCTCCGGCAGGCACCATTTTTTATGTAGTACCTCACAGAGCTGTTGCCTTGCGACGGTGTTTGCATCGAAGTAAGTGGTAGTCGTGGGAGAGGGATTGATATTCCTAGCCTCCTTGGCGAGGGAGTCCGCCTCTTCATTTCCCTCAATGTTAGCATATGCAGGCACCCATTGGATGGTACAGGTTTTCGCCCTTGCAACTATGGCGGACAAAAGCCGTTGATGTCTTGGGAAAATCTCGCTTTACCTTTTTTAATAGCCTCCAGAGCAGATTTACAGTCAGAGAATATGTTGATGCCGTTCGAGGGGACTGACTGTGTGAGGTAAAGGGTAAGAACTGCCTTTATGGCAATCAGTTCACTGCTGAAATTGGAGGCAATTTTTCCAGTGGCAACCCGATGTTTGAGGGATGTTTGATCTGGAAGGATAAGGAAAAGGCCAGAACCTTCCCTGTCGCATCCTGAGTTGGAAGAGCCATCAATGTAAGTGGTGACAAGATCAGGTTCAGAAAGCTTGGTGATAGTTTTCATACCTTTTCTCCGAATATTAACTTTTAAGCGATGAGTTAGTATTTTATTTTTTCCTAAATTAAGAAATACCTTCAAAACAGTCGCTAATGAAATGATTATTATTGAAAATTGATTTAACATTTCACAAAAACACTTCCGTATATCTCGCCATATGTGCCAACAAATAATTTATAAACTTATTGAGAGTAATCTTAACTAGAATGCTGAAATGTACAATTAATTTAAAACATACCTGGCATTAGTTTTGGGTGGAAACAATACATTGGGGAGGGGGAACGAACGAGCATGTGGAACGGTTGATTATGCGAAGTGCATGAACATTCTGCAAACGCGTGACAAATCCTCATTGAATATTTGTCACGAGTTTTCGTCATGAAAATTTTCCAGCCACGAATCCCTGGGCAGCCATTGTGCCGCTTCGCATTTCATTTTTCATCTGCAGCGAGTTAGGGATACGTGGATGTGTTCGTCTTGCGCAAAAAGGAAGCTCGCTCTTTATTTTAACATCAAAATAATCATTTCTTTTGTGCCGAACTCATCAGGGAATTTATTCTCCTCTCTTGCATTAGCGATAGTGGCTTTTCTTTCGGTTCCACGTTTTTTTTAACGATTTAAGTCATTAATATGAGGCTTCTGCAACCTCAGGACTTTAAATCTTTTCTTCATTTGTTTCCTATATAAGTTTATGCCTATAAGTAGTATTAAAATATGCTATTAGATGCGAAAAATGCTATGCAGTTTTTAGTCGATGTAAACTAAAATGCAATAAGTTCTTAATGGTAAATCTAGTGCTAAATCTAAGTATGTTACTTTAATATCGTTCATTATGCATTGTGGTGCTCTTTACATATTAATTGTCGCTCTGAAAAATAAAATTGAAAGAGTATATTGTTATATGATATCATGCTGATTTTAAATGCAATATTTTGTTAAAATTGATATGTTTTTACTTTGCTTAGAATTTAAATATTCAGTAACCAAAATAATTTTTGTAATAGTGTGATGGCTGATATTTTATCATTAAAATATATTTTCTGTTTCTAGAAAGCACTGAAGCTTGTATTTACAAGTCGTAAAAAAGTAGAGTATACTAAAAGTAATCATTTGAGATTTTTTTGCATCAAAATACATGTATACGTAAAAAATATATTTATTGTAAGGGAAATGAAATTGGATTTCTTATAATTAAATTTTGCGCAGTTTTTATTTTATAATGATTCATTTCAAATGATCATTCATAATTTTATATTATTGTTTTTCCATTACTAAGGAAATAATAAATAAAAATAATTAATATTTAACCCTATTTTTTCAGATCTTGTTTAGGAAGTTTATTTTTAATCATTTTTACTTAAGCTAAAAACACATTAAAGCTAATATATTTAAATAATTGGTATATAAGAATGAAATAAAAAGCTAAAAGCTCTTTTTTATTATATGATGTTATATGTAAAAATTTATAAACTTTTTTACAGAATTTAAAATACACTTTATTACTTTTAAATTGTCAATATTAATTTAAAGAATATACTAAAAATGTAGAATTTAAACTTTTCATTGATAATGTCACTAATATATTATTTATTCTTTTACATGTTATTTGATATATAAAACACAATTGGCTTAGGTTAATTCTTTCATAGATTTAACATGCTAAGCATTACAAGTAACAATTTTGAAAAGTTATTAAAAATGTGAGTTTCTTTTAAAATTCAGACTTTCTGAGACCATTTTAAACTTCTGAATACTTTATTAAAGTAAAATAAATAATTTAGGCTGGAGGATGGATATAGTAGGAAAATGAAAATAGTATTAAATTGTTTCCTGTTTTTATTTTTGTTTTAGATATTTTAATTTATTTTCTAAAGGGTATATATGCTTAAATCTATAATTATTATCTTTCATTTTTAAGCATTTGAAAACATTTTCAACCAAGGAAAATATTTAATTTTTAAAATATTACTGAAATAAAATTAAAACTAAGCAATTGGAATTATACTGAATTTTTTTTCATATTCCCTATCATTAAGACTTTTATTGCATCATTATTTTTGTGGATTGCTGTTTTACTTCTGAATCTCAGAATTTTTATCTTTATTATATTTTTAAATATTCAAATAAATATTTCTTTTCTTAATATTTAAGCTTTCGTTAATTTATCAAATAAGTGGTAAATATTTTAACTATAAATGATTAAATATATTTGTTTTGTAACTTTTTAATGATTCTATGAATTATTTTTCACTTTATACAAAAATTGTATTAATACTAGACAAGGTTACATATATATTTTTTTAAGAAAGATGAATATTTTATAAAAACAAGTTAAATTAAAATTCATTTTAAATGTTTATTTATAGCGTCGTAGATTATTTTAATTTAATTACAAAAGTATAAAAATAAAATGCGATTTTATTTATACATGTTTATTATACTTATGGCGTATTTTCTGTGTAATTTACCATTTATTGTAAAATATTTTCAATCTTAACATCTTAGATTCTCTCCAATTTCAGTTCCATGAATTTTGGAAGAGACACTCAATTCATAAGTATCATTTGGAATATTATTTTAGTTTGAATTATATATTATACTACTTTTACGAAATTATTAATTATTTTGACTTAAAATCACATAGATTTTATCAACATGCTGGAATTTTTATCTGAAGAACTGACTGCTATTGTTTACATTACCTCGTAAAGCATAAACACATCATGCAAATTACCCATTTAATTTAATTTAAAATAAGCTAACGGATATTGAATTTCATAACATATTTGTATAATGAACTCCGTAAGCAGTGTTAGTGTTATTCTAAAATATTCTCTCAATAAAAATTTCAATTGCTTTAATTAGTCTAATGATAACTGTTTAAAAGAACGTTTTTAACAATATGCTTAATTAAACACTAAATTTGAAAGAAAATTTTCTGTTGCGTTTGATTCTTAAGGCAATATGCTCATTTTTAATAAATCAAGGATTCCTTTTGAATTTTTTTTACAAATATTTTTCACAATATTCAAATTTTATTTTAAAAATTTTTGAGATCATTTTGATACGAAATTACATTTTTTATCCTTTCATTCTTAATATGGGGATTCTTTGGATGTTTGATTTAAGAGTATTTAAAATAACAGTGATCCCGGTATTTGTGTTATTTGTTTACATGAATCGGAACACATTTTAAGATTTATCTTATTTCTAAAATCATGTGTTATTTAATTTTGGATAATTATATTTGTAGCATTCCTAGTTGAATAGTTTCCAAATTTAAGCTGTAAAAATTCTTCGAAAATTTATGATGCATGACGAAAACAATATTTAATGCATAAATTGTATTAATATAGCATAAGATATTGATAAATGAGATTGGAAATGAATTAAATACTTTCCTACTCTTTTTTTTAAAAAACTATCATGGCGTGAAAATTAATATAAAACATTAGCTATACCTTTTTGAAAGAAATAAAAATTCTAAATTTTAAATTAAATTCAGAATAAATTTAATAAATTATAGCCTTTGTACAGTATTACTTTATAAGTTATATTGGAAGAAAAATTGTAAGTTTTAATAAATATAATTTTTTATTTGTTAGAGATTTCGCAACTAATGTATATTTAAAACAAAAATTGTTTGAACGCTTGCATTGTTATACTTCACAAATAACCGTTGTATATTTATGCTGAAAGAGATATGCCCACTGCAAAATATATTTTAAATGCGCTTGAAAATGATCTATTCGAAATCTTTAAGGTTATATGTACTGAAGTATGTTACCTTTTAACAATTTTTCTACCAAATTTGTTTTACACTAAGACATTGTATTGTGACTTATAGTTAAATTTTTCTTAACACTGCTTCGCTTACAATTGATCAATATTATTTATAATTAAAACATTTATTCACTTACATTCATCCAAAGTAATTTTGTTGAATCTAAGCTAATTGTAATCGCTAATTATGTAAAAATTAATTCAATATTCGTTAGTTGTTTCTTTTTGAGTCAAAATCGTTAAAATGCAAACTGTTCACGTTTGATCATACTAAAAAAATCTCTGATTCGTAAATAAGTTGTTTTATTTTAGACTTGAGGCTTTGATTATTTCGAGATATAAATTAAGTATGCTGACTTTTTTCTCTTTTCGACCTCCTTTCCTTATAAAATAATTTTATTCAGTTATGCAAATTGAAATATTTTTAATGCAATTTTATTACTGTTTGTCCGAATTCATTCACTTGGCTTTAAATGTAGTCTTTATAAATATATTTGGACTTCAAGAAAAATCAATTCTATTTGAATTTAAAATATGATTTTATCGAAATGAATGGGTTTTTTAAAAATAATCATAAGAGATTTGAAAGGAATTATGCTGTGTTGTAGAATAAGAAGCTTATTTTATTACCAAACTTAAGAACTCAGAAAAGCTCCACTTTTAAAAAAATACGTACCTTTTAATTCCCTCGTGCTGCAAATGCGAAATTCTTTCGTTTTCTCTCAACTTGTAATCGATGAAATAAAAAAGAAGAAAAAACTTAAGTTTTCCAACTGTAATCACGGAATTAAATTAGAATCTAATAAAATTAAAAGAAGATTTAAGAGATAAGACGTCAGAAAAAGTTCTTTTTGAATAACAAATTCCTATATTTTTTCACTTTAGTTCCTAATTTAAAGAGAAAACGACATTTTTATAGATAAATATATTCGACGGCGTAATCTAGACTAATTTTGAAAGTTAAGATTGGAGACACCTCACTGGCTAGATTTTTTCGAAGTTCAAAGACATCTTTTACTTGCCTTTATAATTACCGACTTCTTAATTAAAATTCTAATTTAACAGGCTTGTGATTTTTCTGAAAGAATGAATTTTTCTTTTAGTCCGCAGATTCCACATATTGTTCCATGGTAATTCTGCCATGCAGCTTCATATTCCTTCATAATGAATATTTTGTTTCTCCGAAAAATAATTTTTTTTGTACATTTAATATTTTCTTTTTTAATTGTAAGGTCTTAAGTTTATTTTTGTGGACTACTATGTGCAGAAATAATATAATGTGGAAAATTATCTTAATAAAATTTGTTTCAAATGTTTTAAAATCCTGTTTTTTAAAACAAAATCGTAAAAATGTTCGACATAGATAATAGAGATTTACAAAATTAAAATATTTTTTTATTCATTTGTCTTTAATTCATTTTATTTCTTATTAATAAATGCATTTTTAATAATATTTTTTTTTACTTTTTTGTATAAGTAATAGCTTAGAAATTACGTTTTATTCCATTTTTGCATAGTTTCATATTTAAACATAGATAAATCTATGTATTTTCCTTAAAATAATTACTTTAGAATATGTGCATGTGTTATTCATACAGCATTTTTATTTTTTCTTGTAATTTGCTAATTTTACAAATCCGATTGCAAACCATAAAAATTCTATATATATTATCAACAAATAGTCTTTACTTAACTTAAAAAACGATTTCCTATTTATATTTCTTTATTTAAAAATTCATTTTTATTTTTAATAATTTTCAATTTTTTTTACATTTTAAAAGTACTGAAAAAAAAATATTTTTTTATTAAAAAAAAAAAAAAACTTTAATTGATGAACGTTTACACCGAAACGCTTATGACTTTAGAAAAATAAAATTTAAAAACTATAATAGGAATTGCCTTTTATTTGTAAATTTACTTTAGAAAATAATAATTTACCTTATTTTGTTGTTGCTTATCCCCCTCATGGTTGACAATAACATCAAACCAGGTCCATGAGCCCGAAGGTCTTCAAACAATGGAGCACAGCCTCAGAGCTCGAGAATATCTGGCCTTTATTTAAACCGATCCAGGCCAAAATGTAGGCAGGAGCAACTTGATTCAGATTGCATTTTGGTCACAGGGCATAAACTTAGTACCTTATTTTAAACTGTATTATCCAAAATATATGATGATCGGATGCATCAAAATGAAAAAAGCTGGTGACAATGAATGTGAGGAGTAACTACAAATTGCTCGCAAAATGTCTATGCTGCTTTTTTTCGGTGCCAAATATTGTCTCAAAGGATTATTAATCTTATAAATTGTATGGGAACCATCATAATAGGAATATGTCAGAATGCTAATTATTCAGCAGGATTCTTACATGATTTTTATTTTTAAAAAAAACTTTTTTTTACCTTTAATTACTATTTTCCAATTTTCTATAAAAAATATATCCTGGTTGTGTATTTTTATTACCACCATGTAGAATTTTGAGTTGTTCTTTATTAAAACACAATCTGCACGAATCTTATCGCCTAACCTTAGCATCCAAAATTCCAGATAAGTGTTCATTCCATCCTAGAAAATTCCTTTCAATAAGTTCGATAAGAATCTTAAACATATTCATATAATTCATTCATTCATTCATTATCATGTGCCAGCTAGGCTGGCAACATGGGGTGCGCTACTCCACTTTTCCTACTGAACCCTATTTTGGTGTGGAGTCCGACTTCCTCAGTACACACATGTCATTGTTACCCGCTTATAGGGTAGGCAACCATTTACACCTCATTCATACAAGGAAAGGACATAGACAGGATAGATAGAGAGAGAAAGTACATCCATGTCCGAACCAGGATTCGAACCCAGGACCTCTTTATCCGTAGTCAGGCATGCTGACCACTAGACAAGTTTGTCGGCAATCATATAATTCCTTAAGTTTTAAACAAGCCATGAATATATTTTATTCAAACTTTTTTTATTTTATTATTTTCTTTAGCACCATTTCTTATAAAACTTCTCATTTCGACCTCCAAAGAGAAATTCTCTGAAAATTTCTTCCCAAAAGAAGAAAGGAGCGCCATCTTCCGCAAAACTGATCGTATAAATAGCACAGGCAGATATGATATACTGCGAGTTAAATAGAAACTACTAAAACAATTATATATATTTTGCATGAAAGAATTTCAAAATTTATCCATGTTACTAAATTTTTTTCATCATCTATATTATATTCTTCATTATCATTAGAATTTCTTTATATCTTCATAATTTTTAGATATTGAATAAATACTTTAACTCAAAATCACTCGCTTGATTGCTTTTTTTCATCTCTTCTAGTGCTTGATTGATTATCGAATAAATCAATATATCTTTTATTATTGTTTAAAAATTCTCCAAAAATTTCCTCTGCTTTATATTTTTGTACTTTTTCATACATTTACATAACAAGTGAAAGAAATAATTCGACCACAACAAATTAGAACTTTCCATTTGAAGTAATATGTAAAAGACTTCCAACTGTAATTCAAAATTTTAACTAATATAAATAAATGAATTAACTTGAACTTCTCCCTAATTTAAGAAACAAATTTTATAAATTTTATACTCTTAACTACATATAAACTCGATTAAAAAATTGACCTAATAAGAGAACACATAATAAACACGAGAAAATGGCTTAATGTTTTGCTCTCTTTTGACTCCACGCTAATCTTAACGGCTACTCACATTGCTATAAGCAAAGCCATTTATTGTGGTAACTTTATCGTTTTCTAAAGTTATCAGAAAATAACGGTATAAATCATGGGCAGGTAAGCTACTTCCCATCGGCATTTAAAAGTTAAAAAAAGTTAGTGAGATAAAAGTCCATCCCATGACTTTATAAAGGGTTAACATATTCTTTTTTCAGTGTTATATATATGTATTACACACAATCCTTATAATACTCATATTTTATAATTACATGCTACTATAAATATAATTACAGGAAATAAATACATGTTTATTAAGTGTATTTTATGGGTATTCAATATACTTGTATAACACGAAATTACAATAGTGTAAAATGTATGAGAATAGTGTAATATCTTTCAAAAAATTCAGTTTGCATAATTAATATTCTAATAAATTCGATTGTAATTAACATTAAACGTAAATTCATTATTATATTGTTTTTATTTTACACATTTAATATAAACATAATTTTTTACTCAGGTAAATGCATAAGGTATCGCCTGTGTAATCTAGTGCAGATATAACTGCCAATGTAAATACATAGATATCATATTTACATTAAGTATGCTCAATTTTATTTCTAATGATGTAATGTTTTTATGGATATATGACTGTCGCTCTTAAGTGGTGTATTTTTATTTGATTATTGTGTCTAGATTTAAACATAACTCATTCGTAGATGTTAAACATGCTAAATAATAAAATGCTTAGAAAATTTATTTTGAGATTCTGAATTTACCTTTATTTTAGAACTCGTATAATTCTGTATGAATATAAAAAAGTAATTTTGAAATATATATTATCTGAATATAGTATATCTTAGATAGCAGACACTGAAAACATTTTCTCTTTCTTCTAGAATGCAATTTCAAAATCAAATATTTTTATATATTAACATAGAATACAAAAGATAGCCTTAACGTTATAAGAACATAAATTATAATGTGAAATGTGATTCATTTCAATTTATGAACTAAAAAATTATGAATTCTTTAAAATGCAAAATCTTTTCTTTCCTTCATTACAATGTTTCGATCCAATTACAAAAAAATCCGATGAGCTTCTTAATTTTTAATGCTGTATGATACTGCTGATATCTAAAAAATTTTTTAAGATGTAATAACGTATTTTCTTCATTTTTAATATAATAAACATATGATGAACGTAACTTTTATTGAAAATAATATGAGATTGATTATTTTTGCTTTTAATTCTCAATGAATAAAATTACCTTATATAATGTCGTATATATCAATATAATAAATCTTAACAACAATTTTGATATAAAACAAAACATACTTCATCCTTCAGAATTCTTTTTCTATTCAGTATTTTCTTTAAAAACATGTAAAAATAACTTCTAAATTATTTTGATTGTTGTAAAACTAGTAAACAAAATTAATTTAATTTTAGAGTCACAATTACGTCCACTATTGTAATTCATTTTTGTAGATATGCCAACATATTTATAAAAGTAAATAACTTTAAAATTTTTTCATTTGTATTTTAATCGATGTTATGTTTTTAATATATTATTATCATATTCGTTTTTTATGTGATGCAACTTTTTTTTCAACAAGATTTGCTTCAATCAAAATTTTAAATATTTTTTTTTTTGCAAATTTGTAAGATTATAAATTTTTATTTATTTATTTTTTTAGAATTTGAAATCAAGGAATTTCATTCCTTTTAATTTTAATTTTATTGCTATAGACTTTTCTATGTATATTACATTAATTTACCCACATACATCTGAAATCATATAGAAGCGGCCTGAGTTTCTTGTACATTCGAATTAAAGTTATCCTTACTCTCTCTCTCCTTGAATATTGTGGAGTAGTGTCGTTTGGAACTCAAGGGAGGTCTCTGCAGACAATTAAAATCTTTCAGATGACCGGTCCAATAATTCAGATGGGCTTGAACAAAATTCTATTACTCCCCTGTATCCACAAACTTGGTTTAGTCCTTCGAAGCAAGCGGCTTGTAACATATTACCTGCCACATCTGTGCCTGCTGTGTACCGAACTCCCTTTATTGACAATGTTAAAGCGCTGGTTAATAACGCTAGAAATCCCTGCTGTCAATAAATCCCATTAGAGCACTCCCTCTATGCTTTCAGAGGGGGCGCATTGGCCAGGGGGCGCTTCCGACAGTGCTAAAGATTTCGCAGAGGGGGAGTGGTTGCTCTTTTGAGCGGAGATTTCGAGATAAAATCCCACGGATGAAGTTGTAATTGGTGTTATACCACTAGAACGTGATCGATTATTGGCGAACTTCGATTTTATTGCGTTCCTTTTTAATGAATCGTGGTGAGAATATCGATATTTCAATCAGAACTGACCAAATGTTAAATAATTTCAAGTGTTCTGATCCATTTGCTTGGAGAGGTTCTCTGTAAAAGTGTAACTGAATTGATTTTTCATTTGAACTCTTTAAATATGCGAGGAGATTTCTTCCATTGATTGCGAAATTTCCCGTTGTTTATTATACATACAAAATAATTAATTCTATTAAATATGACAATTTAATAGTATAATTTTGAGAAATATGTTTTCGTTACATGAATATTGAATTTTAAATTGGAAAGAACAAAAATTTGTAGATATTACTTAACATAGAATAATTTAAATAGTATTGTTTATTTTGAACAGTCTTCTTTCTTAGACTAAATCATAACAGCTATTATGTTGCACGAATTTATGACTGTAGAGTATAAAAGCAATACAAATTTTATAAATGGGGATGAAAATATAAGTGATAGATATATTTTGTGAAAATTGTTTCATTTTTCTAATTATGCAATTTTCTTATACAGATAAATGATACGCTTGATTTTTTTACAATTGGTCATATTCGAGATATATGTTAAGTAAGCTGTTTTCTATTGTTATCAGACAGCAAACTTGAAAGAAAAAAAAATTCAAATATGCATTTCTAAATATTACACGGAGTGTTTTGAATACATTTAAAATCTATTTTTGCCAACTTATGATTCAATATTGTTTCCTATAATGTGATCCTTTTTCATTATTAAATATTTGATGTTTCACACAGATTCTTGAGAATGCTTTACTCTATGAAATGAACATTGTTCTCACAAAGTAAAATGGTAAAATGTATATGCTCTGTAAAATAGCAAACTTTGTTTTGTGAAAGCGAGTGTGCATTTAGTGATAAAGCTATAATATTTTAAAGTAGAATTTCCCAAATTGGAGCCCAACTATGAACAAGTGGCTTAATATTCATGCTTTCTTCACTCACATCTGGCTGGTGAATGCTCCGTAATAACGAGAATTACCTACTTTTGATGTGAAAATACTGGCGAATCTATAAAAACATGAATGGCGATGGTAGATGTTAAAAATCAGTTCATTCACTGTGCAATATGAAACCTTTATTAATGGAGTTGCATTTTTTTTGGAACGAGCAATGCTATTTTCTTCCTGTACAATACTTATCGTGTCTTGCATTACTGCTCTGAGGATAAAACAACACAAACGTTACTTCTCGAATAACAATTCTCTCTTTAAGAAAAATATGAAAAAGAGCCTTAATTTAAGTGGAGTGTAAAATATATCACAGTGAAACACCATATACTTATTAAAGAATTTTTTTATATGATATCCATTTAAAGATATACGAATCACATTTTAAAATGGTTTATACCGATCTGCTGGTTGGTTTGAATTAGTCTTCAACTATGTATTTAAATTATATATTTGATTAAATATTTTATAATATTACTATTTAATGTAATCCTTTAGCCACCCTAGAGTGTAATTATATCGTTATCATAGTATGGTAAATGATAATAAATGCAAACAAAATTAAAGTAAAAAAATCAACAATTTTTACATACAATTATATGTTAATCTTTTTTTCTTCTGATCCTTCTTTAAAATAAAGATATTATGCTTTAAAAATTATTTATAAAACGTTAATAATATAAAAGAAGATAAAAATAAAATTGTAAAAGTGAATTTTATCTTACGGTATTAGATTAATTATAAACACAAGTTATGACCTATTTTAAAACAAATTACTATGTATTAAGTTTGCAAGTTAGTTTTATATAAATTTATTTCTTTAATAAATGAATTTAATTCTTAAATGAGTTTTAAATGTTAATTATTTTATTACAAGCTTAAAGTATGCCGTGAAAATATATTATCACATAAAGAAAAGTTTAATATTTCTCCGATTTATAAAAACAAGAGTTTTTTTTATGCAGTGAAAAAATAATTTTATATCAGAATTTATCGATTAAACGCCATTTTTCTCCGATTCTCACATCATTCTACTTTAAATTTATCATTTATTGGAATTTTTTTTCTCCTATAACAATTGATGGATTACATCAAAATCTTTTTTTCTTTACTTGACGTTGCTAATAATAGTGAGGAAAAAGAAAGATCCAGCCATACGGAAATCAACAATGTGAGTGTTGCCAACCTAAAGTTGCAAAGCTGAAAGAAAAAAGTGATAGTTTTGATCCAATCAGAATTCGGAAAACGCTTTTTAGCTGATCGATGATGTCGTTGTCGTTTGCACGTGACTTACGATGAAAAGCGGAATGGCACTTTTTTCGTGTATAAAAAATTCTTTTATTGATATTTTTACACATTTTTATACATCAGCAATGTTGATGTCGAAAAAGATTCGGCATATATTTGCCTCAGTAAAATCCAGATGTCGAAACAATTTTTTTTTCAAGAAATGATGGTTTTTATTATTGCTTAAAGCTTAACGGACAGTTTTGATAAATTATGATTTTTAAATCTTTCGAGCGTATTTAAGTCTTTTCTAATATTTTTTGACTAGTATTACTTTTTGAAGAAAAACAGAATTATGTAAATATTTTTATCTATTTAGAAGTTCAGTTGTAAATAATATTAATTATTGTAAACACTTGCTGATTGATTATTAAATTATTTCGAGCATTGATTTTGTTATTAGTAGGTTATAACAAATTATATATCATTTGTGCAATTAAATTGAGTAAATGTTATTTATTTTTGTCTTTTAAAGCATTAATATAATCTAGTTTATAACAAAAATCATTTTGTTGGTAAATATGTTATTGTAGACCCCTTTCTATTATTGTGTACAGTGTTTCATATATTTAATTCGCTGATTAGAAAGATAACACATAACAGTTACAAACGTAAAATATTATACTGTTGTTATTTATATTTTTTATTTATATTTATGGTAATTACTTTGTGTGTATTGAATATAACCTTGATCTGTCACATTGTATAATATAGAAACACCCGAACTTGACATTCATATCAATATTTATGCGCTTGTGTCACCGTTATTTAATCACCATTCCCAGTTGCTCCAATTTTCTATCACTCGCTATGTCCCTCACTCTTTCAGAACAATTTTTATATTCATGCTACATTACTCAAATCTTTATCGTCCAACCCACGCCGGTCATCTGGCCGTCAAGGCTCTAATTGATGTTAAGGTGCGGCCAGTGACGTAATTTCTCACCTGAATGGAATTAATATGGCGAGAAAAATTCAATTATCTCGCCAAAAGAAACCTTTTCACTGCTGCATTCTTTTCAGGAGATGCTGTGAAGCCGGAAGAAAAAGATTAAAAAAATAAATCATCGAAACAAAGATGTCGTACATGAAAAGTGTACGTAAAACAAGGGACATTATGCCCTGTTCGAGGTTTTTCCAAGATGGCGGACAAAAAAGCACGTGGGGAGGCTACGCTTCACGTGATCTTGTGTTTCCCCCAGTGGCAACCTTCTGTCACACGTGATGGATGTTCCATGCTTCAACACGCAAAATGGCTGCTGTAGATGATAAAAATAACCTCTAAAGAACGCGTTTGTGGAAATGAAACAAGAATAAATTAGATTATAGAATGTTACACTGTTCAACTGCTATTAATTGAAAACGGTCTTTTTTCTCCCACAGCTCTCCAAGCGGGACTGTAGCTTAAATGGGGAGTTTTCAGGACAGCAGTTGTTGAAATGTTTAAAATGTAATATCAGGTGATAAATGATCGCACAAACTAGACTTGGAGAGTACTCGAGAATTAATACTATGTGTTTTAACTAATTTCGTGTGTTTATTATTGAATTTTGCATTTAGTATACAACTGACAAAGTTTCTGAAAAATGTGCATTTTAGTAGTAATAATTAAAATTTCATAGCGAACTGATATGTTATTTAACTTATAGGAACTTAAATGAAAAAATTTAATTTTTAATATCAAATAAGCTTTTATTGTATTAAGAAATTAAAAAATATTAAAATCAAATGAACTATATAAAGTTTTGAGGAAAATTCAGGATGAGAAAAATCAAAATTTCATATTTTTTTAAAAAAAATTACTGTGTTAAAAAATTTTAAATGCCAAATTATATTTGATATTTCATCAAAGATAAATTAAATACTGAGTCCAATGATTGCCGAAAACTCATATATTGTATATTCCAATTATTTTCTTAATTTTAAAATAAACCATCGTAAAAAAACTTTAAATTAATTTTTTTAATTACTACCTATAAATTGAGTTTGCATAGATTAAAATATTAAGAAACCAGAATTTTGTCGATTGTTTTAAGAGCTATGTCCCACCAATACAAATGACGGTGTTTAGGTTATTAATGGATACATAATTAACTGCTTACTGGTAATAATTAGTGTTACACTTTTTCTGTAATTTTTAATTTGTCTCTTTCATTTTTATTGTCTTTTGCTGAGTAACTAAGTTTTCAACATTTTGATTTGTTTTTCATTCTCAGATGCATTTTTTGCTTATAATTACGCCCCTTTCAAACAAAATATTTTTTGAACTATTGAATGTATTTTTCTAATAGCCCGTAAATTACATTAAAAATCATGGAAAAGTAAACTTTTAGCTTATTTTTAATTTTTACGCAAGTGGAATTAAAAAAATAGCTTCCAGTTTGTTTAAACTTTAAATTTATTTAATAATTAATAAAATTTTTATGATAAAATACTTTATTTTGGATTATATTATTTTATAAATAGATTGTATTTTTGAAACTTAATTCTTAAATAGTTTTTGTACTTAAGAGATTTTTTTAAAATTTTTAATTGGAAGAAAACGTATTTGCTAATAACAAAGAAAAAGAAACTTTTTCTTCTTAGTTTTTTTTATCATTTATTCAAAATACATAAGGATAACAAAAAACTTTATTGATTTGTCTCTCTCTAATCATATTTAAGAAAATAAAATTTCATTCCATGGTTAAAGTTAACACGATATCACCTATTTACGAAGTTCTTTATCTTCAATAAATCTAATATGAAAACCAGACAAAATTTGTTCTAAATATTGAGGTACGTTTTATCTTAAATCGATGACATTTTGGTCAAAATATTATTTTCTGCTCATATTTTATTATCTTTCTTCCTATCTATACAGTTTCCAATTTAAAGCCGATGTTATTATACTCTAGAACATTCTTCTATTTTTTTCGAAGAAAATAACAAAGAAACATTTTCTGATAGAATTGTTCACCGAATGGTCACGTACTACAAGCAAAATGATCAGTCATTGATTTTTAGGTATTTTTTGGACAGTATATTGAATGTTTCGTCTTGGAGAAATAAATCTTTTCCGAAGAAAATCATAAAACGAAAAGGAAAAAAATCTATATATGAAGGTATCATAAAACGGGCGGCTGTAAAAAAAAGATGAAAAGAAAAGAGTTCCTGTCGACCCAGAATGAAAACCAAGAGGGAAAAAAGAAAACTCAGTCATTTTGTGAAGCATGCTTACTCGTTTGAAAGTAATAGTAAAGAACCTGGGGTGAGATGTAACTGTATGAAATACGGTTTAGATTTACTCAGTGAAAAGAATTTCATATTTGTGGATTTGAGAGCTACTTATTTACTTTTTATTTGTTATTTTATTGCTACATTTATTTAAAAAGTAAAAATATCAATTTAGGCTACTTTTTCATACATAGTATAGATTTTTATCGAAAGCATTTCGCTAGATAATTTTGTCATGAAATATTAAAGAAAAGCAAGATAAAAACAGTACAGGAAAATATCTTCCTGTCGACTATCTTGTATTCCAAGAAAAAGTTACCATTCAGTAGTTGATTCTTTGGCAAAAATAACAAAATGTGTAAGGCCAGAGGTTTAGTTATGTCAATAAAAATATATAAATGAACAAAGTGTCTGAATTTATATTTATTTATATATGTGCGGATATAGCTTGTAAAATCATTGACAAGGGCAATAAATATTTTTAAGTTTATTTTCAGTTTGTTTCGAATTACTTAATCTGTCTTTCAAAATGCTGTGCTTCAATATGTTGACGTTAATTCAACTTTATTAAAAATCGATTCTAATTTGAGACTATGTATTTTTACACTTTTAAAAATATTTTCTAACTATTCAGAACGTCAATAATTGTCTTGTTTTAAGATAAAAGAAAAATTATCGTTTCTATGTGGATATTAGTTTGTTTCTATGTTTTTGGATATGTTATTGATGAGTTGATTGTGGCCTCGTGATAACTCCGTGTTTCTCTGAGTAGAATTTTCTAGATCTGAAACCAGTCACTAGAAATAAATTTTGTGTAACTTAAACGTATAGCTTGAGGGTTGAAAACTAGAAAAGAGGGATTTTTACCCTTCCATAGATAGCGAGCATTATGTAAGCGTCACATTTGAGAAAAATCCTAAAATATGTTAAATATTTATTTCGTTAATAAATATGTATAAAAGCAGAAATACAATAATTATTATCCATTGTTTAACAGAAAGACTAGATGACGATAATCAAATAAAAAATGGATATCACATTGCTATTTTATATATTCAGTATAGCGGATGGGTGCTTGAAATTTTCCTGAGTTTTGTCCTTAAGACACGTCAAAAAAATCCACTACAGATGAAAATTTCTTCGGGAACATAATGTACTTCCAACATGCAAATGCCTTACAAACTTCTATCAATAATTAGGTTGTCATCAAATATTTTAAAATAAGATATTACAATGAACTTTATAATGCTTCCTAAGTTGATTCAATATATTAATTTCATTAAAATGAAATTTTTGATTTTAAAATGATATGTTAGCGAGAATTATCGGGAATTTTTAAAAGTTTTTGTTCACTCATGTATACTATTAAATTGAAATATCATTCAGATGAATTTGTTCTCTGTGATCCATTGATCATTTCTAATTATCTTTTATTAGAAACATAACATCATCACTGTTATAACATATTTTTGTTGATATCATTCAAATTTAGAGAGAGACGTTTCTATATATCAATTAATATTTGGCCAAATTATATAATATTTTATAAGTGCTGCTTATCCCTTTCTTAGCAGAAAAATAAGTATTACAAACCTCGTTGTTCGACTGGAAAACTATGGCTGCGCACAAAATCCTTGTTACCAAACGGGATGGACGTGTTCTGATTTCGGTCCAAAAACGGCAACAGGATTTTATTTTTCTTGTTCTGCGGAAGAAAAATCCATTTTCAAACAGTGTATTTAAGTCCATGATTAATGACTTCTAGCATTCCAGTACCGCCGTCCGAAGCGATCGCATGTATGAAGGCATTCCAAATCAATTTGCTTTTCCCTTATTGTTTGGAGTTAAAAGTGGTACAAGTGTAATAAAATATTTCTTATAAAACATTTTTACTATTGCGGGAAATCTCTCCTGTATGAATTATACTTCTCTATTTTATTTATGTATTTTATTGTGGGGTAACTCATATTCTTATCACATCATTCAATCTTTATCCATTTTATTGATTATTTGTAATTAACAGATTCATAGTGGTTTAATAGTATAATACCATCTTTATGTGTTGAAAACACTGTTGTTGTTACTTATGACACTTGTTCAAGCCAAAATCACTATGTCTTGGCTATGCGAATTTAAGTCAGTAGGGTGCGTTTTTCGTTTAATCAGAGCACCACGAAGGGCAAGTACGAATTTGCTCTTCAAATCCTCCGGTAGATGGCACCACCAAAAGATACACTCCTTTAATTTTGACATTCCTCTGAAGGAGAAAGAAATTTTTGCTGTATAATATAAAATATTAATTATTATATTAAATACGAGTGCTTATGGTAAATTATTCAAAATATAAATCTTGTATTAATTACTTTAAATATTATCAATGTAATTAATTTTTTTGAGGAGGAGTGAAATGACGTAATAATCAGTAAATGGATTTCCTTGAGCAGATTCTCAAATATATTTTAAATAATGAAATTTGTTTTTTTATCACGAATATCTTTTTTTAGTTATAATTTTTGATTTTTACATTAATATTTCTTTTCCTCGATCCTGTTATAAATTTGTGTAAATATTCCTCCAACATTATTCAGATTATAGACTTTATACAATATATAAATTCTTTTGTCATTAAATTATTTTCAAAATTAGAAAATTTACAGGAAATCCACAGTGCATAAAACATATAATTATCGTCGTATGTACCAAGAATCTAAGAAATATATAAGTTTATGAAAATTTTATATTCTGTGATTAAATCTACCTCTCCGCTCTGCTTCCATATTTAGATGGGTGAAGCGACTTCGAATTCCAGATGAGGTAACAACCCTCTTCAGGAAGGTGCGAACGCGGGGGCATTTTCGAAAACGAGAAGAATCTAAATATAAACGCTCCGGTAACTGGATTAATTAGCCCGACTGAAGATTCCACCTGGAGATCCGTGAGCCCTGCAAACAACCTGCTTCCCACTCTACCAGACATGCACCCGTGTCCCTCTGAAAGGGTCTTCCAAGGGGAGTTGCAACAAAGGAATTTCTCGTCTTGATTTCGGAGCAGCGTAATAGAGTTGTGTAATTAAAGTTTAATGGTAGCTCGCCATTCGCCAAAATGGACAACCTAGACTCGTCATAGTGGTGGCATTGACTAATGGCCCTGCCTTGTCACGCCATTGTGGGAATAGCGCTAGCCTTCCACCACTCTTCCCACGAGGGAGAATCTCAAGCTCCGAAAAGGGTCATGTTTGTCATTTCTGATTTATATTGAGCCAGCTTAACTGTTACTGTAACGAAATCCCGTTTTAGACATTTTTATATTTCTTTAGAATTGGTAAAAGCGATTATATTTTGTATTTTAAATTTGACTGTAATTTACATTACATGATTCTAACGTAGCGATGTATATAAAGAAACATACAAACATATGTATGTGTATTTTTATAAACATGTATTCATTATGCATAGTGAATATTCTTAAATAGCATTCTATTTGCTCTAATCTAATATTTCTATTCTTATTTACATAAATTATTTACATTAAATATGCATAACATGAATTGCTAAATATATAAAATATTATATATAAATATATGCCGACCGATGGCTGAGTGGTTAGCGCTCCTGACTCCTGAGTTGTGGGTCCTGAGTCCGAATCCCGGTTCGGGCATGGATGCTACTTTCTCTCTCTGTTCTTCTCTATCCTTTCTTCCGTGATGATGTATGAATGTGGCCCACCCTATAAACGGGTTCGGTGCCCGCTGGGTAACGACAAATGAGTAGCAGTTTCTGGCCTTGTTGTGGCATAGGGTTCAACCGTCAGGTGCCCGCCGTTGAAATATATATATATATATATATATATATATATATATATATATATATATGTGTGTGTGTGTGTGTGTGTGTGTGTGTGTGTGTGTGTGTGTGTGTGTGTGTGTGTGTGTGTGTGTGTGTGTGTGTGTGTGTGTACATGTAATTGTAACTAATACAGAATGTGCTTCTATTAAAGGAGTAATCTTACGATATTTGAAAACGTTAGGCTGATATTTGGCATAAGTTTAATTTATTAGAAATCTTGGATCTCATCTAAGAAGTTTATTGAAAATAAAGTTAGTATTTTTGTAAAATTTAAAAATTGTTTCATGAAATTTTTTTAAAAAACTTTTTTCCGTAGTCTTCAAAGTATTAGTCAACGATGTCCACACCTTCTCCATGTCTTCTACCTACATAAAGAACTATTTAATTAAAAAATTATAAATCATGATGTTTATTAAAAAATTTACTGAACACATAAATACAAGCACCTTGATGTTCCAATTATTCAATATACTTAAAAAATAACTTAGAAATTTCTCTTTTCTAAATCGAGTTTATCGGTTTCCATCTTACCTCTTACAGGTGGATACAACTACTCGAATTCCAGGCGCTAACGGCGCTCCTCGATATAGTGTGAGATATAGACGAGTCTATGTTAAATGCACTTGTCACACTATCCGGGCAGCTTCTGTACTCCCTCCTCATGGAAATGTACGATCTCATTTAATAATTATTGCAGATGCGTCGACTTGATGTCGTTATTAGTGTCGTAGCTGTGTTTGGGATATTCACTGATATCGCTAATATTTCTGCCACGCATACTACATACTGGACACTTGAAGATTATAAATAAAGCTCATCCTGGAAGTAAAAAGTATATAAAATGCTTAATTAAAGAGTTCGAACTCACTCACTATGCGATTTCGAACTAAGATTTTATTGTGTCATGCAATAGAGAACAACTTAATTAATTATCCAACTCCCATACAGTCCACACTTAGCTCTAGTTGAGTTCAATTTATTCCCATACAACGAGGAACACTATAATGGCTGATACCAAAAGGACATTTCAGAGTAATTAGAGGCTAATTTCGTTATTATTATTAGAATGGACCAGTTGGTTTCGGGATACGACATAGGGACAAAATTTATATTGAAATATAACTTAAAAGCCTAATAAAATATAATTTTAAATGAATAGAATCGTATTTATTTTACATCAAATAATAGTGTTTATTTAAAAAAATTACCCTTTTTGTGAATACTTTAATGAATTATTTTTAGTATTTTAAGTATAATTCCACCCAAGATTTATTACATAAATGCTTATTCTTTTTTATTACTTTTGTATTAACTTCAAAATTGAGCCTATTAATCAAAATATTTGAGATGAAATTTTTCGATTTTTTTTTCATTTTAATACCATTAAACAAGTTCATTTAAAACATGTTACAAACTCAAATCTCAAATTTCAACAATTATTCTCTTGTGTGTGCCATGTTATTCTAGAAGATTTTCTTACATATGATTTAAATATTTTATTATAAAAAAATCTATTTATTTGTTATTTATAAAATATTTCGTAAATTTTTTACTGAACCTTTTTAAAATAAAATAATTCTATTAGTGTCTTTAGCTCTGTTATAAATCCAGTTTTTAATGCATATGCTGCGTATTGAATTTTTAATTTAATTACAAAAACGTGCTTAAAATTTTTAGAAACGATCCAAAGACAAAATAATCTTGATTAGCAGCATTTCGTATTAGAATTGTTTTTGAATTGGCCTTGTATTTGAATTGTCCAATCATTATTCTTGGAGCTACTTCCGAGTCTGGAATTGTCTTATCAGTATCCCAGATCTGATTTTATCATTGTGTTTGTATTGTGTGCGTTTTTCATCACTTTTACATAATGTTGAATATTATTCACTATCATTATACGGACTGTAGCTTGAACTGTCCCGACGTAATATATATAATAAGTTTTGAATAATAACAGTATCTTTAATCAACTTAAGAACTGCTTTCCTCTAGGTCTCACTATCGTTGTTTGTCAATTTAATGTAATCAATCTTAAAACATTTAAATTAATTAATGTTTGATAGAGGCTTTTTAAATGGATTTCTCATACAAATAACTTCGAAATAAGTGGTAAATGTAAAAGGAGCACATTAATGAGTATTTTTATGTAAATAATTATTTTAGAGTGAGTTATTATTAGGTTGGGGAATAAGTTCGTAGCGTTTTTACCAAAGACAAACAAAAAACAATAGTTATATCAATAAGTTAATCAATTATATACTCGCTATTGCTGTTTACAGCCTCTTCCCATCTCTCGACCCCTTTGTTGATGTCGTTTCGCCAAAAATCACCTGGTCTGGTGTCAAAGACGTTCTGGGACAGTTTTTAAGGACCTCTTTGTTATCGAAGATAACGCCCTTCATATGGTTTTACAAGGAGAGGAAAAGATAGTAATCAGTCGGTGCAAGGTCCGGAGAATAAGGCGGATGCTGAAGCACCTCCCATTCGAACTCTTGGAGTGCGGCTGTGACCACTTGTGCAACATAGGGTGCTAGCGTTGTCATGAAGGCGTATGGTTAGGCCATGTCGATCAGGTCTTTTCAATCGAATAGCCTCATTCACGCGGTGTAGCTGGGCAATGTAGAGCTCCTTGTTGACTGTGGTATTCTTTTCGAGCATTTCCCGGTGTGCCAAGACGTCCTTAAAAACTGGCTCTACAACTCCTTTGACACCAGACCAGGCGATGTTTGGCGGAACGGCATTAATAAATGGGTCGAGAGGTGGGAAGAGGTTGTAAACAGCAACGCGGCGAATATATAATTGATTAACTTATTCATATAGTTATTGTTTTTTTGTTTAAGTATAAGTCTTTAGTAAAAATGCTAAGAACTTATTCCCTAACCTAATACATTCAATATAAGTTAAGTAAATAAAGTTAACTTTATTTATACTATTATGCTTAGTTAGCTTATATTAATAAATGTAGGGATATTTATTATTAGCCATAAACTCACCATGTCCTTCCTGATAGTTATGTTTTTAATCCAATTTAATGTATAGGTAAGATGTCTTAAAATAGGATATTCAAATATTGATGAATTAAATTATTAGACTGATGTACTCTCACATTTAATAAATCACACTATTTGTTTGTTTTATGTCTCTATTTATAAAAAGTAAATTATAATAAAATCTTTTAAAATAACCCATACCAAAAAGAAGTTAGATTCATTTCTTCCTTTAATTTTTCAACGGATATAAATTCCTTTCATTCCTTAAATTTATACAAATGGTTAAGTAACTGTATATCCTCTTCCTTTCCAGAAGATTTTCAAATAGATAAATCAGCTCAAAAACTCACATCCGCTCGTTGAGGATCTAATCTCTTAAGTTCATTGAACATCTCATTCTTTAAGTTTTCATTTTATGTGACGGCAACATATATTTTAACTTAAGAATTTACAGCGGAATATTGGAATTCTGTTGAATAAGTATGAGCTAACAATTTGCTTAAAGAAATGTTTTAACACTTTCAGAATCAGATTTTTAATTTGCATCTATGTTGTACGTAGCGTTTTTAATTAGCAGTTCATCAAAGACATTTTTTTCATCATTCATGATTAATTTTCAATAATAGTCCTGTTACAACAAAAAATAATCAGGTATAAATAAAATATATTAATGTTTGATTAATTATTTTTGTTTTATATTAAAGAGAGGTAATATTAATAAAACAAATCTTATGATCATTAATTAAATATTTAATAAGTGTAGTTTTGAATAGTTTTTTCTGGTATCTCTGAAAAAATAAAATTTATAAAAAAGGAGCTGGTATCGAAATATTAAATTATAATAAAAAAATTAATTAAATTTAACTTCCGATGCAAAAAATTGATGAAAGAATTGTAAATATTCTTTTCTTGTGATGGATCACACAAATGTAAAAATGTAGATGCTACTTCGCTAAAATATTTTTTTACGTTTTTATTTTTATTTATTTAACTATCTACGTGTTGAGTTCTGTACTAAAAAAGACAGAAAAAACATTTTTAGTTTTATTTCAGCCAGTCTAATTTTAATTTCGTTTCATGTAGAAATTTCTTTGGAAATACTTTTCTCCATTAATATTGATTCAGAAGCATTTAATTGCATCATTACAGCGTACCATCGCTGTAAGCAGAGTTCAATGATCCAGTTCACATCGGCTTATTAGGAGGTCGTTTTAACGAGGTTCATCTATTGCTTCTGTATCCAAGATGTTGCCAATTTGTATGTGTCATGATGCCATTCAATTTTCCTGTTTCGAAACATCAAAAGGTAGAAAAATGGAGCGGTGATGAAATTAATTGGCATTTTATATAACATCAACTGATTATTTGCATGCGATGTTGAAACGAGTGTCATTTGAATTCAATCACCCTTTGCATGTTTACATGACAGTGAATTACATAGAGTGACTATTATGTGTCGTTGAACTAGTCTCCGAGATTTCTGCAGCTTTCGCTTGTTGAACAAACTGATGCTAAGAGAAATGAACAGGGTTAAGTTACTGATCTGGGGATAATTACTTACTCTCAAGTCAGTATTTCATGGTGCAACCTGGTATTTGACAACTGTTTTGTGCTTATTTCAATGGCTTTATTGAATTTGATTACTATCGAGAGTTATTTTATCTTACAATTTAAAGTGCATTTAGTGATGATTTTTTTAAATACATTTTCCGTAATAACTATTTATTTATGCGAATTTATAATTATTTGAAATGGTAATGATTTTAAATGTTAAATGACATAAAAATAATTTATGAATACATACAATGATTATTTGCACTAATCGATTGATTCTATAATATGTTATATGTGAATTCAGGAAATTGAGAGGTAAGTACTTCTGCTCATAATATCTGAAATAAAAATCTTAGCATTTGAATTTACAAAATAATTTATTATAACGATTTTAGCAATAATTTTCTTTTTAAGGTATTACACCTAGTTCTTAGTTCTTTTGTGTCTACATTATTAAAAATAATATTCTTAGCTTTTGATTCCGATCTCTACTTTAGTACATTTGTTCTAGTTACCAATCATGTCTTCGGAGTGTTTCAATACTCCATAAAAAATAAAATTATAAATTTCAACTTCTGTTTTCTTAGCATTTGCATTTACAAAATAATTTACTATAACGATTTTAGCAATAATTTTCTTTTTAAGGTATTACACCTAGTTCTTAGTTCCTGTCTACATTATTAAAAATAATATTCTTACCTTTTGATTCCGATCTCTATTTTAGTTCATTTGTTCTAGTTACCAATCATGTCTTCGGAGTGTTTCAATACTCCATAAAAAATAAAATCATAAATTTCAACTTCTGTCTCGAAATAGATATTTAAAATTGCTACCAAGATTTCTTGAGAGGATATGGCATGAACTTAAAAAATATTAATACATATGTATATATTCGCAATTATTTGAATAAATAATATTAAAAGTGCATAACATTTTATATTATAATTCGATTTGCTTATACTGCAAGTACATGCATTAGTTGTACTTGAGTTTTTAGCATTTAGTTTTTAAACATCATGCATTTGAAGCAACCGTGTAAGAATCATTTAACTTTGCAATCAACTGAGACATTCATTAACCTTATTTTCCTGTATAGGAGAAAAAGGAAAGGAAGGAGAATAAGGAATTGGTTGCGTTCGTATACATAACAGATAATGGGAAATGCGCGTAATAGTGCTGTCTAGGCTAATATTAACAATAGTTTTTCAATCAATCCTATATGCTTAATTTTGTGTCGAGGTAAAGGCAAGAGATTAGTACTGCAGGAATAGACTATTAGTATGTGATTTAGCTATAAAATTTTGAACTTAGCTGAGATCTCTGAATACAAACGAGATATTGGGAAACGTTTGCTATAAAGTTGTAGAGGTGGTACAACTTATTAGGTCGTACACCTTGCCATCAGAAATGCGAAAGCACAAAGTTGTGCGCGAAGTGTGCAAAATGTAATACAGCTACACGTAAAGCGCAAGAATGAGAAACTAGTTGTCCCTAGGCATATTTATCGTTGTTGTTCAATCTGCTCTCCTTCGTCCACAATACACACCTGGGATTTGAGGTTAATTTCATGCTGGCCATCACATGCAACTGTTACGCGGCGTTGAAGGTTTCGCTATGGTCTCATTGGGATTTTCCATGCAGTTTTTATCATCTGCCATCAACACACGCCATCTCCAGGAATTGAGACTCTAGTGTTTTGTTGATTGCTTAGTATTTCCATGCTGAAGAGTTGCATGATGAAATAATTCGCGCATAAACTAATGCGGATTGCATGATTTTCTTTATTTGCTTATCTGTAATAAAGATGACATTTGATTCTAAATCGCTACTACATTACAGCTGCGTAGATTGAGTTTTCTCATATTTCATTTAATTTTTAAAATAGGACCACTGACTTATGAATTTTAAAACAATAAGCTCTATCAAATTGTTTTCGTTTTGTAGTACATAGCTTTTATCATACTATAGCTGTCGGCGTTCTAAAGTTAATGGAATATGAGAGAGGCAAAAAGCTCAGAAGCTTGCGCACTCAGAATCTCATTTAATTTTTAAAATAGGACCACTGACTTATGAATTTTAAAACAATAAGCTCTATCAAAATGTTTTTGTTTTGTAGTACATAGCTTTTATCATACTATAGCTGTCGGCGTTCTAAAGTTGATGGAATATGAGAGAGACAAGAAGCTCAGGAGCTGCGCACTCAGAATCTCATTTAATTTTTATAATAGGACCACTGACTTATGAATTTTAAAACAATAAGCTCTATCAAATTGTTTTCGTTTTGTAGTATATTGTTTTTATCTTACCATAGCTGTCGGCGTTCTAAAGTTAATGGAATATGAGAGAGACAAAAAGCTCAGAAGCTGGGCACTAAGAATCTCATTTAATTTTTAAAATAGGACCACTGACTTATGACTTTTAAAACAATAAGCTCTATCAAATTGTTTTAGTATTGTAGTACATAGCTTTTATCATACCATAGCTGTCGGCGTTCTAAAGTTAATGGAATATGAGAGAGACAAAAAGCTCAGAAGCTGGGCACTCAGAATCTCATTTAATTTTTAAAATAGGACCACTGACTTATGAATTTTAAAACAATAAGTTCTATCAAATTGTTTTCGTTTTGTAGTACATAGCTTTTATCATACCATAGCTGTCGGCGTTCTAAAGTTAATGGAATATGAGAGAGACAAAAAGCTTAGAAGCTGGGCACTCAGAATTTTGTTATTTATATAAATGATTAAAGCCTTATTGACCTTTTATTGCTAAATAGTCACTAATTGAATAAAAGAAAAATTGTTGAAAAAATGACAAAATGTTCAAACAAATTTTCTTTAACAAAAAAATGGCGTTTGTTTAACGGAATAATAATGATCAACGAAAATTTTAGCAAAATTTAAGATTAATATTGATGATATTAAAAGTATAAAAAATGTATTGAAACTTAAAATTGAATACTCTGTTTCCATATTAATTTTATAATTACAAGAATAATTCGGTTTTTATATTGCATATTTATATAGTCACTTAAGAAAATTTTAATATATATAAACATGACTCTAAAAATATAGTCTAAATGTAGAAATTCTTTGAAAAAAATGTATTTATTCATCTAATATTAGCCAGAAAAAAATATCGAATTTAATTAAAAATGCATCTGATTTGAAATATGTATATACACACGCGTATATATAAATACTTTCAATCTGATGCATTTTTTAATTCGATGTTTTTAATTTACACATATACGAATTTAATGTGTATCTGTTGTTTATATCGTGTGCTATTGAGAATCGTGATTAGTTTTAAAAAACTATTATTAACTATTAACTAAAAAAACCACTAACTTATTTTCTGAGTGTCATCAAAGTAACCCAGACACTATTTACAAAAAGGCATTGCTAATATTTTTAAAACAGTCGAAAAGAGCAACAATTTATTCATTCCTAAAAAAAAAGGCGGAATGTGGCAACAGCAGCGGCAGTTGTTGAACCGGTAATTATCAATTAAGCAAGAGAGACGATTATTTCGTAATTAACGAAATTAAGCGCATGAAAAAGCGGAAGCTCTTCCTACTGGATACATTCCGGTTTTATCGCTTTCTAAATTCACAATTTCGCAAATGTTAAGGACAAAAAATAAATTTTTTTTCGAAACTAAAGATAAAATTAAAACTAAAAAATACACTCTTTTCTCTCAATCATGAATTTATTTTTCATTACTCTGAAAACCCACAAAAAATGTGCAACTTTCTGTTGGTATACAAGCTGTAAATATAGCTTTTTGGCATAATGAATGACTTTTTATCTTCATTTAAATACAGGGTTAGGAAAAAATGTTTATTCTTTATGAATAGGAGAAAATTTATAACATTTAAAAATGCTATTGCTTTTGTTTATTTCTTCCTGTCCAGTAATATAATATTTCGTTTTAAAAAAGTCTTGTGATTAAAATGAATTTAGTTGCATTATTTTTGGAAACGAAATGTAAAATTTTTCTTTTTCATAGATAAGCTATTTTGAAATGCTTATGTAGCGTCTGCGAAAGGATTGATATAAGAATTATGTAACTGTGTCTCAAAGATATGGAGATCTCGTTTCTCAAAATGTGAATAATAGATTCAATAATCCCATTATTTCAAAACAACAATATTGTTACAAATTTTGTAAATTTTTTTACAAACTTTGTAACGGTGGTATTTATGGCTTGCGTGGCGAGATTCTTGGCGAAATAATTGGCGACTTGGCGAGATTTGGCGAGAAATGGATAGTTTTTGAAACTTTCACCACCTAAGCTCTAGGGCCATTATTGAGCGAGATGGCCTGGAAGCTTCCAGAACCTTGGAGAAAGACCTAGACTTTCACGCCAAGTAGGCTATAAATACCACCGTTCCACGGACCGAGTCAGTTTCTGAGTTTTTCTAGCGGGCAGTGATAAGTCAGTGAAGACGATCAGTCTTGAATGCTAGTTTAGAGCATAGAAGCTGTTGTTTGTCTGAGATATTAGAGCCTTCTGTAATTGGAAGCTGTTTCCTATAGTATTAGATCTGTGGAATTGTAATTCATACTGCTGGAATTTTCTGTATTTAGTTCCATTTGCTACGAATAAAAGTCTTGTGAAAATTTTTTAAAGAGTTTATTTCATCGACTCTCAATCAGCACAAACCTCACAAAGCTCGGTACAATATATGACTAACAAATCAAAGTTTGGCTTCAGTCTTTTATTGTTTCTCCGTCTATTAAGATTTGTTTTCAAGTGCTTTTTCTCAAAACATGCCTATTATTATAAAAAAAAATTTGAGCATATACCATCACAGCATTTTTATCCTCTCACAAAACAGGTTTACATTATCTTCATTCTGATACAGTATTTAATGCTTACATATGAATTCATGTGGTTAAATGGAAGAGAGGGAAGGAGATAAAAGTTTTTTTATTTAATTTAAATTTGTTTATCCTTGAAATATAAAAATGTGGTTCTTATAAACTTAGGAATCTGTTTAATATTTATTTTAAATATTTTGTATTTAAACGTCAGCTTTGAATTCTTAATGCACATAAATATCAAACATAAAACGCTTATGGAATACTTAAACAATATTTTTCATTCTAAAAATAAGTGTATCTCTGCATACTAAATTAAGCATTAAAAATAGTTTCATTTAACGGCTTTAAAATTATCCTGGCATTTGTGTTAGTTTATGTTGAAAAGTGAAAAAAAGTTTAAATTGAAAGAAGAAATGAAAAATTTAAATAAATGTCAAGTTAAAATAAATGTCAAAAAAAATCACGAGTTTTTATGCATTAAGTTATTGTATATATTTATGTAAATATTACCAACTTTTTCAATACTAGAACTTTCACATCATATTTTCCGTAATCATTGTAAAACCACAATGAAAAATTACATATTAGTATCTTCCTAAAGAATAATGTTAGAACATTTAAGTTCTACAATGTTATATCAAGTCTTCATGGTGCAATATAGTAATATTTCCATTATAATACTTACATTTAGGATCAAGAAGCTGCGTGCATAAACGGATTGTCTGTTATCCCTCAAGCTATGGTTTAGTGCATTTGTCAGAGGTGCTCCTGTAATCTTCCTTGCCATTTGCAAATGGACGTGTTAAGCGCATCTGACGATGGGGAAATCTAATGCTCCCCATAATGATTTCCAGCCATTCCAAATCAGCAAGGCTGTCGATCGGTCAAATATCAGAGAATTGCATTTTAGTCATTTGATTGTATTGATTGTTCAACCATATTTAACGAATTCCTTCTGTAGAATGATTCTGAATTGAGATTTTCCATGTGATACATTTGTAATTTAAAAAGATACTTCTAACTCTATCATTCAACGTGTGAAAATGGTTTAATCAAAAATGATTTACGTGCAATTTTATATAAATTTAAGCATGGGAGAAAGCCTTTTAATTTACTTTTTAGTAAAAAAACCTTTAACGGGACAAAATCACTAGATTTTAAACAATTTTAAACTTTCCATTCCATTAAAAATGACACAGTTTTTGTCACTAAAAAATTACAAAAGGAGATATTTAGCTACTATTTAATATATATTTAGTAATCTGGTCCCGATAAATGTTTTTTTTTTTTAATTACTTGAAGATTTTCTTTTGCGGTTACATCATTCAAAAAACGAAATGCATTATCACAAATCAATTATATCCTTCTAATTATATGTTTCTAATTTTTATTTTGAAAGTGCTACATGATTTTTAAGGGTATAAAATATGTTAATCTTTTGAAGAAAATAAACGAAATGTGTATTTTATACGTGTATGGATCACTATAATTCTTTTATCAAATTTTTTCCTTTAATTCGAAAAATAAAGATACATACAGATAGTTTAATCTCCTCTTTTTCATTTTTTTTATAAAACTTCTTTACGTTTTAACAGTAAAAAAAATTCCTTTATACATCAATATATACGACATTTTTTTTTCTATAAAGACCAATGAAATCTATGATTTAAAAATTTATACATGAGCATTGCATTATACATCTCCATTTTTGACGTATCTCGATATAAAGAGATTTCCTTTTCTTCTCAAGTTTTCTTTTATCTCTTTATCTTGTCAGTCCCGTGGGGCCGACCCAAAAAGGAAACTTATCTGTGTCTGCTAAGTAAAGTCCGAGTTTTTGGGATGGTTGTTTGACTTCGTTTCCTTTGGGTATCTTCTTGAATTTTTTTTTATCGATTTCGAACAGTTTTTACCCTTTAGTGTATATCTCTCCTTTCAAAACTTGGCGATAGCTCTAAGAAAACGGAAGCTTTGATGTAATCGTGTTTCTTAGTAAACTCTTCTGAAGCTTCTTAGCCAAAATTTCATGTGTTTTCAAATATTTTAGAAATAAGGATAAAAAAATTTGTATTTAAACATTAATACATTTGGACATTTAGGGTAAAATGAAATTAACTCTTGATAAAATAATAATTTTAAGCTCATACTTTGACAATCAATTAAGTAATGTAATTTATATTTAGTTTCACATTATATTACATTAGAGTTTGCTCATATCTAAAAAAAAACTAAATACTCGTTGAGTGAGTTTTGTTTCTACAATATCAGTTGAACATGTATCCACCAGATAAAAATCGGAAAAAAATTCCTGTTCAATATACCGAATATCAAAGTAAAAAATTTAACTTTTTTGAATAATTTTTATATAGGTATCGAATATGTTTTTTAACAATTCATATAGCCAATCATTTTTACTAAATCAAAAATTTAAATCGTATTATTACGATGCTTTTACATGGAACTAAACATAATAGGGACAACCAAGTAAAACTATGTTAACCTAATTCATGCTTAAGTATGTGCTGTCTGCAATATGATATCAAAATACATTTTTTATTAAATTTACTGTACTCCCTGAAATTGTTCAATACTTCTTAACAGGAGTAGGAACTACAGAAACATAGAAGTGGTTTCAAATGTCGCCATATGGGAACTTGCTTTAAAACTATTTTGCTTAACAAGAGTTCATCAGAATTCAAATATATGAATTTTGATGTATTAATATTATAAATGAAAATATGACAGCTTGTTTCTATGGTGATTTAACACAGTTTTCAAATTCCTGTTTTTGAAATAAAATGAATATTTTTGGCGAGTTTTTTTTTTAAATGAGTTTCTGAATTTTCTGTCAATTTTTTGATACATTTAACGTATTTAGTCAAGGATAATCTTTCAGTTCAGAGTTTTTTTGATGAAACGCGTGACGAAAATGTATCGATTTATATTTAATCGCAGTGATTTCGCTTCATCGATTTGCAATCAGAAGAATCGAGCGGTTAAAAGGATGATTAAGCAACTTAAAGTTTCCTAATGATGCAATTTCTTCTCATTTAATGCATCTAATCTTTCCGCGGCGTAATTTTCTCGTCAAAATTTCTTCATTAATTTCTATCTCCGACGCGATTCGAATTTCAAACTGTCAAATGCTGAATGTGAAACACGATTCGGAATACAGCCATAAATAAAAATGCTGGCTTCTCTTTACGAGCAACATTAAACGTGCCTACAGAGCTCAATGCCTATCCTTTATCGTGAATTATGGTGTGACAGCCGTACATAATAAAACACAAGTCCTGCCCTTAGAGTTTAAGAGTCGTAAGCATATGTTTTCCGTACTAGCTTGATTACCCAGCGTACGGTTACTCGAGGCATTCATCATGCAACTTGTCTGCGGACAGAAAGAAAAAGAATGTGCATTTCGCTGAAGACACCCATCGCTGTCGATGAGTAATGAGAATATGCAGCTTACATTTTCAAACGGAATAAAAAGTTGCTAATTTTTACTTCTCCCTTGCCTTCGATGTCTAAGAATAAACTGCAAAAGGGTGGTTTTTATCTCTGTCTCTTTGCTGAAGGAATGTTTATCACAATCCGACTTTTCACTCGAAATGTTATATCACATTTGAGAATTAGATTTTGCCAGAATATGACTTTAAATTTGAATTTTTTTACGGTTTGTGACATCTTACTTAGTTAAAATTAAAAATGAATGAGAGTCAAACTAAAAAAAAATATTAATTGTTAGATAAATACATATTTTTATTTCGACTACATCTTTCATAAAATTTATATTCTCATGAGTCTTTTTTTTTTTTCAAAGCTGAAAGAAAATTCATCTGTTATCAGTTTTTATTTGGTTATTTATTTATTTTTTTAAATACGAGATGTTTTACATGAATGCTTAACTTTACAACAATCGCTTTCACAACTTGTTAAGAATTACATTATTTTCTGATACATTTTGTATATCGTAAATATAATGTGCATCGTATTTATTTAAAATAGAATTTCTGACCTTAAAAAAAAACGACTTTGTTAAAGTTAGAATTTGTAATTAAGGTTTTTAATAAGTGTTAACTATATTATTTGCAAGCACATCAACTCTGATTGTTATGTGTGCGACGTATCAGATTATCAATTATATTCAGAATGTATGGTTTATATAACCGGAACTAATTTTGTGACTATATTACTATCCAAGCGATATATCAAGTTATGATTTGTAATCAATGTTTAATTCATATATAATGGAATGAACTACTGAGTGCGCCGATGATGTACATTCGTCTCTATATTTTCTTGTTAAATTTTACCTGAGGGAAGAGTATTTTAACAAAGAGATGCCACTTATTTACTAATATTGGTATTGTCACTTGACTGCTGAAGTACATTAAGCGTTAGTTTTATAGTAAAGAATTAGTTTTATTTATTTATTTTTATGTATGTATATCTGGAATACTAGTTACAATGGGCGAAACGTAAACAAAATTAAATTGAAATACTTATTTTTGCTGTTAAGTTACCCCTATCAGAAGAATATATTCCTTTTAGGTCAAACATCCCTCAAACATAGGGTTGCAGTTGGAAAAATTGCCTCCAACTTCACCAGTGAACTGATTGCCATAAAAGCAGCTCTTACCCTTTACTTCACACAGTCAGTCCCCTCGAATGGCATCAGCATATTATCTGACTGTAAATTCTCTCTGGAGGCCATTAAAGGAGGTAAAACGAGACTTGCCCAAGACATCAACGGCTTTTATCCATCATAGTTGCAAGGGAGAAAACCTGTCACTATCCAATGGGTGCCTGCATATGCTAACAATCGAGAGAAATGAACAGGTGGACTCCCTCGCCGAGGAGGCTAGGAATATCAGTCCCCCTCCCACGACTACCACTTGCTTCGATACAAACGCCGTCACAAGGCATCAGCAGTGCGGGAGACTACGGAAAAAATGGTGCCTACTGGAGCTTAATCCTGACCGTGGTATCATCTCGACAATTAGCAGAATGCGGACTGAGCACATGAGGGGTATGAAATTCATGTTGGGCTGATCTAGAACCCTACGCAGAACGCAGGCACTGCACAGGAATTCCGCTGTATCCGAAGCATCACTTCAACTGCATCTCTGTTGTCTCGACCCTCTTCAACATTGACATCAATTGCTGCCATGACACCCTTTATATGGAAAGATCTGAAGATGTGTCTAGGGCAGTGCTCCATGCCTTTGGTCCCATATGACTTGTCTTTTTCTCTTTTTTCTTTTTGCACTTGTCACACGACAACCACAACAACAACAGAAAAATATATTGCAACGAGTATTTGCTTTTATTTTAGTGTTGGCATCGGACTAGATTGGAATTAACTGTCGATTATGTCTCTGATGGTGTCATCTCTATGTTTTCCTGACGAATCAACTTTTGAGCTTCTATCATGACACTTGAATCTATACATTTCGTTTTGAAATTTCCAGTACTCCATTAAGAACATTCGGCTTTAGGAATATTTAACAAGCGTAAGCTTCTTAACTGCAACAGTTTTCTGTTATTTTAAACCCACATTCGTTATCGCTCTATATTGACTGGTATATTTCTTAATGGAGGTGGCACGGGGATAACTTTTTGCAAGAATTTTTTCGGCAAATCTATTAAATTAAGCATTGAGCAATTTAAATATATTCATACCGCCCAACTTGTCTAGTGGTCAGTGTGACTGACTGCAGATAAGGAGGTCCTGGGTTCGAATCCCGGTTCGGGCATGGATGTACTTTTTCTCTCTATCTGTCCTTTGTCCTTTCCTTGTATGAATGAGGTGTGAATATTGCCTACCCTATAAACGAGTACCTATGGCATGTGCGTAGAGCAAAGTCCTATTTTCACCTTCATGGTGCTCTGATTAAAACGAAAGACGCACAAAATTGACTTAAATTCGCATAGCCAAGGCATAGCAAGCTTGGCTTGTTCAAGTGTCATTAGTTACAACAACAACTATATACATGCTGTAGGAGTTGTCCTACTAACTAATGAATTCAAGTGTATATGCTTTAAAATATCAGTGTATATGCTATTGTATATGCTTTAATAAAAACAACATTTAGTCAAACATAACAAAAACATTAAAAAGGGATAACGGAAGACCGACGGCAGGCCCCGTCTGTCACCTTCCTATGTTACAGCTGCTCTCTTACAAAATTACGTAAACAGCTCCCTCACTTGGGTGAGTAGGAGCGCCATCTATATCATAAGGGAGGTCTTAACACATGCTTTTTTAAGTTTTAATTAGACAAATGTGTACACCTCATTTATCTCATTTTACTATACTATACTACCGCAGTAGTTCATTCTATGAGAATCTGATTGATATTTTTCAAGGATTTAAAGCTTTCTGAAAGTTTATAACTTGAAATTGTATATTAAGCTCTTTTCTATTGGGTTATTTTTGAATATATGTTATACATATCAGCATTGATAAAATTTTTCAATGATTCAATTTACATAAATATTGATCTTGTCACCTTTAGATCGATCTTATAACCAGTTCAACAGTACCTTATTTATGGACAAGATTATTGTGTGTGTGTTTTAGCTATTGTTGGTGAAATGACTAACTGAAGAAAGAGACAGTTCTGCACAGATAGAATTTTAATATTTAAGCATAATGTAAAATTGCATGTTATATCCTATTTAATTGTTTTATACCACATGCAAAATCTTTTTTCAATAATTTGTATTAGTACACCAATATTGTGTTAATATATAGAACATAAATAATATGAATTATATAAATAAAATGCAACCTAAATTAAAGTCGATGCAAACAACTAGAATAAGAATGTTCACTCATTTTATAAAATAAAGCGTTGTTGAGAACAAAAACAATAAATAAATACTACTGGATTTTTTTTATATATATAAAGTGTGCTTTTTAATTTAAGCACCTGCTTTTGAATGTACGAAACGTTTTCGTAATATCGGTATGTTATATCCCCTAAATCCAAGTTCCTCTGTTGAAATTATATTTATAAATCACTTTGACATAAAACTTCCTGTTGGTATTTTATTTATCCAGAAAACTAAGAAGTGTGAAATAAGGCATTTTTCAATGCGTCTCTGAAAACTGTAGTTCTTCGTACCGCATTGATTAAAATGGATTCGTGGTAAACTGTTTTATTTTTAGGGATTCTATGTAAAGAGAGCATGCAAAATGGTTTCGGCGTTTATAGAACTCATATTTCCTGCTCCTCCCCCTCGTTCTCCCCAACCCCTCTCATTTCTTAAAAGATTTGCAAATCCCTCCCTTAAAACGACTTCCGCCTTTTCCGAAAAAGAAGGCAATTGCGGAAAAATCCCAAAATTAATGCTCCTTCCTCACACTGCGGGGGAGAGATGTTAATTAAGTTAATGAGTGTTAATGTGGTGAAGGCACTCTATATTATAGTGTCCTGGGGGTCGTGAAAGCTTCCGAAAGGCTTTTCGGGCGATATTTTCCCATCGGTTATTTTTGGCAGCGGTGAATGGAAAAGTCAAAATAACTGAAGTGGCGAAGAATGACACAGAAAAAAAATATAAGGGGCGGCGCTCTTGTGTAAAATAAGAAGACAAAAGAACAGATGAAAAAAGAGGAAGGTAAAAAAAAAGGGTTTGCGTTCGAGGGTAAATGGGAATACGGAGTATGATGGATGTGTGGAAACGAGAGTGTCACTTATGTTGCTGATACTATCTTCTTCCAATGGAAGGGGAAAAAAAAGGAAATGCTTTAAAAAAAATCATGGAAGCTTTGGTTTATAAATATGGAAAAAAAAAAAATATATCTTATCTACGTGGCTTGCCATCATCTCGACTTCTTTGGTGTGGGAGCGGCTTACCTTATATTTCTTGGAGATAGGACGGGGATCAAAATCTAATCTCTCCGTAATGGAGAAGCTGCTGTGCTTGATTTGAACTTGAAGCCTCATTAAGCTCCAGTTATTACCTCCCTTGACATGGTTTACTTTCAACAAATTGTTATGAAGTTGCTGATGGAGTTGATTGATTTATTTTGCAATCAAGCAATTCCACAGGTGACTTTTGATTTCTATATTTAAGTGAGATGTTTGGTTTTCATATGAAAACGTTAAGCATTCATGTTTTTATTAGCATCACACAATATAACGGACTGACAATTTTGAATGATTGTTGTAAGAAAATGGAAACAAATAACTTCTTACCTTTTAACAGCACTTGAGCTTGCATTCTCCTCTGTAAACATCAAATTATGCTAGAAAAATATTGTTATTTGTCACGAATAAATAAATTTCATGTGTTATATCTACATATGACTTTTTATCAATAAACAAATGCATATTTGTACTATAGATTTTTAAACACATTTCAATTCATAAGTTTTTATTGCCATCACAGCTTCTAATCACTATATGTATATATATATATATATATATATATATATATATATATATATATATATATATATATATATATATATATATATATATATATATATATCTATAACGGCGAGATACTTGAGTGACGAACCCTATGCCACAATAAGTCCAGAAACTGCTGTTACCCAGCGGGCACCTATGAACCAAGTCACGAAGGTGAGTAGCGTTGCCCGCGTCATTCCACCACAAACCCGTTTATAGGGTGGCCCACATTCATACATCATCACAGAAGAAAGGACAGAGAAACAGCAGAAGGAAAGTAACATCCATGTCCGAACCGAGATTCGAACCCGGGACCCGCAGCTTCAGGTTTCAGGAACACTAACCACTCAGCCATCGGTCGGCTATATATATTATAAAATTCGGATTTAGAGTAATAACTACCAATACAAATTATTCTACTATCATTCAATAATATTTAAATCAATGATGTTAAAAATGTATACTATAGACAACGTGCGTTTTTATTATTTAGTTACACTTAATTGTGTGTGCGTGTTGATTTATTAATTTTCGCGCGCGTAGAATTTTACCTGTATGAATATATTCAAATTTCAATCAAAATATTCATCGAAAACTTGATTATTTGATGTACTTTAATGGATATTAAAATTTTGAATTTACTAACATTTTATAATTATCTTATAACATTGGAGTTTCATACTTACTCATACTACTATTAAGGAGAAGTAAGCATTGTTGAACTGTATTAAAAATTGAGCGATTTTTGATTGTCGTAAAATATTGTCTATGCTCTTTCCAGTTTTAAAAATGAATCGATGATAGATTCCAAATATTTTTTAGTCCTCCTCTATTAAAATTATTTATGCTATTTATGTAGTCATGTTTTAGATTTCTTTGATTTTCTCATATGTATACAGTAGAGAATCTATTAAAATTTGTTAAAGCAACTGAAAAAATATTTCAAGCTTCCATTAACATCTGGATTGTAATTTTTATTGTTAATGCATTTATGTCAATTGGATAAAAGTTTGGAAAAAAAATCTAGAACAGATTTTAAATTTTTTCTTCTTTCATTTTTTAGGAAAGAGCTCTTCAATTGGAAATTGAATCCTTGAAAGAAGATTTAGAGGATGGAAAGCAAAAGCTGCAAAGCCAACAAGACCGAGTTCGAAATCTTGAGGAAGAGTTAGTGATTGTAAGTGTATTCTTTCGTTTCTTAGTTATAAGTATGTCACGTTTTGTATTTGTATTATTTATAGAGAGGATGATTTTTCTTACTATGCATATATATATAATCACATTTGTGTTTCTCTTGTTCTTTTCATGTTTTTTCTAGTAATTAAAAATTATCCTCTGTGTAGTAGTTCTATAAGGGAATTTATTCATTCGTATGCTGCATTGGAATACTATCTCATTCTTTTTTTGAGAAAATTAACTTATCTTAATCATAACAATAAAGTGTTTTGGTTAGTCTTTATGTTACCAAATATCCCTTCTTTTAATGTTACTGTTTGTGACATTTTGTCATTTTAAAAGTCAGTATAATAATGACAAATTGCTAGCAATAAATATTTGAACGGTTTGTTTAGAGACAAACATTTTATTTTGCCAGTTTATTTATTTATTTATTTTTTGCCAAATTTATTCCATAATTACTAACTAATAATATGAGATACCTAAATATATAACTTACCTCGTATATAATGTTACACAGTCTTAATTTATTGAATTTTATATTTTGATTCAATTTACATTTCATATATTTAGAGTGAGTAATCAATCAAAACTCATCAACAATTAATAGATATTTACTTATTGTATGTATTTAAGTTATAATGGCGCAATATCATTACGGTTAACATTAAATGTAATGATGAATTATGCTAAACATAACTGTAAAAAGGATGCTTTTATTTTCAATTCGGACCATTAAATTATTATCTCTTATTTTTTTCCAAAATTAGTGCAACGCTTAAAGAGTTACATTTATACGATTTTTTTATGTTTAAATCTTTATTACAATAATATAATAATAAAAAAGTAAAGTACTATAAGAAACAAATGGAGCAGGCTATTGATGCCATTAAATTATTTACGTGTAATGTTTGGGAAGATATAAGCAAACAAAATAGGAAATTGTTCATGTGTGAATCTGTTTTCCTATAATATAAACAATTTTCTGCCACAATTTTGTTATTTACTTCTCTGTAATGCATTTTAAATTTTATCGAAACATTGTGTATTTTATTTTGCAGGTGAAAACTATTAAAACAGCATTTGATGAAGAAATGTTTTTTTCATCAACTAAAAAAATTTTGTTAATCAATTTTTCTTTTATTTTAATAAAAGCATCAAAACGAAACAGAATAGCTTTAAAAATAAATTGTTGTACAAAACTTTAAGAAAAAAGTGCTTTATTTGAAGATCGAATTTCATTTTTATCATTTCCGATTTAATTCCATGCTTTCGTATTGTTTCCTCTTATTCGAAAAAGAAGTGAATATCATTCGAATTCCCTGTATTAAAATTTTCCATTCAAGGTGCTTCTTGGAGATAGAGCACACGAACTCTTTCTCTCAAAACAAATGAGAAAAGATCCATTTCAAACAATTTCAGATTTATATATATTTATTTTTTAAGGGAATAACAAGGAGACATTTTTTTTCAATCTCTTTCATAATATAAGACAGGAAGTAAATTCCGCATTCGCCGATGGTCTTTTCCCATCAGCTTTAAGAAAAAAGATATTGAGAGATTCATACAGAGAATCCCTTTTTGTTCAACGAAAAATGCTTCTGCTTTAGTATGAGATTTATCCCCCATAGGATATATATTTCCCTAGAATCTTTTTTTAAATACTCTCTCTCTCTCTTCCTGGAACTCGTCATATTTCGTTTCTTAATGCTCAACTCCCGGTGTATTGTGCGACTCGGAGAACAATTTTCCCGTTTTCTCAGGGATTTTTTTTCCCTTACATTCGCGATCATCGCGTCTCAAGCAAAGAGACAGAAATATAAGTCGGGAATTCAAAAGAGGGAAAAAAGTTTTTAATACTCTTTTTCTCTCTTCTTGTGTACAAGGAAAGGCAACCTACTTTCTTCTAAACTTTTCCAGATTTTTTTTTATAAAAAAAAAGAAGGTGGTGGGGGCGTAGAAAAATGTCATCATTTTCCAGAAGACGCGTGCATCTTATCCCTTTCATTGTTGCTAACTTTTTTCCGAACTAGGTCGACTCTTCTCCAAACCCTGCTGACTGTTCATTATTATGATGTGGAAAATGAATTGTGCTGGAATGGCATTCCCCTTTTTCATTCCAGAATTTCTTTTTCATTTGGAACTATCTTCGCAACTTTTGCACAGTTGGAATCTAGATTACAGGAAACAAAGCTGACTTATACACAATTTAGATTTTAGTTTAGAAAAGTTTTTTCTAGTCCTTAAAAAAAGTTTTTCATTTAGGTAAATTACTCGCCAAATTACTTAAAAATAATGTACTATATCTATAATATATTGTATACAATAAAATAGATAGCTCAATGACTTATGCTTTTTTCAAAAAATATTTCAATAGATTTTCATTTATCATGGTTAAGTACTATATTAGAAAACAAAATGAATTCTTAAGATTTTTTTAATTTTCTGCTTTCTACAGAAAATTAAATGCTTTTGGTCTGTTAAAAAGAGCTCTTACTAAACGCAAACCCACCATGGATAGATGGACTCTGGAAAGTAGTAGAAAAGGAGTGGAAAGCAATACCCCTGGAAATTTTACGAAAAGCTTTTCTATCATAGAAATCACTATGCAGACGCATAGTACAGAAAAAGGCTATCAGATAGAAAATTTAAAAAAAATAGTCAATACCTTTTAAACATTAATTAAACGGCCCCGAAATCGTTTTTTAATCTGTATTTTATATTTCAGCTTTTAATGCAATCTAATCTCAATATTTAAATTCTTATAACACATTTTATTCTTTGTTTTATTGAAGAATGTCTCTTTGTTCTTATGTAAGTAAATTTTAGATTGTTTGCCCCTATTGCATGTTTAATTAACAACAAACAAAATTAAATATTAGTCTGACCCCATATAACGTTTACTGTCTTAAGAACGTGCCTTTTTGTGAATCAAATTTTATGGAGTTTAAGGTTGAAAAATGTACTGTAGTATAGTATAGTATACATACATTAATCACATAATTAAACTGGTTACATTACATTTTTTTGTATCTCGACGGATTTCTGGCTTTGTTTAACATTGAAAAATGATTGACTTTCTTATCTTTGTTTTCTGAGTAAAAATGTCTTATACTTTTCCCCATGAAACAAAAGGGTTTCAAAACCATGTTTTATATAAACATTTCAAAAGGATTTCAAAACAAACTTTTATAAAAAAAAGGGTTTACGGATCATGTTTTATAAAAATGTCGAATTAAGATATAGAATCACTCCCACATAAGTGTGAAATTTCAAAAATGTGTGCAAAATGCTTTTTGGGTTATAAAAATCATTATACGTACGAGTGCTCATTATGTTGCTGTTTTTTTTTTATTGAATGCTTAAAATTAGTAAATTAGTTAATAGATAATACTTGTTCTGTTTATCTTTGTTGAAATGAAGTTGTTAATGAATTACTTTGAAGTTTCTCTCCGATATATATATATATATATATATATATATATATATATATATATATATATATATATATATATATATATATATATATATATATATATATATATATATATATATATATAATGAATTTAGAAAAGCTTTTTACATGTACTAACAACTTAGGTAATAGTAATAGCTAATAATTAAATTAATTTATAAGTGTGTGTACGTATGTATTATTTTTATAATATTCTGTGGTCTGTCGAGTAGTTTGCATCATATTAATCAACCGTGTAAATTTTAAGACAATTACTTTTATGCAAAATGACTTACAAATGCTGAGTATTTAAATTCGTATTACATAAGGTCGTTGTTGTGTGCCAGTTAGGCTGTGACATTATGGGGTGCGCGGCTCCACTTTTCAAACTGATCCATTTTTTGGTGTGGAGTCCGAATTTCCCAGTACACACATGCCATAGGTACCCGTTTATATGGTAGGCAACCATTCACAACCCATTCATATAAGGAAAGGACAGAAATAGGATAGATAGAGAGAAAAAAGTACATCCATGCCCGAACCGGGATTCGAACCCAGGACCTCCCTATCCACAGTCAGGCACGCTGACCATTAGTCAATTTGGCGGCATTACATAAGGTAATTTAATAAAAAGGGTATATATATATATATATATATATATATATATATATATATATATATATATATATATATATATATATATATATATATATATATATATATAATAATTGCACTTAACATTTCATCATCGTTATCAGCCATTTAAAAATTTATAAGCTTAATATCAGTGTTCAAGGTCAATTCTATATTTCTTATAGATATTTATGCCCTTTTTACTGTTATTTCGATACAATTTAAATATGTGGATATGTGGGATCAAAAAATGAATTGCCTTGTTATTTTGATCTTGCCAATATTTTATCACTATGGAAAATTGTTTTTAAATATTTAATTAAATAAAAAAATAAAAGGAAAACTATGTTTGAAATAAATATTGACGTTTATTTCTAAGCAAAATGTGTTAAGAATTATATATATATATATATATATATATATATATATATATATATATATATATATATATATAACAGAAAGGTTCATTTTTATAAATTTCTTAATCAGTGAGAAAAATAATTAAACATTTGCTAAAAATATAAAAGAAGAAAAATTTTAAAAATTGGAATCTAAGTCAAAATATAGTTTTATATATAAATAATGAAGTTGTTTGAAGATGCATCATGAAAAAAAGTAAAAATAATAGAATTGTGAAGTAAATAATAATTATGCTAATAAGAAATAAAACGATGCTACAAAAGTATTTCTTGTTTATGATGCCATAAACTCACGTGTCCTGGTTATGTTTTCTTAGCATGTTGATTATGTGCAGAAGGTGCTATTGGTACGAGTTCTTTATTTGACTCCTTTGTTAATCCACAGGATGTGCGGTTAGACTCGTGGGTCGCTTTCCCACATTGCCCACTATGGGAAAAGTCCTTCGCACGGGATCTATACAAAAACTCAGTGTACTTCCCCACCCTAGTTTACCTGGCCTGCACTCATCGTGTCAGGGATATCAATACAATGAGTGATGTCCTAGAGTCCCTAGGGTATTTGTCGTCGAAGTCTTTTCTTTTCCTCCTTGAGAACGGATGGCGGGAGAAATGGTATGGAGATTATGAGAGCTTATTTTAATAAATGTGATGGAGGAGTTCATTCGCCCCGTTATAGTATGGTTAAGATATTCCCAGTTGAAATAGGAATTATTTTTTTATTTGTTATCATATGCTAAATGGCCGTGTTTCTGGCAGGATGAGACATTGCTCAAATGTAATTAAAAAGAAGACCTGGATAATTTATAGCACTAAATGTAATGGATTGAAAAGGGAATACTCAGAAATTAGTTCGCAGATATTTCTTTATTCCTGGTATAAAACCTCATATAATTAATTTCCCCCGTTTATATTAAATACTTTTACAAAATTTAAAAAAAATAAATGAGAGAAGGAGAAGAATTTTTAAAATTTCCAATGTTTTTTTTAGGCTTCATTGTTTCAATCAAAATAAATAGCTAGATTTCCTGTCAAACTAATTATGTTCCAACCATCGTAACTCACTTTTCCGAGTGGGGGAGATCTTTGGTTTTTGATCCTAACCACTGATGAACTACAAATATGATTGATTAGACGCTTTTAGGTTGTTTTATCGCACACGTGGGTTTAATTCAAGCAACAACTGCAAGAGTTCAAATTAGATTATATAGATTTCTCTACAAACTACCATTCAAGAAATCGGGACTAAATGAAAATGAAAGTACAAACCATTCAAATTACCACCTGTTGAAGTACGAAAGATGATGGCTGTGCTTTTGATTTAATCATGTATATTTGTCAGGATTGATGATTAAATGTTTTTAGTTTTCCTCCCTCTGGATATGTGTATATGGTAAACTATCAAGAAAAAATCTTCCAGTTTCTGTGGATATTAAGATATCTTTAAACAGACTTCAGTTGTTAAATTATTTGCTACTTCAAATATCAATCTCCCTTTGCTTTGATACTAAAGTGGAGTCTTATATACCAAACATTGTTGCATTACAAGACAGCAATAAGCCTACGGCTGGGAGCTTAAGAGTTTTCTTAAGTCTTAAACTAGTTTCCTCTGCACGAAACACTATTCTATAGCTTACTAATCATAAAAACTGTGTCCCCTGTCTATTTATTTAAAATAGCCTTACATAAGGCATAAAGCTTATAGCTAACTTATTAGATTTCATCAAGGACTAATACATTACGAAGCTGTATTTGAATTAAAATTTCATTAAAAAATTAAGGAAAATAAGCATTACAAGACAGCAATAAGTCTACGGCTAGGAGCTTAAAAGTTTTCTTAAGGCTTAAGATGAGCTTAAGCTAGTTTCTTATGCACGAAACACTATTCTATAGCTTACTTATCCTAAAAACTGTGTCCCTTTCTATTTATTTAAAATAGCCTTTCATAAGGCATAAAGCTTGTAGCTAACTTATTAGATTTCGTCAAGGACTAATATATTACGAAGCTGTATTTAAATTAAAATTTCATTAAAAAATTAAGGAAAATAAATTGGAATTTGATAAGTATGAGGCACTGATTGGTATATGACTAGAGCTTATATTTTACGCATTTACCAGTACATTTAATACTGGAAAAAACTTTTCAGTTATTATTATGAAACTAGTCACTATATCGTTCAGTTATCACGAATGAAATCATTATAATTCCCCATGAAAGCGAATATATACATAAAAGGAAGGTTTCAGTAAAGGATGATCTTGAAAGTCTGCTAAACTAAATGAAAGATACAAATTGTATTAAGTATTTAAAGTAATTAAGTATATATAAATGTAAATAAATTTTGTGAATAAAATCAAATTACATTTATATATACTTAAATACTGCATTAATGCATGAAAATTTAGAACTAATAAGCAAAAAGGAATTAACTTAGAATGTAAACTCTAACTATAGTTTTATAGGCCAACTGTTTTCCGAACTAGAAATAATAAATAACATGTTTTTATAAACTATTTTTACATTTCTGAATTTATTCCAAATAATTATAAATTGAAATAAATTTTCTTATAGCATTTAATATAAAGTTAAGTTATGTAATACATTAAAATAATTCCTAAGATTAAAATATTGTTTTGATTAATTTTACAGATTAATTCATGTGTTTAGAAAATAAAAAGTTTTTAATTTCTGACTGGCTATTTTTTACTCCAATGTTTTTGTTTATTGTTTTGGGTTCACAATAGACAATAAATAAAAGATTTATATAGATAGAATTTTTTTCTATTACATAGTATATTTTTTCAGATTAAATACTATTGATAAATTCTAACTTTTAACCATTAATTAGTCAGCTGAATTAATTAGTTTTGATATGTAAAGTTATAAGCCACTTCGATGAAATATTTAATCATAATTATCATTCTTTTTTTCCAAGATGCTATAATAACAAATATATTGTTGTGATACAATGTATGTCAAAGTTCAGTACAGTTATGTACATCGTCAAATTTTGTATCACAGAATAAATTATTTATACGATGTTTCGAAAATACTTTGAATGAATTTTTAAGATAAAGATAAAATAGAGCAAGAATATGACTAAACATTTAATCTGGTTCATTACAATTTAAACTGATTTTTCAATTGAAGTGATTTAAACTTGTATTTTAAAAAAAATTCAAACATGTAAAAGAAATTAAATAATTAGTTTATAAAAAATTTTTTGAATGGTTGTTTAAATGGATGAGGCGATTTATCAATCTTTCTCCGGAATGCCAGCTACTGCAACTGTACCTATTTGTTGCGAATCCTACACAATAGGAACTGAGGTGTGAGAGAGAGAGAGAGAGAAATGTTCCAAATTGCCAAGCTTTCTCCTTTTTATTGTTGCTGCTTTTCTCAGGGAATGTGTGTGTCGAGACGATGAGAGGACTTTTTCGGAAGCTCTCCAGAAGTCTTCACGCTTTCTGGAGAATCTCGAAAAATTCTATATCTCCTTCCCGAGAGATCACTAAACCGCGGACAAGATTTAAAGTAGCGTGGTTCCTGTCGGTGACTTTCGTTCTTTCTTTTTTTTCTTCTAAACTTCAGCCGTCACCACCGTCCCTTATAATGGGGTAGGTTGTTCTCTACAAATCCAGCCGATTCAGCGTACTGACAAGACCCTCTTCTGTTTCTGAAATTCAATTTGAAGCGCGCGTTTGAAAGGTAAGGCGACGAAGATTGAATTTCTAGCTCTCCGTCCGCCACCCCTTGGAAAAGCCACTGTATTTTCCCCCCCCTTCCTTTGTACTATTTCACCTGCGTTTGAGATGTTAAAAATTTCGAAGTTTCTCTTCTGAAAGATTTTTATCCTCCCTTCGCTACCGTGCAGACACTAAATATAGAAGTTGATCCGACGTGTTAGATGGGCTTTATTATTGCTATTTGTTTACTTACGGAATAATTTTGCAATGGTGTAGATTGAATTTTCTTAGTGTCAAAGTTTAGTTTTACTTTCCTTTTTGCTTCGCATATTTTTTTAATTGTTTATACAATAAACTAGACCTTTTTCTTCATTTAGATTATGCGTCTTCACATTTTTTTCTTTTATGTTTGTTTTACAAATTGATGACAAGCAAAATAGATAGTAAACTGGCTGTTGAAATGTACTATTGTTTAGATTAAATCGGAAACAACTTATAAGGAAATTGGAGGGAAATAAATTTATGTGTGTACATTAAATTGTGTATATCAGAATAAGTATAATTATAGATGATTAAAATCACTATTACTGATTAAAACTAACTCATAATTGTTGAAAAACTATGTAATTTTTTTGTTATGTTCCCATAGCTTATAAATTTTTAAATGAATGTAAAAAGTTTCCGTTTTTATAAATTTAATATATATACAATTTTCTGTTCTAAATATTATGCGTTTACCGTCTTACATAAATTATAAATCTTTTCTCTCTTTTATAAAAAAGACTGTTTTAAATAATTTTTGCCACATTTTAATTTATTCAGTCATTTGTAAATAAGACATACCAGATTTGATACACATGTACAAAATTCACATATAAATGTTAAAAATGCGCATTATCAAGCATATATAAGCCAAAATATTATAATAATAGATATCAGCACATTAAAAAAATGGATTTTGTCATACATGCTTTCTCATTGTAAATATAAATTATATAAAAATCTTTTGATTCATAGTAAAATATTGTGAGAATAAATATAGCAATAATAATAATACCGTACTTTATTTAAGAATACTTATGAATTTTTCAAATTATTCGTTTTTATTTTTTTTATTTTTTTTATTCAATATTTTACAAAATGCTTAAACCGCTTATCCTAGTATTTGAATTTTAATTTATATTATTCTTAATTGAAAATAAACATAAATTGTTTAATTCATATTTTTCAATAGTAATAAAATCAAAATTCGGCTCTAACAAAAATATTTTTATTGGACATTGCATTTATCTTTTAATTTGGATTCAATAAATGATGCAACGTGAAAGAATACAGACCATATGAATCTCTTAATTTCCATTAAATGCTTCATTTCAATATTTCAATTTTTTTGATTAACTAACTTAAAATAAGTTTGACTATACAATTGAAAATATGTGTTTCCTTTCGAAGTAAATTCAGATAAATATTTGCATTTGTTTTAGAAATTTTTGAATAAAAAAACTAGTATATTTTAATTCTTTCACAATAAATTAAGAATAATCTACCGTTTGGTACCTGTCGTGGAAAATTTATTTTAAATATTAATCTTACAAGAAGAAAAATTTAAAAAGTATATCTTCCTCACAATCTTTTGTTAGATCTATTCATGTTAGCGGTCTTTTGAAATGAATAAAACCATCTTAAAAGTGTAAAGTTGGACAGGAGAAAAAAATATTTAGAAAGTAACGATAGAGAAAAATTGAAGAAGGGAATAAATGTTTTGGGATAAAACTTTTGGTTGAATTTGGTCCAAATGATACAACATGCTCCAGCGCTTTTCAATAGCATCTTGGTGGAAAAAGATACATAAGCTCTTTGGTTGCCTGTTTCTCTTTTCATATTTTATCCTTTGCATGTTTCAGTTAAGTTTTTCAAAAAAGAACCTATTATTTTTTGTGGCAGTTTCTCAATTTCCAAGAAGAATTTATTTTTGTGTTATGAGGAATATGTTATCATTTGCTTAAGAGAAAACCATTTGAAATTTCAAGTTTTTATGGACATGTTCTTAGATTTTATATTGCTAAATAATGTTTTACGAAGTGAATATGCTTACAAAAAAGATGTACTTTCTTGTAAGAGAAATTTGTTTTCAAATATTAAAATATCTATTTATAAATAAATGCATAATTGAAAATCAAAACAATGCATATAATTTATAAATTTATGCAGCTAACTATACGTTTTTTCTTGAGTCAATCTGACTACTAAGTCGTTTGCTGTCCAATCTTCATTTTAACAGCTTGCAAGTTTATTCTATCTTCATTTGTGGATGTTGGCACTGGTTCATAAACTATAAATTGTGATTTCCGGATGCTTTTCTACTAGAAATAACCACGCAACAATAAGCATTTACAAAATTGCATGTGTGATAAAAAATTTTCCTTTGAATTGGTAATTGGGATTATTAAAATTCAAATATTAAATACTGTGAAATACTGATGAATGTGTATAAAATTTTAAAAAATATTTGATCCATTAAGATTTGGTTTATTCAAAGCTAAATATTACAAAAGAATAGTTAAAATAATTTGAGAATATATCTATAATTGAAAAAAAGTTATAATGTGTTGTTGTTTTCGTGTGACAAATGCAAAAAGAAAAAAAGAAGAAAAAGTTAAAAAAAAGGCAAGTCATATGGGACACCCTGACCACAACTTCAGCTTTCATAAAAGGGTTTGCCACTGCCTCGGGAGGTTGGACTTCTGCGTATTGGTCCGCGGAAAGTATTCTATTTTCTTTCTACCACCCACTGGAAGACCAGTGGAGGCTAAAAAATCAACCAAAATTTAATAATATAATATAAATATATTTGTTGCGTTGTTGTTGCTAATGCCAGATGATCGAGCAATGCTAGACCATCTCCATAAGAGCCATTATTTCCAACAAGTCCAAAAATAGTGTAGGATCTTTAAGAATGTCACTTTTGGCAAAATCCAAGCAGTTTAGAATATGGGTTGGGGAGGCCTGCACGGCTCTGCACCAGTGGCCATCCGGGTACTTCTTCTGCCCCTGATGTAAAACGAGAGCTTTAATATGACCACTAACGAAGTGAGAAGTGCTGTTTGTAGCTTTCTGGTACCTTTGATTCGAAGTGCCCCACCAGTACTTTCAACGTTGATTATTATAAATATATTTATAATAATCAACCAAAATGATGGACTCCGCTAAAAGCTTGAGAGCGTAGGAGTGTGGGTTCGATTTCCACCGTGGCCCTGGGTGTTTTCTTCGTTATTTCTTCTGTGGCTGTACATCTGTCATTGTGCTATTTGTCCTATTATCGACAAAGACTTACAAGCGGATCTCAAGAATCAAGCATACAAGTCTGAATATATGTGATGTAATAAATAAAAATAAAATGAAGGAAAATAAAAATTATATGTGTATTATATATTGTGTTTATAAAAAAACTGCTATTTATGAATTAGGTTTTATGAAATGAATTCATCCGCGCTTGCGTCTTGCAGTCAAATATGAGACCACGTACTGTTGGGAAGCGGAGGTTCTTTTCAGTATAACAAAAACCTCGTGCCAAGCTTCTGAACATTTTCAGGCTCCGGTTGTTTCTTTTTCTTGGGGAGGAGGGCTTTGCATTCAATAGCTTTTAACGTTTCCAACTTTTGCTCGAACGCCTGCCACTCTTCGGTAACAAAGTTTGTTTATCTGCGCTTGAGTTTCAGCGGAGCAATAATGCCATTTGCTAGTGGAGTGTAGATAGCTTTTTAGAATGCGTTTCCAGAGCGGCTGTGTTTCTGCGCATCCTATTGAAGAAAATACAATTCGAAGTCATGATTTCTTGCGGAAAATAATGCCTCTCAACTGCTGCTTTTTGGATGCAGATTTTTTTTAAATATGTTTCCCTGAAAGTGAAATTGATGGAAGTTTAAAAGTGTTCTTTTTAGTTTTCCATATTTGCAGCGTGATTTATTTTTTTATTTCTTGAAAAACAACATGAATGCTGTTTTAATATATTGAAATTGACTTCGCGCCAATTTGTTTCAACCAAATTTTATTTATATATATGATTGAGCAATGAATATTTTTATACTTTATTTTGGTCATCCATTCAAACTATCAAATTATTGCTTAATTTATTCCGAGATAACTAAATATTTATTTGACATTTATTTTGCACGCTGATTCCCGTGAAGAGAACTAGAATGACATTTTTTTATTCAATTGATAAATCATGAATTATTAACTATTTGATAGTGTGATAAATCACATTAGCCAACAATTAATAATTTTGAATCTATTAATAGTTTGTGAATATTTAATAATCAAAAATATAAGATTTGAGAATTATAATAATCAGTAGGTCTTGATTAAAACATTAAAAAATTCGACACTTGAACTAGTACTTTATATTACATCATTTATTTATTTTTATTTAATTATATTATTCAGACATTTACTCCTTATATACAATTCTGCATATCTAAATGGGTGTTCATGGGAAATTATTGGTATATGATTAGCTAAACATTGAAGAGGACATTGGTATACAATTTTTCCAGTATATGACTGAAAGAAATTCAATAATCACTGGGATCCATTTTTTCATACTGGGATTAATTAGATAAGATGGTGAAATTGTGTTTAATAAATTATGGCATATATACAGTATATATACATATTGCATTTCATCTTATCCTACATACACAGTATATATATATATATATATATATATATATATATATATATATATATATATATATATATATATATATATATATATATATATATATATATATATATATATATATATATATATATATATATATATATATATATATATATATATATATATATATATATATATATATATATATATATATATATATATATATATATATATATATATATATATATATATATATATATATATATATATATATATATATATATATATATATATATATATATATATATATATATATATATATATATATATATTGCATTTCATCTTATCATTTTAATGAACATTATGAGATGCATTTTTAGGAATGTGCTTACAAACGTTTTGCAGATAGAATTAAAAGCATTTCAACCAATTAGAATCTGCGCCTTTTCTTTATAATTTTTTCTTAAATCACTTTATTCATTAGATAAAATGTTCTTAGAATAATCTTCCAACTAAGAGGATATTTGGAAAATAGATATCCATTATTTGCTCGAATAGCATTCAGTTTATAAGTAGATTTCTCTACATGTAAAAATAAAATTTAGTTAAAATCGAAATACATAATGCATTCTGCTAAAACACTAACATCACTTACGTGTGAATTTACATTACTCTGATGCATACATGATTATCAATTTTCTAAAATGTATCCAAACAGCATAACAAAAGCCCATATTGCGATCAAATGTGATGATAAATTCTCACTTCTGCTTTAATTCAAACAGCATCGTAAATTGTATATTTATTGTTTATTTTCATGTGAAGTTTATCTATTATAATTAAACCAAAATCATCATTCTAATAGCTTTTAAGCAACGCTAATTTTTCAATAACATAATGATTTTCCTGTAACGTATTTTAGAAATTTAAAGCGAAGGGAGAAAACTTAAGTATCAAATTCATTATCTGTGATTATAAATCAAAATTTTGTAAGTTATGAAAAAAAATATGTCTTGGAAAAGAAAGTCGCTGGAATTCTCCAACAATTCACTGCATGTTCTTTGTACATAAATATGATAATATAAGCTTATTTAACAATATCTTCATATAAATTATTGAAAATATTATGGCAACAATACTGACTTTATTACTTGGAAACTTTAAAAATCAGTTTATTTTTCCTGTGAAGTATTCTTGTATTATAAGCTGTGATGGATAAATTTACTTATATGCTGGATGTGCAACTATTTCCCATATTTGAGCTTGTCCAATAAAATTTATACGGTAAATTTTGCATTATGTTTTCCAAACTTCGAATTGCGAACATTTATATCTATTTTCTCTTATTTATCAAGGCAGTTTAGTAGTTTAAGCTATCATCCAAGCTTTCTTAGCAGCAAAACATCGGTAATGTCTATTTTTGCCGCAAGTACCAGTTTTAACAAGCCTCAGCACATTTGCTTGTGTCTCCTGTTTTTTGATTTCGAAGAGCAGCTGTGACGGCCGTATCTGGCACCACACAGCACTCGATAGCACTGCTCTCGGAAAGAAAACAAATAAATGCGACACTCGAGAAATGACGCGAAATTTAAACTGATGTTTAGGACAGGAAGTGATGTTTTTAAAAATTAGTTTCAACTTGGCGAAGATTAATTCCATCGCCATGATTTTTTTAAAAACAAATTGGGGAACATTAACGTCTTTTTTGCTACGGCTGTTTTCAAAAAGAATGAGAATAATAAAAATAATAATTGGAGAGTTTATTTGGTTTGCTCCTAAATACGCTCAGAAATTTCATGAGTAATAGTTATAGTTACCAGAGAAAAATCTTAATAATTCAATTAAAAATAATCGTAACAGGAACATTGAGTTTGTTATCTGCCTCAAGAGTTATTTTTTTTTACATTAAGAAAGCAAATGTGCCATTCATAATAACTTTTTAACTCTTTACTTTTCTTATTAATCTTATGAGCTTATCTAGTTAAAATTACATTTTTTTAAAATAATAATTTTTGCATTTGTAGTCATTTGCTTCAATAAAAACTAGTCAATTTGTTTAATTTACTGTCTTATGATTGTAAATACAATCATTCCATCATATATTTTTAGCTTATGGATAAAAACATTTAAACATTTTATTTTTATTTACATGATTTTTTCGAGATTTTAGTTTGCTTAGACTCTTACAATTTGAAGTGCCCCTGTTTAATTTTGAAACATTAATTTAGAAGTGGAATACACAAAGCTATAAATTAACAAATTCAAATCTATCATAATCAAGTATCTCTTTTAAGATACCATTCCAACTTATAATTAGATACATTGGTATTTGTCATTATTATGCTTTTTCCATAATATTTTAACATGTTCAAGTACATTTTTGACTGAATTATAGACCGTCTTCTTAACATAGCAATGAGTAATTTTAGTAGAAATTATTATATTCAATTAATATTTTATTATAATAAATCTTGATTAAGTTTTAATTATTCTTTAGTCTTCAATTTCCTGGTAATTTAATAATAAGTTTTAAATTCTATAACAAAGTTTAATTTTAATGTAAAAATATTTATGTGTACTTTTCTGATTATTGGTTAAAGTGATTAACAGCGCATTAATCATGCACTATGTATCCTTTATGTGAAAAAATTAGGTGGAATATTAGGAATAGTCCTCCATTGGTGCATATTATGTCGCCTTTTTTATTTACACAGATAAATCTGTGCAATTGATTGCATGAAGAATTACAAAAAAGAAGATTATTTTTCTTTAACAGTGCTAATTTTTTGCATAAAACTTGTTCTTTTCATGGCCTGCATTGAATCTTATATCTAGAGTTTCGCATACAATTTCTTGTATTTCTCTAGCATGATCTAGAATATCTGGATATCAGTAAGCAATTATTTGAGAAACTCATTGAGCTGTTACTAATTATTAATCCTAAAACCGATTTGAAATTGAATGACTCTGCTATCAATAGCTAGTCCGCCCTTTTCTCAGGAAGCGATTAAACCAAGTGGAAACTACTTTGGAAGAGAAGGTTATGTTCTCTTCTTCGCTGCGATCTCGGTGATTTCCGCACCATAAACTTCGAGTCAAGTGACCGAAGTGCTTCGGCTAGGGATGGACCTACCCAGCGATCCTTGGCGCGGTTCGAGAACTTTTCTATCTCGGAACTGTGGAAAAGTGATTTTGTCAGCTTCGAAAATTTATGGTCCGAGAAATAACAAAAAAATATAATAGTTAGGAAAAGAGGCAGTAGGGGGCATTATTACAAAAGCCATTTCAGATTTTTCTTGTGATATTTCAGGAAACTTTGAGAGGAAGAACTCTCAAGTTTTATGGATGAAATAGATTGACTTTTTACACCGAATTTAACTCTCTTTAAAATGCCATCCAGTTATTTAAGATAATGGAAATAAGCTGAAATATTTATGTGCATTATTTAGATGAAATCGGTGAATTTTATTATTTTATCACTATCATTTTTAATCTATTTTTATGGTAAGCAATTGAGATTTATGTTCCTTTTAAAGCAATACTGTCTTTGATATAAATTATTAATGACTAATTTGGGTAGAAACTATGTTTATTTATTTTTGCTATATAAATATACTCTATTGCTATATAAATATAATTATACTTTGCTATATAAATATGCTTTATTAATGCAAAAAAAGTTATAAAATAATTTTTAACGACACAATTTAATATTATTTGAATTATATTAAAATGATTAATCTCCTTTATGAATCGCTATCATTCAACTTTTAATATGACAGTTTTTGAAAAATAATAATTTGACTGCAGTTTGTCTTGATTCTAAAATGTAAAATTACAATATTTTTTTAACTTAATGTAACAAAACGTATGTTTCTTTAATTAGTTAATTAAACTTTGAAAGTAAAATTGGGAAAATGTGATGGTTGAGATTTAAAATTTTTTTATTTTTTATTTTCTGTTACTGTTTATTTTTGCTTATTATTTAGCTGAAATTGTCTTTCATCATAAAATTTATTTCTTGTTGAAGCTAGTCATAATTTACTCTAGTTAATATGCTGATTGATTCCAATGTATTTCAACAAAAATTCCTTATCAATCTTATCTTTTCATTAAATATTATGTATCTGTCTGTAAACCATATTAACTTTAATATCATTCTTCGAATTATTATTAAATTGATAGCAGTAAATAAATATATTGTTTGAAACTAAATAATATGTTTTTGCAAATTTCGGTAATTAATCATTATAAAGAATGTCTTTTACTATCTCAAATATCAAAAATCTTAATTTTTCTTAATATCATTAATAAATTATAATATTTGAATTATTATTATTATATATTATTGTCTTATAAGAATATGATGACATAATCTACTAAACCTGCTAAGATTTATATTTTTGATAACTCCATGTAAATGCTTTTTTCTGGAAGATTGTTATTAGTATCATAAATTATAATATTGGTTATCATTTAATTTATATCCCTACATATTTTTATCTTTAACTGACTGTTTAAATTTCATTTTTAAGTTGTATGTTTTGTTAGAAGTAATGTAATCGTTATTACACTCTGGCTGGCCATGCATAATTTAAAAGATTTTTTCTCCTTTGAATTGCTTAATTAAAATACATTGAAGATTCACCGCTTGTAATTCCAGAGCTTTGGTATAATGGTGCTAGCTTTATTTTATTAAAAAGTTACATACATTTAAGGATGCAACTATGCAAATATTTTTCATCTTAGTGCAACAGCTGAAGCTTTATTGCTCCCATCGATCTTTAATGTTTTTTGGCTTAAGAAATTTTTTTCCTGTATGCAAAATAATCCATTCTGAAGCCATCTTAGATAGGCATCTTTAATATATTCAAAGCTAAAAGAATGGTAATTTTATAGCACCAATTGTTGTTTGTAAATATATTTTCTGCCTATATTTGACATGAATATGATTTTTTTATTTTAACCTTTATAGAATACTTATCATTTCATAGAATCTTATTTGTATTTTAATCAAAAATAGTCAAATGCAAAATATCTTTCTTATAGTATAATTTTGTGATACCAAATCAGTTTTGTTCACGATATTTGTTTTATATTGAAATAATATATCAAATAACTTCCAAATAATTATCATGTTGTAATTATGAAAGTAAATTCTCTTTGATACAGTTTAAGGTTGTTTAAAAAAAACCAATTTGTGTGAAAAAAATTTTTTATTACTTCTTAAATTCTTTATATTGTTTAAAATAATATATATATGAAATTGAAAACATATTTAAATTATAATTTATGGAATTTACTGAATGAACATTTTTTATGAAGATAATGTTAAATGAAACTGTTTTTATCCAAAATTATTTAATTACTAAATTCTCGACTATGATTCTTCATCAACAGATTGTTCCTGAAATGAAATATCGTATTTGTTTTTAAATTTTAATACTCCAAACTGTATTAAAAAATTTTTATCCAGGAAGTACACAAGTATTCCTTCTGAAGATATTTGCAGTTTCATAAAAAACATTCAGAAGATTAATATGGTTATGAAGATTTATGAAGACTTCAGATAAAATTTGCATTTCACACACTTTCGAAATATTTTAAATTTGTGATAAATTATCACTTCAAAAGTAAATGAATTTTTTTTTTCATAAATCTATAGCCATAAAAATATCTACATTTTAATTATAGCAGCTTAATTTAAGATATGTTTGATATATTTTAATTAATTTATAATAACATTTTACTCTGTAAGTTTTAACATTGTAAATTTAAAATTAGGCTATTTATTTTTAATAATTATTATAACATAATATATTTCGTTTGTTTTATCATTAAAATTTTGAGCAGATATAGCTTATGAACAACTTGTAAAATTTAACAGTGTTGTTTAGAATACAATATATTTTTCAGACGAACTAATAATCTTTTTAATATGCGTTAGTATTTACTGTTATTACCTCTTTGATTAACTTTTTTCATATCAAAATTCAAAATTATTTTTATATTATGTTTTCGTATATGGCTTTATGGTTTAACATGCAAAACATAACAAATTAGAATAATATATATATATATATATATATATATATATATATATATATATATATATATATATAAACTCCTGTTTGTGAAAATTGCAACACCATGAAGGAAGCATCATAGTTGAATGAAATTTAATACACAGTTGAGTGGTAATGATACAAATAAATGATTACATTTTCAAACCAAATAAACAATAATAAGAGATAGAAATTAGTATTTTGTGTGGCCACCACGCGCCGCAATAAGAGCTGCTACACGGCGCGGCATGGAGTGAAACAAATTTTGAATATCTGCCTGCGGAAGAGTGTTCCATATTGTTTGTATGCGCAACCAAAGTTCGTCTGTCGAAGCAACAGGACGAGGATCACGAGCGAGACGCCGCCCAACGATATCCCACACATGTTCAATCGGTGACATATCCGGCGAATACGCAGGCCAAGGAAGAAGCTGTACCTGCTGCGAATCAAGGTAGGTTATGACAGTCCTGGCGACATGTGGACGGGCATTATCCTGCTGGAATACAGCCCCTGGCAATCCTTGCAGGAAGGGAATAGCTTGGGGCTGTAAAACTTCGTTTATGTATCGGGTACTGTTCAAATTGCCCACAATTCGTAGCAATTGTGATCGTCCATGATATGCTATGGCACCCCAGACCATAACTCCGGGGTTCGTCCACTGTGGCGTTCGATAATGCACTCCGGGATGTTCCGTTCACCGGCATAGCGCCTGACACGAATTCGGCCATCATGGTGCCACATATTGAAGCGGGATTCGTCAGAAAAGACGACCTGCTGCCAATCAGCACGCCAGCTCCTATGGACATTGGCCCATTGTAGCCGCAGACGGCGATGGTTTTGTGTGAGAGGAATCCTGTATAAGGGAACCCTTGCGCGCAGCCCACGCTGCAGCAGACGTCTCCGAATTGATGAAGCACACAATGACACACCTGTAGCTGTTGACCACTGTGCTGCCAATTGTCTGGAAGAAGCTGTGCGGTCCGTCAGCGCCATACGCACCAGGTGTCTGTCATCGCGAGCTGACGTCACATTCCGGGGTCCACTCCCGGATTTCCGAGCTGTCCGACCCTCGTCCGTCCACAGCTTCCAAACACGCATGATTGTGCTTCTGTTACGCTGCACACGAGCGGCTACTGCACCATGAGATAATCCAGCTTCACGAAGGCCGACGATTCTGCCCCGTTCAAACTCCGAAATTTGCTCAAATTTCGCTCTCTTTCGTCGAAGAGGCATAGTAAAGATTCAGTTAACGTTTACCACTAGCATATAACCACCGATAATCATACACGCCTCGAAACAGCCGTCTATTTATATTCGGTTCGATCCGCCGTTCGGGGGCGCTGCACACCATACGCATGCGCTACCGGTCTGCAATTCTAATCATTTGCATATCATGCCCTACTTTACATTTCCTGAAAATTTCAGCTCACTCACGTATGTCCTTCGTGGTGTTGCAATTTTCACAAACAGGAGTTTATATATATATATATATATATATATATATATATATATATATATATATATATATATATATATATATATATATGGATTACGAAAGATAGCCATTTATTTAAATTAATTTTTTAATAGAAGTACGTGAACATGGATTAAAAAATAGTCTGAATAAATTCTAAATATTTAGTATTGAAAATAACGATGCCTGCTTAACTAGCGGGCACAGAGCTATAAATGAAATTTTACATGATAAGTGAAATTTAAATCAGTTTATTATTGAATAAAGTTTTTTTTTCTCATATATGAGAATCTTCCCTAATTTTTCCATGTAATATTTAGCTTTTTAGGATTAGGAGTGAAAATGATTCACATACAGATGAACTTCCATAAGATATGAATTTTGGAATCTTTCATTTTTTTCTATATTAAATCTTTTATTTAACAATCCTATCATGATTTTAGAGAAGAATGAATTATCTTTTATTCGATCTAGTTTGCTATTGATCTACTGTGATTATTGATATATTACCAAACTAGTTTTTGTATTAACACTGGAATTTTAAATTTGGACGCATATTAATTCTGAAATCACCCAAATTTATTAAAATGTTCTAAAACTCGCGTTTGTTTTACTTTCTACTATTTTTGATCTTTCAAAGTATCAGTTGTAAATTGCTAAGTTATCAATTAAAAATGTCGTTAAAATTAATTGGTATATAGCAAAAAAATTTTTAAAATTCGGTTTAGTATTCTTAATTAATTCAACTATAATTACATGAAATAAATGAAGTTTTTGTTTAATTTATCTGATATAGAATAGCAATTTGAATGTAATTTCATGGCATCTATTTAAAGAGAAGGATTTTTTGTTTGTGTTTATGAACACAATCGCTTTGAACATTTTTGGGGAACAATTTAAAAATATATATATATAATGAACTGATTATTATATTTACTTTATGATTACTTTATGATCTTTTCGGTTTGATGCTATATTTTTTCACGAGTATTAATTCCATTTCACCTTCACGATGATGTCTTCGTGAAGTTTTGAAAGGCTGCATTCGAAAGTTAAAGAAGATCATACTAATCAATCGGCTTATATATTCACCAACAAATGAAAAAAATATGAACGAAATAACAGTTTATTATCTCAGTTTTATCAAGAAAAATGATATTAAACATGGAATTAGTGCTATTCTTCTTATCTTGATGGAAAAAGCTCAAGATTTTGAAGGTTACTAAAATAAACATTTGAAACACTTCGCTTAATGATAAGAGTTGGATCATTATTTTGACTATCTTCAGCTTACATTTATTTCAGTAATATATATTTTATTATGATCTTTCGTACGTTTACATTTTTGCTATGAAAAAAGCACCATTCTAACAATTATAACTGTAAAATTCTAAATAAAATATAATTTTGAAATTCTTGTAATTATCACAAAATTATATTGAATATTTTTATGTGCATTAAACCACATTTTTACGTCATTCAACTGCCACTTTCGGTAATATGTCACTCCTTTCTTCATAATAACTCTTTGATACAGCCATGCTTCGTCATTTGAGACAATATGTCCACCTGTCTCTTAGTGAATTGTTTTCATGTAACAGTCGACATCTTGTCTTTCTATCAACATCATGTTTTTGGTGTCGTGTGCCAGCTAGGGGTGCGCTGCTCCACTTTTTCAACTGAACCATATTTTGGTGTGGAGTCCGACATCTTCAGTACACACATGCCATAGGGGCCCGTTTATAGGGTAGGCAACCATTTACAACACATTCATACACAGAAAGGACAAAGACAGGATAGATAGAGAGGGATAGTACATCCATGCCAGAACTGGGACTCGAACCCAGGACCTCCGTATCCGTAGTCAGGGACTCTGACCACTAGACAGGAGGCGGCATCAACATCATGTCAGAGAATGGATTAAACATTTTTTGATTTAATTATGTTCTAAACTACTTTCTTTTCATCTGATGCGGAAGTTTTCAACAACTTTTTCACTAGTTTTTGGATGCTTCCAAAGGGATTTTTCCTTTTAAAACTTAATATAAAATAATAACAAAAGAATATTCTTTTGGGGGGATATTCAATTTGGTAATTTCTAAAATATTATATCAAGGCTGAAATTTTTCTTTTTATATTAATTTTATATTTTATTTCATGTATCAATAAATTAATACCAGGTTTCCTCAAAAGTTTTCTTTTGTTGAATGCAAATATTTCTCGCCGGAAAGTCATTAACTTACTATGTGTTCGTGAACACTATCTTATAACTTGTATCACACAATTCAGTGTAGTCTTATCATCAATTTTAATAAAATAGTATGTTAAAACTTATTTGTTTAATATCAGTTCCGATTTATTAACAGTATTTATAGAAATCCTCCACATATTTGGAAAAATTTGTCAAAAATTATTTAGACTATTTTAATACATTTTAGAATCTAGTTTCGGGACCTATTTGTTTGGACCTAAGGAATTGTCCTTTCTCCGATTTTAATATACTTTATGTAATAAAAATGAGCTTACAAAACCTCAATTTTCTTAGCTATATGTTTGTCGTTAGTATTTTTCATTTTGTAAAATCAGGAAAATATTTACTTTTCACAGAGGAAAAAGTAAAATATATGTTAAAAATGATTATTAATTTTAAATTTGTTAGCATTTTTCTAACTAAAACATCTTTAAATGCAATTAACTTTTTGCATTGTTGATTCTATCTTCCAAAAGCACTTTATTCCGTAATTTTTAACAGAAACAGCAATCACTCGCCAAAAATTGGCGTCTTATCTCCAAATGAGATTTTTTTCTCCCTCACGGTTAATTGGATCCCCAGTGCCTGGCAAGCGCCAATTTGTGTTATATGCTAATTAGCCACATAATAAGCTTTTGTTAAGGTCATAAAAGTGACTTCCCAAAGATTCTTTCACACTTTGTTGAGAAGAGTGATTTGACTTTCTTTGACTTCTAAGAGAAGTAGTAATAAAATTTACTACTCTTTTTTATTGATGTATCTTTAGATTTTTCATTCGAATGCAAAATTTCCTCAGATTTGTATTTGAGATAATTGTGACTTTCGAAACGTTGCTTATTATCTTTGAATTCATTACCAACCTTTGTTTTGCTGTTCTTAATTAAGAAGAGTTTGTAAATGTTTTAATTTCTTTTTATGTTCTAATATTATGTATTTATTTCTTAGAATTTGTGTTATTTTAGAAACAAGAAGTATGACTTAAAATATTTCATAATTATTATTGTTTAAATGTTTTTCAAATTTTGAATATCACTTTTTTAGTCCATGAGAAGCTACTATACATAAGTAAAATTTATATAATAAATTTAATTTTTCTTAGTTTATTAGAGGGAGAGAGAGAGAGAACTATGCACTTTTCTTTAAATTCCATTTTGCTTAACCCAAAGTCTTTTAACGTTGCTACAGAAAACTCAAATTAATCAATGGCGTATGTGAGTCACTTAAATTATATATTTTTGAAAAAGGTCACGTATTATGTCTATTCTCAACAGACTTATGTTTCGGCTAATATTTCAGAATAAGCTGTTGGAGATATTCTCTTTTACTTCGAACTTTTGACATTATCTATGCTGTTGTTGTCTTGTGCCAGCTAGACTAGCAATTTTGGGTGCGGCACTCCACTTTTCCAACTGAACCGTAATCTGGTGTGAAGTCCGACTTCCTCAGTGCACACATACCATAGGCAACCATTTATAGAATAAGCTCAGCAATCATTCACAACCCATTAATAGAAGGAAGGACTAAGACAGTGAGAGAGAAAGTTCATTTATGCCGGAACCAGGATTCGAACCCAGGACCTTCCTATCCGCAGTCTGGCAGGCTGATCATTTGACAAGGTGGGCGGTGACACTTTAAATCTATCTTAAATCTTTAATATTTATTTTAAAACGATTATTTTAATTCATTCTTTATTTTAATTCGATCTTTTCATTTATTTTAAAACTCGTTGCGCGCAACTTAGCTTCGAAGACTTTCAGAGAGCTATTCTAATTCCATTTTTCTAATTCTTATCGTTAAATAGTTTCATTTAATGTTAAGACGAACTGATTTTTATTTCACGAGCAGATCAAAGAATAATGAAATATGGAGTAAACTGTTTGTTGTGTAAGATTGTATAAATAAGGCTTTATTAAAGCTATTCAAACACAAGAATGCGATGTATTTCAACATTTTAGTATATTTTTGTAAAGCTAATTTAAAATAAGTTACTGAATTTGCGTCGTCATGAATATTTTTAAATTTGATTGGCGAAGCATATTCTTTAAAACCGATTTTTAATCTTTGTAAACATAAGCGTTTCTGTTATAATGTATCAAATATGGTACGCTTAGAACATGATTGAATTTTTGACACTTTTCACTCACGTCAGAATCTGCGATTTTGAATCCATTCTTGGTGAATAAACATCGTGTTGTAGTAATTATGATGTCATTTCTATGTTTTAGGATTGCTGTATATAAATCTAATAAGAAAATGGCATCGCGACAAAATAATTCCTACCATTGGTCTGAGTATTAAAATATGTTAGTTTTATCAAGGTTCACAAGTACTTTTTTATTTTTTGTAAATAATGCAAGTTGTTATACTTTCTAAAAATAAATGTTTGTGGTTTTTCTAAGTAATTGATGGTGAGTGATTTATTTAGTTTCAATATATGGTATTCTTCGTAATTTATAATTTGGTTACGAGAGCAGTTATATGTATGATATTCATTTATTTTATAATATTATAAGTTTGAAGATCTTCATAGCCATCTGTAAACCATTTTTTTATTTTAACAATAACAAACTTTTATCGTGAAAATTGTATATAAAAATAATCATTGTAATGATTTTTTAATCCAATTTTTTTGCCTTACGTGCTTTTTTTATGGAAAGAATTCAAAATATTTTGGGCCAATAAATTAAACAAGATTCCCGATATCAATAACTATTCACAGGAGATTTATACGTTGAACCCATGGCTTACTGAAATTAACATCGGAACTTTGACTAATCAGTTTCCACCTCGGATAATGCGTACGTGAGTAAAATTATCTTGGTATAAATATATCTTTATTTGACTGACAATAGAGTTCTCATAAAATCACTTGATAAATTAACCTTAAATGCTTTATTAATTTTAAAAAAATCTGTATTTAACCAGATTTCTATCAATTAAAATAAAGCACAAGAGACCCTTTAATAAATCAACTGGGTCAATTTTCTATAGATTCCAGTTCAACAAAAATGTTCCTTTTTTAATTGAAATGCAAACGATTTATTTTGAATTTGAAAATTCTAACAACAATCATGTAATCTCCACATTATATTGCATCAAAAGCACGATGATTGCATCATAGTTTGCATTGAACACTACATACTTAAAAAATTGTACAGCAATTCTATATTAAATCTTACCATGCACAGTATTTTTCGATAAGAACAACTTAAGGTTAACTTGAAGCCGCTTGTAACTATTTTGTAAATAACGCTAAATATCAGCTGTGATAATGACTTTTTTTATAAATGTCCCTTGTTTTAGATAGTGCATTTCATCACCCAATTATGCATGGGAGTATAATCAACAAAAGATAAAGCTATTTTAATTTTCTTCTCTATATGTTACATCAGTTAGCTGTAATAGAAACCCGATTTAACAAACTAAATATTATAAAAATAAAATAAAAAACTTTTTAGTGTATTTATTACAATAGCTATAAAACTTTTCATTAAAAAACTCATATTTAATAAAGGCCTAAATCTGTCGTGAATTAAAATGAAAGAAGTTAGCCTTACCTTTTTTTATGGGGTGTCCTAGATTGCTATCCAACGTGCTCTCTTTTGCTGAATACCTTCGGGTGGGCCAGAAGATTAGAGTTGCTTTTTTTATGGAAATATCCACAGATTTATATATAATTAAGAAAAAAACCATTCATATTTAAAGGCAATTAAAAATGCTTACATAATTTATATATATATATATATATATATATATATATATATATATATATATATATATATATATATATTTTTATATAAAATTAATCAAACATCAGATGGAGAATAATAATCAAATACCAAATGAAGAATAATAATCAAATACCAAATGGAGAATAATAATCAAATACTAAATGGAGAGTAATAAATTGAAAATACAAAATATAATAAACAGATGGAAAATGTGTTCAATAGATAGTTTAAACATTTCAAAGAAACATGGAATAACAGGAAAGTGTGGAAGAAGAACCAACATGGCCAGCTTCTTCACGGGGTGTTAACCACATTGGCAGAAAGTATGACTTTTCTGCACTGGCTCCATACTGAAGTCTTAAAAAAGCCAATACACTCCAAAGCCAAACTAAAAATGTCAAACCAAAATAGAAGAAATAAATGTCAAGCTAAAATATAAGCCAAAATATTGAATCCAAAGTTGCCATATATATATTGCTATTACATAATAAATATAACAAATATATTTTTCTTATTATTATAAATACATTAACCTTTTTATACTATAAGATTCTGCCTCAGAACTAATATAAAAACTATAAATTTTTAATTTTAAACACTTCACAATTTTACATTGTATCATACTGTTCACATTAAATTCTTGTTGTACTTATGTTGTACAATAACATAGTAATGACATTTATTCTAAAATGATGCTGATGAAATCAGTTTTTTATCTTTAGTTTTTTGCATTCAAATCTTTCGTCTCACTTTCAATCTTGAGACAGGATTTCTTGAAGCGATGGAAACTGAAACAGATACGCGATCCGAGCCATATATTAGGAGTTTAATTGCAAATCTGGAAAGTGGCTCATGACATGCGATCCCATAATTCCGTCGTCTCGTGTATCGCTGCCACTTATCTGATAGCACCTCATGACAGCCCTCGTCCACCCTACTTAGGCAAAACTCGGGAAGGAGCCACAATTTACCCTAAGTGGTGCGCTGGGAGACTCGTTAACGGGTGTCACCTCCGTGCCCTGCTTTGAGTACTTGGTGAAAGCCTCAGTCGTCTTGAGTGACCCCCTTGATAATCAGAGTTCCTCGATACAAAGATTCGCTTTACAATTTATCTGATATTTACAAACATTTGAATCCATAATACTTAAGTATGTAACATGAAATTGTATCTGTTTGTTTGATAACGGTACTATTGAGTTACGAGTAATTTTATCACCTTTCAACAAAGGTTTTATTTTAAATATATTAGATATTATTAGTAAAATTCAGGCTTGTTCTTAAATACACTGTGATTGAGGATGGATTAAAATGTTTCAATCATGGGCCAAGTAAATTAATTTCTGACATTTAAACTTAATGAAGTAATCCCAGAATAGAAAAAATGTATTAGGCTGGGGAATGAGTTCGTAGCTTTTTTACCAAAGACTTTTATTTAAACAAAAACAATAATTGTATAAATCAGTTAATCAATTTTATATTCGCCGTTGCTGTTTACAACCTCTTCCCACCTCTCGACCAATTGTGGTTGATGCCGTTCCGCCAAAAATCGCCTGGTCTGGTGTCAAAGAATGTTTTATGGTGATAAAAATATTTAACTCTTTTTTAGTTTCTAAATACTTACATTTATGCTGTAATTAAGTAATATCTTTATTTTCTATAATTATATATAGTTATTATTATAGTTTTTATTTTTTTCATTATATTCATGTTTTTGTTTTCCTTCTATTTTTAAAGTGCATTACCTACAAATGTAATAAGCAGAAAAGAAGTCCTCTGTTTTTTAAAAGAAAACTTTTTTTGCATTATTACTCACCGTGTCTTCTACATAGTATATAATAGAGTTACTGCACATCAATATTTTATTTTTTATATAAAATCTTGACTGTAATCGTAATTTTTTTAAGAAAAAAAAATAATAATAATGTAGGAAGCATTCTGTTCCTCACAATAATCGTATCGAAAAACACTTCCGCAAAATGCTGTTTTCATCGATTTCGGAAAGATGAAGCAGTTCTTTTGTATCTTTTGACATAATTTATAGACTATAAAAGGATCCTGAAGAAATGGGCAATTTTTATCGTTTATGATACAAAAGAAGTATCGGTAAAGGCATTTAATAAATAAACAAAAACGAGCATAAAAACTCTCTTTAAAGCTTCAGTCACATTTCTTTTTCAAACGTTTTCTAAATTTCTTTTTTGAAATATATTTTGGAACTTTTCTTTCTATTTATATATTTGATATTCACTTTAATCGCTGCTTTTTTCTGGTTATTTAGCAGTAACAGCGATGAATGGAAAAGTGATGCAGTTGGTATGGCTTACGGATCAATCGCACCACTAATCAAATTTTTCCGCACGTCAAGTTTTATTTTCTTAGCTTACTGAATCACAGCAGCCAAGATTCATTTTGTTCCTAAATGATTATGATAGTTATTCATTTATCGTGGCGCACTCATTTGGCGGTTTATCGCCACGCGGAATATTTCAAATTTTTCCTTTACAACCCATTTTTGTGCACACGCATTGAGCTGAATTTGATTGAGTAAAGATCTAAATTGAAATCATAATATTCTCAAGAAAATGTTGTCCTCTGTTATTTTTGTATAACGCAGCTATTTTTTGCATTTTATTTTATTAATATTATCTCCCGCAAAGCAAATCTTAATTCATATGATTTTTTATTCCTGCATTAATTCCTGACATTGTGATAATTAACAGGAGAACCTCCGATATTTCAACATCAATAAAGTGGTACTTTCTTATGCACTTTCTATGAACATTTATAGATGCTTTATTTCTGCTATCTTAATGAAATTCGATTTCATCTTAGTTGGAATTTTTACCAGTAAATACAGTAACTTTTATCTAGAATTAAAATTTATTTTGTAGTAAAATTTTTACTGAAATATAAACGTTTTTAAGATTTATTTATTTTCAAAATTATTCTATTAAGATTGTCATGCAAAAGCAAAAATCTGTCATGCCAAAAAAAAAAAAATAAATAAATCTTAAAACTATTTTTTATTAGCACTGGAAAAATTAAATAATGCTTATACCGCTTTTTTAATCAAATTCTTCAATTATTACTTTTACATTCCTTCAAACATTACTTTTTTAGAACAAAATTTAATAAATAAATAAAACATACTTCCATCTAGAAATTTTCTAATTGTGTTTTTTATTTATTTTTTATTTATTATTATTAATTATATTATAATATATATTATAAAAATAAAAAAATAAAAGGAATGAAAATAAATAAAAAATAATAATATAAAAAAATAAATAAATTATATATTAAGTTAGTAAAAATGCAAACTTTTGCGTTCATTTTTATTTTTATTATTTTAAATTTTTTGTAGCTTTTTTATTACATTCCCCACACAATAATCAAACAAAACTATCTTACTGGTATTATGAAATCTATTAATACTAATTTGCATCAAGGACAGTATATTTTTATATGACAATAATTTTATTTTTATGTTACAGACTTTTTATGTGATATCATATCATTCGTTTTCATAAAATTAACATGTAGAAAAGGACGAATATGTCAATCAAAAATATCAAACTTGGCTGTCATTTTGAAATTCCCCCAATGATTTTTCATATACAGCAAATAAGTATTTTCTTTTAAATACCTCAATTTTAATTTTTTATATCTACTTAATTTCTATTCAAATGCTGTCTTCTAATTTTCTTAATAGATTTTTTTTTTATTTCGTGGTACGTGAGGAGAAAGGTCTATTAAGTTTTTCCTTTCCAATTATGATATGTTTGCATGTTTTTTGCCTGTAATCACAGCTCATTATTTCCTAAGATCAGCCCACACCTTTCATACTTCATCCCACTGTGTTCACCGTACTAACCTCTATTTCGACATTTCTTGCAACTTTTTTAAAAGACCTCATTTTATTTATGATGCTTAATTGCTGAGCTTTCTTTTAATTTGTGAAGTAATAACACATATTTAAATTTTATTACGACTTGTGTTACATTACCTGACACTTTTATTCTTTAGAATACGGTTTGTAATAAGATAATATTAAATGCTGTTTACCGTGTGTGTTTGTATTTTGTGGCGATGAATTAATATCCGAAATAATTCAATATGCGAAACAGGTATTATATAAGGGGTGATCAAATGAAAAGAAACGATACGGTATGTACAAATGTAGACTTCATTCAAAATATACTCCATAGGCTTAAACACAATGATCCACTGATGAACAATCCGCAGGTTTTTTTGTTCCCAGAATTCCTGTAGCCGTGACGAGACCCACAGTCCTTCACAGCGTCCTTGAGTACGTCGTAAGAGTTGAAGCGCTTCCCTTTCAAGTGTTCCTTCAGTGGATCAAACACACGGAAATCGCAGGACGACATGTCCGGACTGTACGTCGGATGATACAACGTCTTCCACTTGAACTTGGCCAGTTTCATGTATGTGACTCTGGAGACATGTGGACGAGCGTTATCATGGAGCAGAACCACACCCTTCTTGAGCAGCCCTGGTCTTTTGTTCTTGATTGACCTGCGTAGGCATCGGAGTGTCTCACACTGCACATCGGATTTTATGGTTTTTCTGTGCTCTAGGAATTCCACAAGTATCGGAATTCCTCGAGCACAGAACTGTTACGTTTTTACGTCGTTTCATACCTTTTCATTTGATCATCCCTTATACTTAATAAGCTTAATCTATTCTAAATTAGCTATTGTGAGCGAACAGTACGCACAACGCCTGGTAATTACTGCAGTTAGCTGACGTATATCTTACAGTTAATGCAGTAATTTTTTTAATTTTCTCTATTGTTTTTTTATTGTTTTTATTTTCTCTATTTTATTTTTTATTATAGATACTAACAAAATAATGTGATTCTTAAAATTTTGTTTAATTCAAGAAATATACCTTCTGTTGGAAAAGTGTTAAAAATGAACTGAAATAATTTAGCGAAAATTTACTATTTTCACTGGAGGTAATACATATAAGTATTTTTGATGATTCTTACGAATGTTTTTAACTTTTATTCACAAACTTTGGAAATATTCAGCATATTTCTTACAGTTCTCTATGGGCCATTTGCTTCATTTGAAATCGCATAAAAACAGAAATATATTTTAAAAATTATTTTTTACTATATATTGACTTATCGATTGATGACGTTATTTATAGTTTTATGGAAACATAATGTTAATCACTGATAACAATTTTTTATTTATTAAAATCATTTACATTAATTTTGGTGAAAATTAAATTATCTGATTTACTGAACTTAATAAATAATTGTATTACATTACTATTAAAGACTGCTTTGATAAATCTGACTTATGTCAGTATTAACAATAGATTTGACACATGAAGATTTTTATGTTATGTTAATCCTAAAGCCCCGATGTGTGTCCCATTTACCTTGTTTGAACAGAAAACGGCTTACGACACGAAATCTTCAATGTCGACTGACAGAATTGTACTAAAGTGTAAACGGCGATTTCCTATCTTGCTCACTGATGTTTTCTAATGATACATTTGAAATTTTCTTCGTTTTTAAGTTCCAGTTTGTATAACTCTTGTATAATTTAGTAATTCCCATATGTTGCTGTTGAACTATCAAATAATGTTACCGATTGGTCCAAATTTTGTGTTATAAAAATATCTTACTTTGTGACAAGTTTAAGAATAGAAAACTAATTGCAAAGCGAATATTTACGAAGTATTTTTAAACTTATTCCAAATGTAAAGAATATAGGTTTGTTAGAATTCTCTAATATAAAATGTATTTTATTAGACAGAATATGATGAATTCTGAACAACTTTGAGTCCGAAATAGTGAATCATTGAAAATTTTCAAATGCTTTATGTCATTGTAATGAAAAAAAAATGAGTTTGAGTTGTGTTTCACACTTAATGCTATTTAGTGAAATAAGAACTTCGTCATAAACGAAATCAAATATATGGATACAGTATTAACATATATTATTTGCATTTATTAAAATATTACAAATGATGCTAACATTGAATATCAGCTCTCATTAAATATTATTTATTTTTTAACGAAAGATTTTAGTTTTTTTACAGAAAAATAATTGCTATGTAATGTGCTTTTATGCCTGAATTATTTTGATTTCCTAATACAAAAACTAGAAAAGTATTTAAAGTTTAAAAAAAAAACTTATAGAAAATATATTTACCAATATTTTTGAAGATTCAATTTTATGTACATCAAATATAGGATATTTGTCTGATGATATTTTGAGATTTTGTATTAAATTAAGTGTTAACAATAGATAAATAATTATAATTTCAAAAATTATTATTTATATTGGTGATTGGTCTGCTAACTGAAGACATTTAGTTGAAATTTTTAAATTAATCTAAGTAATCTTGTTTAAATTTTGAGTCAAAACATTTAACGTCATTTCTAATTCGCGAACTCAGAAAAAACAATCAAGATTAGAACTTTTAAATATCGAATATATTGATGGATTTCATAGCATTTCCTCTAAATTTTACTCTCGACACTATCAATTGATTACGCAAGTGAGTGTAAAGTAAAGAAAGCTAGTCCAACTTCACACTTCAATCTAACAGAATTTATAAAGGAGGACATTGTGCATTGATAGGCACATGTAGGCCCTGGGTTCTTAAGAAACCAGTTCTACTAACTATTTTTAATTGTTTGTGATGTTGTTTATATGTGTATCATTTAGAGTATTTCATTAGATTATTGCAGTCTTATTACGCGCTTAATTCCTTAATCCTTCTATCTCTAATGAATCACATAAAAATAATTTTAATTTAAAACTTAATTAAAATATATTTAAATCGTGTTTATTATACAAGATTTGACTCTTAATTTTTAAGTATCAAAATATTATTTCATTATTATATCTAAAATAATAATGAGAATTACTCTTTTAAGTATTTAAAATACATTATCATTAATTCATAATTAATTATGATTTGTTCTCAAAATTATCTTGATTTAATGAAGAGGCTTTCTGGTACAATTACCGCCAGACTGGCGGTTTTCGATTTATCTTACAGTAACCCTAATTACAATTTTTGCTCAAAAAATTTTTTTTCCTAAAATTTTTCCTAAAAACGCTTTTCTGTATCCGTTTTCCATTCCGATTCGGTTATTATCCTCATAAATTTCCCGAAACTTGATATTTGCATTTTTGCTCACAACATCCTTCTTTCGTTCTTCATTGCTTAGAAAGCATAAAAAGAAGATACTTTTTCCTCTGTTTCTTCATTCCTCTTCGCTGGTTTCTTTTTCCGAGATTGGGTTGGGGGAGGATAGCAAAAAGAAATTTTTTTTTCCTCGAATCTTTTCAGGAGATATTTATAGTCATTATATGTCACTGAAGATTTCGAAACAACTTTACTGCAACTTAAGGATGATATTGATAGACAAATAATGCCTAGAAGACAGATGGAAGAAACTCAGGTTTTGTATTCTTATTTTCGGATGTGTTTTCAAATGGAAATACCGATGAAGTAAAAGTATATATATATATATATATATATATATATATATATATATATATATATATATATATATATATATATATATATATATATATATATATATATATATATATATATATATATATATTGTTTTGAGTTTTCTCTTTTTTATTTGATCTACAAACTTATCTTAATTACATCTCTTAACATTTTACTTCCAGCAAAGAAATATAAATATTTATTCTACGAAAATTTGAAATATACTCGTAGAATTATCTATCGATACATCTATAATTTGAAAGGATTCCAGGACACTGCGGTGTTGCTGGTGATGAGTTAGCCGACTACCTTGCTAAGCAGGGTACTTCTATCCAACAAACATCAAGAAATAAAATTCCCCTCAATAACACCAAGCTGCTCATTAAGAAGAAGATGAAGAACATGGGCTTAAATCAATTCTCAGGGAGACACTCTAAGCAAGACCTAGTGGAATAATCTTCAATTTATCCCTAAGTGGCTTAGACGCAGGGCTGTTGTCGAGTTTCGTTTGGTCGACCGGGCATGACTGCCTTCTTAAAACACCTGTGTAGAACAAACATAGTCCAAGAACCTTTCTGCAGGTTCTGCGATCTTCGGGAGGAGATGGACGTACACCACTTTCGTCACTGTCCAGCACTATCCGAACCTTCCTGTGCGGTCGCTACTGGCGTGCTCGAGACATCCTCAGCGCTTTATAGACTTTTCTGTGTTCACTTCTCTACTTATTCTTCCTGTATTTGTGTGTATTTGTGGCGCAGTGGTCTCTTTGTAAACGCGGCCATTGGAAATTAAAATAATAATAATAATTTGAAACGAAGAATTATTAATTTTCTCTTAATTATTTTCGACTGACAAAAATACATGAAAAAAAATTGCTATCGCAACGAAAATATGTCTTTGTCTTAATCAAAATATATTAAAAATCGAAATAATTAATCGTTCACTCAATTATCGTATTACTCAATCTTTTGATAAATGCATACTTTCATTGAAATTATTTAATTGTTTTTATCTACGTGCTGCTTGAATTCCTTTTCTGAGATGCTTAACTTGAAAAGCATATATTCTTGTGAGTTTTTTCGTGAACGCAATTTTCTAGTTACTCGGTAGGTTTTTGGTATTCGCTCAATAGGATGGAAATAATATAAAGTTAAATCTTCCAGCTAGTTCCTCTGAATGGTTTCTGCGTGAATGGATGCATTATAATGCATGAGTGTTAATTAAACAATATCATTATTCATTAAAAATAATTAAATATTTCTTGGTAAAGTGTGCGTTCACTGTACTAGAAACAAATGGTGGATAGAATTTGCTTTTTCACTTGAAAAAACAAAATTATTGGAAGCCAATTTCTAAGACTTTATCTTTAAAGTATCATGCCTTATTTTCATGTTTGTATCAGAAGAGCTTAAGTCCATGTGGATCAACAAAATTTTTCATTTCCTCCCATAGCTACAAAGAACCTACAGGCAATTTCAAAAAGATTTGTTTTAATAGTAAGAATTAACTCTAATTAAAAGAATTTTATGTTTTGACTCATTCATTCTAAATGATTGTCTCAACCAAAATCGATTCATTTTTCTAGTTATCAGAATTAAGAACTGACATGAGCGCGAAGTATTCCTCCATATAAATTTTATATAGACATCTAAATGCTTTTGATATTTCTCTGTAAAGTTAGGAAATTTCTCTACATTTTCGACATGATTTCGTAATTAACTAAGTAAAACAATCTTAAGTTTTCTTGTAGAAAATTTTAGCTTGTGCTCAATACAACTTCGTTCATTTTTAAACAATAATTACTTTATTGGAGGAATCGCAGCTATAAATTTCCCTCAAGTACCGATTGAATATTCGTATATTGTTTAATGCTTTATTTTCAAATAGTTAAAATAGTTTTCACCTTATTTTTGTATCATTTGTCGAAAGAACAAGATTACGAAGTTATGAATTATCAACAATTGACCCAAAATGTTTGAATTGTTCCTTCAGAAATTAAGTCGTTCACTTTCTCGTTGTTTGTGTAATTTAAATAAGGTATTTAAATGTACTCAAGAGTTTATATATTATAAGCCTTATGGCACAGGTGCCGTATAATCCCTGATTTCCATATTCTGAATTTTTTTGGCGATGAAGAAATGTTGCCAAGATGACGTATCATGACTTGCGTGATGACGTAATTATTAGGGTTGCCAAAATAGAATTTTCTGCATAATTCTTACAGATCTCCATATATATGATGTAATAAAAACGAGGTTGACAGAGACATAAGAAAATCCGCCAGAAAATCACCCATCTCAGAATTTAGCATCATGGATTATACAGCACCTTTAATAGAAAGTATGACTTATAATTTTTGACAGAAAAAAATCATAAATATACTGTAACTGAAATTACGTAGCAATCAGCTTATCTATTGAAGGCCGTTATGAGGCATTTGGATACATATTTTTTACTGAGTTTTAGAAAGAATAATTAAAATAAAAAAGACATTGATGCATCGTGAAAGCTAACCTAAAGGCGACAAAGCATCGACCTTTACAGGAGTGCTGCAATTGACTAAAATGAGCCAACTATCACAAGTTATTCAACTAGGATTTGGATCAAATTTGGAAGCTTTCCCTTTAGAAAAAATCGTCCCCCAATAATGTACACTGTCCATCAATGGAAGCCCATTGGTGCTATGTTATTATACTATGTAAATCTTTATGGGGAAATTTTTATGGATGTAATAAGCCATATTTGGATCATTAAAGTGATTAGAAAAACAAAATTCTTCCAATACTTATTTAAATAGATGTACCTGCATACAACAGAAATTCAGATTCATCTTCTGCTCAGTTGTTTTCATATATATTGCCTGGGCTACAATGGAACATTGGACTTAACACTCCAAAAAATGCAGTTCAACTATTAGACCGAGATAAGCCCTGTACAATGAGATTTTGATATCGCATAGATGACAGTTTAGCTGGTAACGATGTATTTAGGTATTTATTCATGTAAGTCATATATTCTTCGATGAGGATTTTTCATATATAGGAAGGCTCGTACACAATTGCCAAATGAAAATTATCAAACACTCACCTAGACAGATATGAATGCAGAATGAAAAAACACATAACACTTTTCTCTCGTTATTCAAGAGTATATAGAATTGAATCGCAGATTTTCCATTCTGTAGGAGATAATGCCGACTTTAGGTTACAATGGGATCTAATGCACAATAGTTGAAATTATTTTAACCCTGTTATGTGCCTTTTTTGATATAGGAATAGTTTCTCTATGGGAATTTTAATAATGTTTACCAATGTTAAGGAAATAATACTCGTATAATAATATGGATTATAAAATGTATAAAGCTATAACAATATAATTAATATGGACTATAAAATATTTGAAGCTATCACTACTAAGTTTTAATGTTTTTAGTTATATTAATAAATAAATTTAACATCGCGCATAACAATGTCTGTCTATGGAAATATACACTAATATTTTATGAATTACTTAAATCATGTAAAAAAATTTATAGTGTGATACTTTTAATTAATCAATATGCCTTGATTTGAAATCATAACATATCAAGCTATAAAGTTTCGTTTGGGGTATTAACAATTTTTTTCAAATTAAAAATATTTTCATTAAACTTTAATTTACGATATATTATTTTTATATTTACGATATATTATTTATATAATTTACGATACATTATAATTTACGATATATAATTGGTTAATATAATTTACAATATATAAAAATTTGTGGCTGTAATTGAGTAGCTAAAGTTAATATTCCACTTCTAAGCTGGCCAAAAATTTCTGCCTAATTTATGATAATATTAAAAATTATTTATCGCACCTTTTTTATTAAACATGATAATTTCTTAAAATCTTAAGTAAAGTATATTCGTTTCATTTTCTAATGCTTTCTAAATTAATATGTTAAACATTTATCTATACGTACTAACTTATAAACATATGCAAGAAAACATATAAACTTAATTATAATTATAAATAATTAATGATTGTTAAATCCGGGTGCAAATTTATATCTTGTGACTTTATGAATTGATTATTTAACAACAATAATGACAAACATATTTAAAATGCGACAGAGACAAAATCTCCGAATGAGTTGATTGAAGTTGTGAGCTTACGCTTGTTAAGTTGTTAGGCTTAAGCCCATATCTCCTCCAACACACCATTGTTCCATTCTAAAAGTAAATGACAGCCGTCTTGTCTCATACAGTGTCACGAAAAGAGCATGAAGTTGCTTTCCGTAAATTTCCGCCGCCCCCCTACATCTGCAAGAAAATCGGAAGCAACAAACGCAGGTGCGATACATCATACACAGATATAAACAGCTGTCTTCACTTCACTTTGACGACACTCAATGGCGGAGGTCCCGAGCAAAATTCGTGACTTTGTTCTGCTCCTTTTTTTTTCTTACTAATATGACTTCCGTTTCATTTCTGGGGACGGATACATGAATACCGAACAATAATAGAACATTCCGCTTGGAAAGAGCTAAATTAAGCGATAAGAAATGCATGAATGATACAGTAGTATTTTTGCTTTGATGCCATTTCATTCTTTATTCCTCCAGTGCTCTGTACAAATTTCACTTGAGTGTGGCTCTTTAAAAAATCTAAAGTGATGTGTATCACACTTCTCTAGTTTAAAAGAGTTGGTGATAAAATATGTCTATGTCTGCTTACAGACGGTCAACGATGAATCACATAATTTAACAGTGTTCATTACAAAATGATATGGAAAACCCCTAAAGCAATTCGATTAAAAGGTAATTATCTGTTCAAAAAGCTTTGGATAAATATGCGCCAGTTAATAATACTGAGTCAAATAAATTAATATCGCTTTCTTTTCACTGAGTCATATTCAATTCAATACTTTATGGCTGATTCTTTTAAAATTTTATAATTACCATGGATATTGATTTATCAATATGCATATAAGGTAAACACATCGATAAATCAGAGAATCCATGGTAATTATAAAATATCTATAAGATAAGCATGTTTGCCAATTTCTGTTATTTTTTTTCTGTTCCATTTCGAAAGAAGTGACGAAAGCTTCTCATCGGTATAGTGCCAACATTTAATCGCTGCAATAAGATAATTCCTTCGATGGAAAAATACCGATAAAAATATCTCTAATAAAACTATATGTTTTCAATAAAACAGTTATGTGTGTGTATTCTTTATATTTTAGTAGAAACTATTTATGTGTAATCGTAAGGATTTAATGAACTGTATTCATCATAACGCAGTACAATATATGAAACTAATAACCGTTAAATGTGGAATTGTGACATTTGAGTTGGCTCAAGAATATTTGTAATGTTTTCCATGATTCCCTGCATCTAAATATTCATTCATCCACTGTAATTCCCATTGAATATCCCTTGCTTAATATATCGCTTAAATATTTCACCTCGGTATCAAAGTCCATTCTCTGCCTATTTACCATCCCCCTATTCATACCATATTCAGGAGATTCAGGTATCTCTTCCAGCTACCGGGGAAGTTCTGCTCTAGGCCAGAGCTATCTTTGATTCAGTACTTTTTTCTCGATAAATAAAAGGGCACGAGTAAAAAATTCCCACCAGGACGGGCTGGGATGAAGCATACTATCTTATCCATTACTTTTCTCCCGTTCTTATGTAAGAACAGTGGTGCGAGGCATACACCCAAGATAGATGCACCCCTGGGGAAACCCTGTTCGCCAGTACCTAGGATACTCTTTTTTTTTTACCGTCTTCTTACTATCCCACCTTGTCTTTCACATTCTGTCACTTCCTCTCGTCTCTCTCTCTCTTCTTCTTTTTTGCTTTCCGTCATATTTTTTGTGTGTAACGCCCCGTTGTAAATGTGTAGGTGTGATATAAGAAAGACTCTTTTTTTTTTTCATCATCTCCTTTTCACCCTTGCGGTGTGGTGCGCTTCGGATTTTTGGTGTGGTGTCACCAGTGTGTCGTTCTTAGCCAGGAGGAAGATTCAGTTTCCTCTCCTTCGCCCACCTTATTTCGAAAGAATAACTTCTCTCGTCGTAAAAAAAAAAATAAGGTTTATAGGTATTTATTTATTATGTTTTTTGTTACTTGAGACAAATCTCGTTTTCACGTAGTGGATCTATCGAAATTCGAATTGTCTTTTATTTATGAGCAATGTAGTGAAGTCACTTGTGCTATCAGTTTGGACAGATTCCTCTTGTTTTCTTAAAATATAATTTGTTTATTTTTTGGCAATGCATTTGCTCCACAGGATTCTTATTCGAGAGAAAGGAAATCTGCGTCACAATAACGATGTGAATTTGATGCATGTAACTATTATTTTAACACCTTTGAGGATAGGTGATTATACTTTTGATTCGGTAAAACAGTTTAGTTACTTAGGAACTTTGATCTCATGTAACAATGATTTAAAAATCGAAATTAATAATAGAATCTTTCTTGCTAATAGATGCTTTTATGGCCTCAGAAGCCAATTCAAATCTGGGTTAATTTCTATAAATACAAAATTGAACCTATATAAAACCCTAATCAGGCCAATTGTTCTGTATGATAGTGAATGCTGGACCCTCATTAAGACAGAGGAGGAAAAGCTATTGATCTTTGAAAGAAATATTTTGAGGAAGATTTTAGGACCCATCCCAATGAATAATGAGTGGAGGATTTTATTCAATCATGAAATCAATAGAAAATATAGCAAATACGGTGGGACCGATATTGTAAGAACTATAAAGGCATCACGAATAAGGTGGTTGGGCCACCTGTACAGATGCACCGATGCTTTTCCCACCAAAAAAGTGACATTCTCAAAAATCGAAGGGATTCGTCGTAGAGGACGTCCACCCACGCGGTGGCTGGACGATGTTGAAAAAGACCTCAAAATAATGGGAGTCAACCGATGAAGGGCTGTTGCGGCTAATAGAGTCAGCTGGAAGAAGATCAGCGAGTCAGCCTTGGCCTGCAATAGGCTGTTGAGCTTGGGAAGAAGAACTATTATTTTACTTCGAATTTCATTCGTTAAAATGTTTTCTGTATAAGATGAAATTATTTCATTGCCAGTGAAGTAAATATATACCCAGCATTTTTATCTCAGTTAAATTAATTTCTTGAGTAATCATTGATATGTTTGCATTGCGAAATTTTATCGTCAAATTAAGATACTTAATGTTATTCTAAATACGTTATTATAGAAAATATTTATGATTAGATAAAGATTGGCAAAAGGTATCATTAAAACTATGTAGTTTGCTTAAGGAAAATGAAATTAAAAATACTGGGAAAAATGTAACGTAATCATTCAAAGATATCTCTCTTAGGAATATTTCAATTCTGTCACATCTTTATTTATCATAGTGTCACATCAGAAAAGAGATGGTTACAAACAAATAAACTTAGTGAATGCAAAAAAAAAAAAAAAATTAAGTAGTTACATAAATTACTGAATTTAATATTGTATTAACTAATATCACTATCTATATCGGAAACTTTAATTAAACTATGAAATATGTTTTCCCTTAACCCAAAAGAAACTATTAGCTATAAAATATCCGCTTATTAACAGAAAAATGAATTTATTAAATCAAAAACTTTCTATAAAATAAATGATTTTTTATTACTTTTGATGTTATAATAAGATCTCTTGTAATATAATTAAAGTAGAATTATTGGAACAAATTTTTTACAACTGCTTTGTTATAATGTAATTCCATTTTATAAAATAACATTTGAACAGTTTATACCACGTGTTACATTACATACATTACAATATATTTCACTTCTTGACGATAATTTCATTCACAAAATATGAGAAAAACGATTCTCTTTTTGTAGAAAAATTTTCTATCCATTTGTCACGCCCTTGCAAAAAAAAAAAAAAAAAAGAAGGAAAATAAGTCGAAAGGATTACAAAGAGTTCTTTTGAAGGAAACGATTTATTAGCGGAACTCTGCTTTAACTACTCGACTCGTCTTCATTGTTAACATTGTCAAGTTTAGGAAGTCAATGATGAAAGAATTGTCCGACAAACTCAAGCGAATTTATTAGATTGGCTCCAACACCCACGCTAACATAATTCTGAAGAGTTAACACGTCTTCCCATAATCCTCCAGTTTCCGCTATGTAAGATAATTTAATTTGCTCCTTTTTTTTATTACAATTGATTTCGAAGAATGTTCGTCGTTTTTCTTCCTGATGAAATTTTTTTGGTGATTTAATGTGTGCTCAAATGTTTTTATACAGGACATATACATGTGAATAGTTTTTTAATAAATTATGTTTTCCAATTTTAAATGTTTCACGGGGTTTAAACTTAATAACGAATCGTGTTAATAATTTATGTAATAATACATTAGATAATAAATTTTGCATAAAAGAAGTCTGATTGAAACAAAGTGAAGTAAATGAATATTTCATTTATAGAAAGATGGAATGTAAATATTAATTTATTAATAACTCATAATTTATCACTACTCAAAATTATAATTTACTATTATGTAACTAAATAAATTTATGGTTTGCTTACGTAAACACAAAGTAGGCAAAATTCAGTATGTATATAGTAAGTGTATACAGCTTAATTATAAATAAGATTAAGACACATATCAGATCTAATATAAACTATTAACGAAAATGCTTTTTATGAAATGAGAAAAGTTACAGTATATTGAAATATATTCAGAAAGATCTTATAATGCATCTAAAATTTGCTTACATATTAAGAAAAGATATCCATTTAAATTATGCCTTCAGTTTGAATCGACATTTCTTTTAATATTATGATGTACTTTTGAAAGTATAAGCACCCTTAACATTTCCTACATATGCAAGTAGAAATGCGGCACTAAAGTGAGAACTATTTATTCATTTAACTTTGTTTTATACCATTTATTTTCAAATCGAAATGTAATATAGAAAGAGTTCGTCTATGAAATCCCCGCTGATTTACAAATTGAAGTTGATGTGGCAATGAAAGAGATTTCAATATCAAACAAAAAAAAATTGTAACGCATCGAATGCCGGAAATCAAATTGGTGTCTACCGCCCAGAAACAGGAAATCATTGCTTTTCGCGGGTAAGTAGCATTTTCCTCGGGTGCTGAAGGACTAATACTTGTGCCGCATACGTGCCTAGCGATGTGCTGCGCCCCTTTTCTTCGTCAGTAATTACTGTCTGAGCTTGTCACAGTCGTAAGGGACGTCACTCCTAGGTAAAAGACATGAAGGAATGCCCCAATGAATTACAAGGGACCAGGTGCAAAACGATTCGTTATTTCCCTGCCTCCGTGCTTATTACTGGATTCCGCTTTTGTGTCACCGCGAAAGATGAATCTGATTTGCAAAGTTTGCTTCGAGAACTGTGGATTTTTTCTCATGATTCTCTTTTTGTCATACCATTTTCAAAATGCTTTCAATGAATATTTCATGTTCTATATTTAGGTATTTCTTAAACTGTAAAGTGATTATTCCTAATGATTTTTTCCCGTTTTCATCACATATACATAATCAATGTGGAATCGAAAGTCCTGCGATCGGTCATTGAGCAGTTACCATGGGTGCAATGGTTTGGAGAAAATTTCCTCCTCCCCTTTCAGATCAATGTCAAAATTGTCCTCTGGTGGTGCCATCTATCGGAGGATTTGAAGAGCAAAATCGTACTTTCACCCTCGTGGTGCTTTGATTAAATGAAAGACGCTCTCTATTGACTTTAATTCGCATAGCCAAGGCATAGCGAGCTTGGCTTGTCCAAGTGTCCTAAGTAACAACAACATAATCCATATATATTCGTAAATACATATTTAAATTTCATTTTTAAGACAGCTACAGTTGCCGTGCTAGCAGCGCAGTTGTTATATTTCCTGTCCTTACTTAACAGTTCGTGAGTTCAGATCCCACCTTGGGTTTGAATGTTCATGGTAGTTAAGAATCCTCTTTGAACTATAGTTCCCTCTCTTGTTAGTCCTCATGTGCAAGAAATGATCGCTGAGTAATAAATAAATTACTGCTTTAAGTATTCCTTTTCTCCCTTTTGAATTTCTTTAAATTTCAAATAAAGGCTTAAATTGCAGCTAATTAGTTTAAATAGTAAATAATTTTCCATTTAACGGTATTAATAACCTTAAAATGATATTTGACGAATGACCCAAAATTGATGATTTTAATGAAGCAAGTGTTACCAAATAAATTCTTAGCTTTTTGAGTAAATATTTCTAATCTTCCTCTAATAATTTTGAATTATCTCATCTAGTATCAGCAGGCTATCGTTAATTCATTTCTCACTTTTTACTAAGAAATGGCGCAATTATTTTAAGAGTTATCAATTTTTGAACGCCCCCTATCTGATCTAGTTTGTTGCCAAGGTGTGTCTGACCAGGGCTTCCTCAATAAAAGACCGCAAGTGTGATATCATTACAAAAAAGGAATTTAATGGTGGGGTGGAAAGGGAGCGGGTGGGCCACAAGCGCAACACAGTAGGGCAAGTGGATCATCCAATCGTGTCTGGAGGATCCTTCTTTCATATCCAATTTCCTGGATCCAGTCCCTGTCATTCAACCACTCGGAGATCCAGTGGTGGGTGATCATTGCCGGCAATGTTCTTCACTCACTTTTACGGCCCCTCCATTCCGCATTTTGATTGGCATGTGGGAGGGTGGTCCGACTCCTGCAATCTCCCTGGATGCGACATCAGGGCAGGACGACTGAGTCCTGTTACTATTTTGTCCATCTGTGCAGGAAGAGGGGATAGTATTCGGAAATTATCGATCCTGTTATCCGTTTTCTCCTAGAATGCCATTTTCGGAAGAAAGTCTTTTTGGTAACTGAATTTGAGTAGCTGTGCGTTAGACTGATATGTAAATTTTTTTTCCTTCTAAAAAAAATCCGAGCATTTATAGACTCGAAATTTGTTTCAAATTCTTTTCTCAAAAAGATATTTTGCTTTCTAATTCATGTAAAGTATTTAAATATATTAAAATTTTTCAAACCTTTTAAATAATTGTTCCCCCATACTTTTCAGTATATAATCTTCTTAATTTATATTATTAAAAATATTAAGTAGTTTATGTTAAAATTTTGAATCGACTAAATAATTATTTTAATTATAATTGGAATCAAAAATTTGCTTAGCCATATAGTTTTCGAATTGAGTACATAGCTGTGTAACTGTGAGATAACATTTGTTTACTTTCAGTTTATACCTTTTGTTAGTAATTTTCTTTTACAAAACATTTTTGTTTTATTTGTTTTAATATATTTATACATACTCATTTAAAGACAAAATTTTGTCTAGCAATTTTTCTCAGGTAAAATTTTCTAATTATGTATATGTAATATATTCTGAAGCATATACTTGCTTTTTCAAAACATGAAGAATATAAAAAAAAACGAAACGATTTCATAAACAGTATGTTTTTTCCTTTTGGAAAAAAAGCATGCTGTTTATGAAATTGACTTTACGTGTGCTCATATTAATTAAAAAAATTTTTTTAATAAATAACTGTAATATTTTTCATTTGAAATTTAGAATGCAGCCAAAAATATTGTGCTTACAAAGTGATGTCAAATGCTATTTTTAGAATATTATTTAAATGGCATATAATGTTAAATTTGCAATAAAAAATATTGTGGTAAATTTTTAGAAGGCTTATCTTGTATAAATTTCCATTTATTATGGTTAAAAAGGTTTTAAATGCAAATACAATAAATGAAATTAACTTTTTATCATATAAATAATTATTAATTATTAAAATAAAAAATAATTAAATTACAATAAAAAAATTATTAAATTAAAGAGAGTTTTGTCATTAGGAATGAAACATTAAATTGATTTGCATTGCATAAACTTACTGAAGATTGCTTACATGCATTATTTTAACTAATTGGAAACAAAATGTATGATACTGTTTTTCTTATTAATCAAAAGAAGTTTTATCAATTATATGTAAATAATAATTAATAATTTCAATTTATAATAATTAATTACATTTAATTATTTTATATTATTTGAATATATAAGATATTAAACTCTTATGTATGATATAATGAATAAGAAAATAAAATCAATAATTTTGTATTGATGAAATGATGGTTGCACTTTGTATTGAATTTTAAAGCAAGAATCAAGCGCATATCACTGTCATTATTATACGACTATTTATATTTACTACAATCAAACTGGAGTGCTAAGAATCTTATCAAAACCAACATTATTTACTGTGACTGTAAGATATATAATCGTACCTGCCAACTTTAGAAGAAAAAAATCAGTAGATTCTACTGATTTTGAAGGAAAAAATCAGGAGACACTAGTAGCGAATTTTTTGCTTAAAAGAAAATGTTTAAATTGGTAATATCGCAAAAAGACAATTTTACATTTTAGTTGTACATTTTGAGAATGATTTATGTTAAACATATATTTTGTGTTAATCTTAATAATTTAATAAAATATTCATCAACTTCATGAAGGAACGATAAAAAATAAAATATATACTGCATGTAAAAAAAAATAAACATCAACGTTTATGTCCCAACATTTATTTTATAGGGCAACTTTTACTACTCTAATGCAATTTATAGGTATTAAACTTATAAAATTACATAAAATACATTACTAAATAAATTTAATTCAATGACATACTTCTAAGAATACAGAAATTATCAAATACTTTGTCCATAAAAATATAATACATTTCAAATACGAGTAACTCATGACAATATATTTTTTTCATATGTTGCTGACTTAGTATTTTTTAGAGATGAATCAGTGAACTGCTTTTCAAAACATTTTTTCTCATTTTGAAAATATTTAAGCTATTTTGAGACTGTATAAGCTACTAAAACAACTCTATAGACTTTTTTTCCGGCAAAATTTCGGCAGTTTTTTACTGAAATTGCAAAAAATCAGTAGATTTTCATACATTATCAATAAATCGGGAGAAATGATGAAAAATCAGGACTTTCCCGATAAAATCAGTAGAGTTGGCAGCTATGTATAATATATGTACTTAGTTAAATATTTGTATTATAATATATGTATATATAGATAGATAGATAGATATAGAGCATGGCTAGTAGAGCATTGCTTATAAGAGTGAAGTAAGGCGTAGTTCTATACTACAGAAGGGTCACCCAAGCCTTGAAGGTCTTATAAGAAGCTTGAAATGCCGATAGTGTTTACACTTAGTCGATAATTTATGTATTTGGTGAGGTTCTTGCAGATTTGGACTTGTATTTGGATATGGTTTTAATTTAATTATTATAAATTAAATGTATTTTGGCAACATTAGATTTTGACTTATATATTTTGGATTAAATTCTACTTTTTTCTTTTATTCTGGCTTGATATTTTGGTTTGAACTTTTGGTATGGCTTTGGGGTGTACTGGCTTCTTTAAGACTATGTCTTGGGCCATTGCAGAAAAGCCATAATTTGTGCCAATGTGGTCAACACCCCCTGAAGAAGCTGGCCATATTGGTACTTCATTCCATTTTATATCTTTCTTTGATATTTTCCTTGAAATTCAAGTATTTTCAATGTATTGTTTTCCATTTATTATTTTCAATGTATTGTTTTCCATTTAGTATTTTTAGTGTACTATTCTCCATTTAGTATTTTGAGAGTACTATTCTCTATTTAGCATTTTTCAATGTATTTTATAAAATATACTATTAACTATATGGATATAGATATATAGATATAGATAGATAGTTAGATATATTAATATTTTAGCTGAATTTTAATAATTACTTTCATGTTGATATTAATAAATTTACTGTTCTAAATTTTATTTAAAATATGCATTTGGACTAAAATTTTAAGCAAATCGTATAAAAGGAAACAGAATAAATAACTTTCACTTATTCTTCAATTGCCGAACACAAATCGCGGGCACTATTATTCCACTAGAGCAAAGCCCCAGATAATAATTTTCCAAAGTTCACTGTAATGATACTTTGTTAAGATAATGTTGCCGAACCAATGAATATAAACTCCGAGGCTAAACTGGAATTTCCCTAATTGCTTTCTAAAGCGACAGCCGGCACGACAAACTTTCCGTGTGTAGGAGAACTGCATTCAAAACATCTTTATCCTCGGCGGAAAGAAGATGTATTCAAAGAGACCGGAGAAGCACTAAGTCAACGAGAGATAAAACTCTTTTATTAAGCGGCCCGGAATCCGTTGCCCGCACTGATGTGAAAACGTTATTTTGCGAGAGTTGCTCGAGACATTACGAGAAAGCGATTTCCGCCTGTGCCTTTACGGATGGCTTTGCTGTAAGGTTCCAACCTTTTCAGGCTTGGAATTTAGGAAACTCAGCGTCAAAAGTAATTAGATTCCAGATGGGGCTATTCAACATATTCTAATTAAACGAAATTTCGTTCCCATGTAACACGATGTTGCCAATAAAGTTGTGGAAACTTTTATATAATCGCATGAATGTACAGTTTATTATGGAAGGAGCCTTTTTGCTGGTAGATATTTTCAGGTATGTTAAATCATAAAAATTAAAGATAATGATATAATTCATTAAGTTTAAAGTCGAGATTATTAAATGAAATAAGATTTCTGAATCATATATGTATTCTTCATTATGGATTGTGAAGTTATTTTTTTAAATTATATATACATGATGTAGCGTAAATTTTAATTTAATTGAAGCAAAACCAATGAAATAGTAAATGATTTTTGACAAAATATTTCTTATATGTATAGAATTTTTTTTATTTTGATCTGAGATAAAGTATCATATTAAGGTAATTGAGTAAAGATGTGTTAAATGACTTAAAAAACAAAAACGAAATTTTATTGTTTCATTTTTAAACTGTTTTCAAATAAAAAAATTAATTTTTTATTCATGTATTGTAAATTGTCATACGTTTTTACTATTGAAAATTATATTTACTCATTCGAAGTTTTTATAAATTTTTTATACATTTGTACAAAAAACCATTAATACCATAATACGGCTTTTGTGTGTGTCAAGAGAGAGAGAGAGAAAACAATTATTGATACTATAATAATGTATTTAGTTACATGACATTTTAAATGTTCTCTTAAATACTAAACAATTTAATTGAACTTTATACTTACTGCATTTTTCACATTAATAATATAGATTAATTTTTATTTCGAAATTAATTTCGGGAATCCATAAATATTCTTTTTCAAATCCAAAATACTTTCTTTATATTAAAATATACAAAAAAAATTATACTATATTTCAGTTATTAAAAATTTTGAATCATTATAAAAAAAATTGTATGAGTTGTATGTATATCATCGAATTTCCTATTATATTCATGTTTGTACTATGTTGTAGATAGATATTGTAAATACTGAATATTTTCTCATTTTCATTTTCATGCCAAGACAAACATTTAATAATAAATATGCAATGATTGCTTTTAATATTCATATTTCATTCGATAATCTATATCACTTTTATCAGCAACTAGTTTATCACAAAGTTTTCAATTTTACTATGAAATAATTGATATTCTCAAAATCTTTTCTATTTTCCTTCGTCCTAACATTAATACCAGGTCATTTTCTATGATAAGTAAATACAATTAAATAAGAAAGGAACTTTTAATAACTGCATTATTATCCCCGTTCTCTTATATGTAAATCTTCATAAAGTATATTATGTACCCAAAGAACGTAACACATCGATCTAAGAATATTTCGCCTCTAGTGCAGACTACGGACCCATTTTGCATAACAATTTCAATTAATGAACGTTTTGAGTCGGAAATCGTCAACAAGTTTTACAGGACCGTCCCACCCTTCCACCTACACCCACACACACATGTCTCTCTATATAAGATAACTCCCCCACTGCCTTCCTGTATCTTCAATTACTTGGGGATTTCGCGGCTCAGCGGATCTTAACTTCGAGGGGGGGGGAAGGGCGGCGAAGGCTTTCCTTTTGAAAACTTCCCGTTTTCTTGAAGTGTCTGGCTTCGTCTTTTAAGACTTTTCTCGCTCCTTCTCGGTGGTTTTTAAGAAAACTTTCAGCCTCAACCCCATAAGAAGCGTGCCCGGCTTTCGATTGAAGAGGGGGCGTCGAGGATATGAAGTGGGCTTCATTGACTTCCACCCCCATCCATCGGCCTCCTCTTTCATTTGCGCTTTCTTGAAGAAAAGTACGCCGAACCGAATTCATGTTTCCTGAAAAATGTGTTGCATCATCATAATTTACATCGGAAAAAAGAAGAGTTTACGTTTTTATGAAAATTTTTCATTAAAGTATTTATGTTTTTATGTACCGAAGGAAATTTATGAAAATACTCTCTGCTTGAAGTAGGGTTTTAAACTTAAATGTAGTTTAATTACGATAAAAATTTGTTTTCTTTAAAATAATTCATTTAATTTATTTTTCCACGTCCAATTTTTTTTCGATAAAATTCTTAATCACTAGTATTTTAAAAGTTTTGTAATGTTCACTTAAATTAGACCTTTTAAATAAAAAAATACAAAAGACTTTTTTCTTTATGTTTCATTGCATAGTGGATTTGCAAATCATATTTTTGCTGGTATTATCTTACTGTTAGTTTAAGAAAGGATTTATTTCCCATCTAAATAAAATAACTACAGCTATTCCTTTCCTTAAATTATAAAAGACAAGTACATATGTCCATGATGGATATTTATTATACATAACTTGTGTTGATTAATACTATTGAATTTTATTTTTAAGGAAATATTATTAATATATTTTCATATATTTTTTGGAAATCGAAGCACTGCCGAAGAATATAGCAATTTTAAGTGCCAAAATTACCATTTAAGTGCTTAAAATATAATTATTCACATAAAAATGTTATTCTTAATATTTGTGACATAATTTATATAAATTTTATTCTTATTATCGTTTTGTTGAAGGTAATTTTAGTAACTAAAAATGAGTGGAAAATAACATTTTTTATAGTATTTTTATTGCAATTCCACTCTTTGTACTAATACACAATTTATTTATATAACAGTTGTGGAACACAAAATAGTATAACTTTATCAGTCCTTTTACTCTTTCATAAGAACTCAGAATTTTTTGTTTGCCCTACATGAGGATGATCGTAATTTTCCTGCAAATTTTTGCTTATAATATATTAACTTTCCTTTCAAACGCTTGAGCTTGGATTCTGAAAACTATTCTGAAATTTGTACACATTCCAAACATAAATTAAGTTAATATGATAACTGACTTAATGAATAATTATGAGTTAATTAATACCCTTTTCTGAAGAGAATCAATTTATATATTTTAATTTATGCTTGATCAATATTGTGTCCTCAAAATTGAATATATAACATACTGCCATGATAATAATTTACATTGTGAAACTAAATGCATTGCGTGTTATCTTAAACTGATTATCACATCGTTAAAAATATAATTTATACATATATATTGTACGATGTAATAATAGGCTTATATCTGTAGCATTTCACCTGAACTATATTTATATTATGTTATTATAAACTCAATTTATATCTTATCAAGTTAAACTCTTCTCATAAGCTTGGTCTTTAAACATTATTTATTTCAATTAATTTAATTTATGAGTAAACATCTTTATTTTCTCTTAGAGCTAATGGCAACAGTAATTTACATTATACTAATTTTTCAATATAATATATTAATTCCTTATTCAGTCATCCCTAATTACTTGGCAAAGTTATGAATGAAAACAAATAAGAAATTTCGGAATTTTTCTTGTCTTAAAGTCTAGTTGACACATTTCTCTCCAGTACAGCATCTCCTTGGTCTCCATTTATATAAAAAGCGGTATTAATTACATTGTGCCACACACATTTTAAGCTTTTAGTATCTCATAAATATCCTTCTCACTTCTTAATTTGCTTTTAATATTCTCCCTTCTGTACTTAAAAGAAACTTCAGTTTATGATTTATCACCGTGAATATTATTACTTTCTTTCTGCTGAAGCACCATCATCTAATGACATAATTTGATTGATTCTCGCCAATCGAGCTCTTTCATTTTAAAACCGCCGCCAAGCTTTTCCTTCTAATTTCAGAAAATTTCCTCCCGCCCTCCAACCCATGCATTAAAAGCTTCTCATTTTCTTATTTTCTCGCTGTCTTCCTATAAAAGCGAGGTCTATCCATAAAGAGAAGGCTTCTTTAACAAAGCGTCACTGACATCTGCCTATAGCTGCCTCTCTCTTTTTCCTTCTTTCGGGAAAAAAAAAACGCCTGCTTTTTGCCCGATAAAGCTTATATGGCCTTCCTATAAAAGCAGTTTTGTGCCACCCTCGGGAAAGAGGTGGCTAAACAGTAGATGGGGAATTATAATTCGATCTGCTAAAGTAACTTTGGATATGACGTTGTATAGATGTCAGAAATAGGCGATATTGGCGAGGATTCAATGCAACCACTTTTCGTTTTTGGCAACGTACATTTTTTTTTTGTTCTTTGTCTCGAGAAATATTTCGTATTTCAGTATATTTTTTAGTAAATTGTGTTTACACTCATACAGAAAAGAAATTATTTAGTATTTTGTCTTAAAAGAAATTATATGCATCCCTATATCATAAATAAAAGGCTGCATATTTCATCCGTATGAATCAATATTGTGCACATGAAATTTGTAATATATTTGTGTAAGCTATTTATTCTGCATATAGTATGTGAATTTATTAATTGTAAACATTTTTGTTTTCAGTTTTAAAACTATGTTAAATGACGCATTTTTTTTATCATGCTATATCTAAATTAAAGACTCGTTCTACTTTCTGGTAACTTGCTCTCTAAGTCTGTGTCTCGATCAATAATTTATTTAATAAAATATGAAAATTTGAATCCCTTTTATTAAAAGAAAAATTAGAAATTTATTTTTTATTCTTTAAGTTGATCTTTACAAAAAACTTTCGTTCATAAAGAGTAACACAATTTTAATCAAAAATAAGCTAATGAAAATATATTGCATCACTCATTTGATTCAATGTTAAAATGTATTCAAAATCTTGTGTTAAAAAACACCATTGCTGTTGTTTTAAAATCTTCACGATTATTTTAAATGTGGTATATTTTTTGATAAAATTTTCTCTAAATGATTTTATTCTTGATAATAGATAACGAAATCAATTTGAATTAAAATGGAAGAAAAAGTAATGTAAATAAAATTATTTTAATAAAAATTGTAAATGTTAAAATTATATTCAATTTTATAATATAATTTTTTAGTCAATCTTCTTAATAGTAATAAGTAATACATTAAAAATATTGACTAAATATATATATATATATATATATATATATATATATATATATATATATATATATATATATATATATATATATATATATATTTTTAACTATTGGCAAAAGTTTATAATATCATTTATTTTTATTCATTTATTTATTTATTTGTTGTAATTTTAATTTACCCGTTCATAAAAGAGGAAAAAAGTTTAAATCATCCTTGTTATTTGAAGCTTAATCATAGAGTAGTTACTTCCATTTTCATTCCCTTCTATTGTCAATGTGTGAATAACTTGAACCAACTTATAATGTCTTGTTGAACCATGGTTTTGGATTTCACGAAATGAATTTATATTTTGGAACAAAATTTATCTCTATAATTTTTCAATTAGAAAAATTTGAGATCGTAGAATCCTCTCTCGAAATGGATGTCATGTGTCCGAAGATATTTGATGTTGGTTAAAAGGGTTTTGCCAACGGTACACGGCTCAAATCCAATCGAAATCTTTTGCAGAAAAATGGTTTTCCCGTCTGCGTATCCATCGATGTTTTCAAGTGCATCTGAACATTTTCGACGTGAACCACCTGTTTTCGCCGAGTCACCATGCAAATTAAGTGGCATTTGTCACAAATCAAGGGACTGTGGTTAAACATCTTGCATTAATATGCAAGCGATTAATAGATCTGAAGTAAAATTCTCATTCAATAAACGATTGATGCTTTCAAAAACCAAAAGGCGAATATCGTGTTGGCGTTTGGTAAAAAACCTTCAATCACAAGATTAAATATATTGATAATAAAGAAAGCGCAACGCCAAATTCATTGTTGGAAAGTATTCTTCAAAAGTGACGTGATTTGTAATTTTGAAGACGATTCGAGAAGTTTTGACTGATTTCAGATAACTATGAAATTGATAAAGGTAAATCGGTGAGCCTGAATGTCAAGTCAATCAAACAGAAATTGATTTAAAAAAATATGTTTAAATAATAAGTACTGGAAATTTTAATAGCAATATATTTATGGTTTTTTTTAAATAAGAACTGTAAACACCAATGCCAGTGGAAAATTTTCATGATTTTGAAAACTATTAAGAACAAAATAAAGTGATATAGACTTTGAGGCATATCTGAACGCAATAACCACTTCACGGCTAAAAAAAATGCATTTGAATCAAAAAATTTTTTAATTATTTTAAATTTAAATTCTTAAATTATATTTTTTAGATTAAATGTTTGTTATTTTTACTAGATCATTAAAAAAAAGGGGGAAATAAATGATGCGAACTTGAAATAAGCATTTCTCAATTTGGAGCTCACCCACCAGCTCGAGATGCAAGACTGTCATTTAACTACGAGTGTTTATAGGCAGTCTCACTAGTACTAATAAAATTGTCGGCCTCCTGCACCTTAGTGTCTAGGGAGGGTCCTGAGGATACAGGATTTCTCTCTCCCTCTCTCGTTTCCGTCATCCTTACTTCTTCCCACCGTTTGTTACAGTCAAAGCAATAAACTTTATCTCTTGGATATCGTCCTGCCCTGAGCTCCCATATTTGGCGTCCTATCTCTCCATCATGGGTATGTTAACTTCTGTATGTATTTATGATACTTACAACAAAAGACATAAAAAAATGGCTTCCAATATTGTTTAGTAAATAATTGGAAGGGGTGTTTTAATTTTTTTGTTATTGATAATCAATTTTAAGTCTCATTTCATTGTAATTGTTTACCAAGATAAAAGCATCTCTTCTTGTTTTATGTGTTTGATATTTTTTCCAACTGCGGGCACACTTGGGTGATTAACCCTATGCCACAACAAGGCCAGAAACTGCTACTCATTTGTCGTTACCCAGCGGGCACCTGTGAACCAAGTCACGGAGGCGAGTAGACCGCGCCATACCACCACAAACCCGTTTATAGGGTGGACCTCATTCATACATCATCAGAGAAGAAAGGGCAGAGAAACAAAGAAAGAAGGAAAGTAACATCCATGCCCGAAACGAGGTTCGAACCCGGGACCCACAGCTCAGGAGTCAGGAACGCTAACCACTCAGTCATTGGTCGGCATGTGTTTCATATACACATACTCATTTTGTTGACAACATTCCCTTCAATAATCAATGAAATAACATTTGTTTCTATATAATATAATTTAAAACATTTGTTATTTGTCGCTGTAATCTAGTGTTATATTAATCCACTCGTTTGATAGAGAAATCTTCATTAATATTTTAATGGCTTACTCGTCGTCAATATGTTTAAAAGAAGTCTTAGAAAATTGGAAAGGACTAACGTTACAAAACATTTTTATAATTTGTAGCAAAATATATTTATTCCCCCGTGAATGAATGCTATTTATTTTATCTTGTGCATATCATAAAATTTACATTTTTAGAGTATTATGACGCAGTTTTTACAAAAATATGTTTTAAATTAAAGGTTGATAGGTGATAAAAATAGCTCAAAATAAGAACTTCAATTCTCGGAAACACTCTTTTTCTCGCTATAAAAGGCGACTACAGAATGAGAATATATTCCCAATTTACCACGAGAAAAAAAAAAACATTAAGATTCAGATTCTTCACTTACGGGACTCTTCAATTTTCTAATTATGACAACGAAAGTCATTAATAATGATGAAAAACACCAGAAAACTCCTGATTACTGTTGATTGCCAAACCTATTGTTTCGATGGTCGCTGTATATTTTTTGTCCTCAGCCCAAATCTCCCCTTCGCCATTTCCAAAATTCTTTCTATTAATTAAGGGAGAATAAATTACTATCATTAATTCATGGAGGGAGGCAGCCCTTCTTTCAGTTAGCTGGGTGGAAAAGAGCGATGCTGCTTGTTTTAAGCTCAAACTCCACACAGCAATTGGCCATATCGATTTTAACCGTGCGTCTTACGATAATTGACGACGATCTTCTGGAATCATTATATTATTTGGGTTGTTTTTATGACGTCACTAATTGCTACCTCGCTGGAAGAATTTATGAAGCCTGAGCCTTGTACGTATTGAAGTTTTCCTCCCTCTGTCAATTCCTTTTCCAGAAGCTAATGGAGATCCACGTGTAGCCACTTACTTTTCTTGCCTCCTCGGAAACTCAATTCCGGAAATTAAATTCGCCTTAAAGAAAACTAAAGTGGTACCTGTGTGGAAAGTTTTCCGAGTCGTTATCTAAATGGATGCTTGATGATTAAAAATGTAATTTTAAAAGTCCATTTTTTTTACTTCTCTTTGTTCAAGTGGCTGTTTATTTTGTTATCATTTTCAAAGACGCACCAAATCAAAAAAATTAAATAAATATATTTTACTGTAAAAAAAATGTGTTTATGTACTATGCAAATAATATATGTGTGTGTAAGTTACATAATTTAATTTGTATCCTAAGTTGTAATCAAATTCAAGAACAATTAAATCAAATTTCTTATAAATTGTTCGTAATACTGTTGATTTTATAAACATTGTATAATCATGTAGGCGTATAAGTTCCATCACCTGTATGATTCCAATTCACTCTAATTTTGGACATAAGTCAGCTAAAACATAACCATGGTATAACACAATATTAGTTGTATAATAAAACATTGGTTTAATACACCGGATTTTCTGCTTAATCAACACAATTATCTCCATTTTGTGTTGTGGAAAAAAGCGCTATAATAGATAAATATTGACTTGCGTGTTATACGAGGGTTGCATTTTAAGTTTCTACAAAAAGTAGGAAGAAAAAGAATTTTTCGGGAACAAACTATTTTATTGCTTTCCAAAATATTTGCCTTTAAGATTTATATACTTTTCCATCTGTTCAAACCAATTCTTGAAACAGTTTTCCCACTCTGAAGTTGATATCTCAGAAACATGGTTTTGGAAATCATCAGCAGCTTCTTGAGATGAGGAAAATCGTTCTATTCTTCTGATATTCTATTAACTTCAAACAAGTAATCTAGAATGTTTTGAAAGTGCTCATTAGATACGGAATATTTAAAAAGGGAAATATTTTAATGCCTTACTTTTTAGTTTCCTTATTAACTTCTAATATTGCTGTATAGAGATCACATTTTTTAAATGTTTAGAACAAAATTATCAGAGTGATTTTCTTATTATTGATGTAAGTATATTGGTAAAATTATTAGTGTAAGTATATATACCATAACATTTTCTTTATTCTCAGTTAGTGCAACAATTTGGAGCTACAAGTTTGAGAGCTTAGGACAAAATGTTTAAGAAAATAAATGGCAATTTGTTATTGTATACATATTATTGTTCACATTGTCTTTATTATATGGTTCATTGGGCTGTGGTAGCCTAGTGATTAGGGTATTAGTCTTCCGTCCGGATTGGCGTGGTTCGATTCCCCAATGCCGCCAAAGACACACCGAGTACATGCGATATACGTACTTGTTAAATCTGTGGAATCGAAATTCCTGTAGTCGGTCGTTGAGCAGTTACTATGGGTTCAATGGTCCCCAGAAAATTTCCTCTTCGTTCTGATCAATGCCAAAATTGTGGGACAAGATCCTCTGGTGGTGCCATCTATTGGAAGATTTGAAGAGCAAAGTCACACTTTCACCTTCGTGGTGCTCTGATTAAAATGAAAGACGCACCCTACTGATTAAAATTCGCATACCCAAGGCATAGCGAGCTTGGCTTGTCGAAGTGTCATAAGTAACAACAACATGGTTCATTAATGTTATTGCTTATTTTTAAACAAAATTATCAGCACTGTGGTTTCGGATATATTTTAGTTTTAACAGAACATAGCTGTGTTAATTATTTAAATTGGTGCTTTACCATTCTCTCCCCCCCCCCAGTTGAGCAACGTTGTTTCACTTTCTTCATTATTTTGCTATGTATAAGTTTTTCATTTTTATCATTTTGTATTACAATAATACAAGCATATCGAATTCTTTCAAAAATATTTCACTAACCGAGGAAGAATAGAGACAACGTTCTATTGATTAAAATGTTGAACTATCATTGTTAAGATGTATATTTACTTTTAAAACACGAGTACTAACTGGTTGAAGAATGACTTCTTTCTCTTGAGATAAATACATTAGCAAACTGCACTGGAAAAAACTTAGTATTTCCTCTTATAAATCATCTATTATTACAATGATGGGTGCATCTTATGTAACAAGGCTTAGATGGAAAAAAATATATTATTTATTCAAATTAGTAAAAGCATTTTGTGATTTATAAGTTTGTGCTTTGATTTTATTGTTATCCTTATATGGTGACTTTAACTTATTTGTCACGTCAGTCTTAATGACACAAAGATAACATCTTATAGCTTGCTTGTTGCTACTAAAAAGTATTAGGCACAAATGATTTACAGAAACACAGTTTTTACTATGGGTTAATTTATCAATTATTTGTAATTAATAAAGAGAATAATTGTTGCATACTTAAATTATTGCTGTATTGCTAATACTTAAAATGTAGTCATTTTTTTCTGTATCTCATTGATGGAACGATTCAAAATCTTTCAAAAGCAGGATGCGCTTTCTTGTAGCTGATGAATGTTTATTGTTTTTATTCCACTTACATTATCATTATTATATTTCCAATTCCTATATTTTAAAATTGCATTTATTATAGATCTTAAGAAGTAAGTGAGTCAAATTATAAAGCCATTTATTGAAAATGTTGAACAATTAGCAATTTTCTTTTTGATAACTCTCTTTCCATAAGTTTATCCATAAACTTTTCATATTTGTTCGCATTGTATTTTGTATGAATGGTAGTCCAAATATCTGACGCATTCGTTACGATATAATTAAAATGAACCAAATATATATTTGTTAATGTTTTTTATAATTATATAAAATTTAATTATATAAAATGTATATAATTAAAATGAACCAAAATGATATTCTTAAAAATATCTTCCTGCTTTAATTCATTTTCAGTCATAAAATTAAATTCTAAGGTTAATAAATGTTAAATATCTTTCTTTTGTTGATACTATTAACAAACAGAATAAGATTTAATATAATATAAGGGCACAGGTGCCGTATAATCCAGGATGCCAAATTCTGAGTTTGGTGATCTTTTTGGTGGATATTATGTATCTGGCAACCTCATTTTTATTACGTCATAGATATAGAGACCTATAAGAATTATGCAGAAAATTCTGTTTGGATAACCCTAGTATTTACGTCATCGTGCACGTCATACGTCATCTTCGCAACATTTCTTCATCGCCAAAAAAAAAAAAAATAGAATTTGGCATCCTAGATTATACAGCACCTGTACCAATATAAATTTATATAACTCTAGAGGTAAAATTGTGTAATCAAAAAAATATAAGCTAAAGGTTTAAGTTAATCGTTTTTTAATTTATCTTTCTGCTGAACGCAATCTTATGATTACTTTCTTCTCAAACAGAGTTTATCACCCGTCTGTATCTTCCTTTCTGATAGTATTTATATCGATACCATAAAAGAAGAAAAAAAATCGATGCTCCGTCGGTGTGAAGGGCCGTGTCAGGGGACGATATTAGCTTCGGAAGGGGAAGTTATTGCCGACATTGTTGAGATCGGAGGAAGTTTCAGCTATCACGTGATTTAGGAGATTTGTTACGAAGTCTGATTGCGATCAAGCGTAATATCGTCACTTCAGTCGCTACACCATGCTTTGCTCGTATCTAAAATCTCTATTCGTCTCTCCTATCTTTGCTCTTTGATTAGCATCAAATAAGAGGTAATTGCAGTTCTTCTTTCTTTACTCGTTTCCTTTCCCCCTTTTTTTTGGATACTTTTTTAAAATTTTTATCTTAGTGCATATGATTTGGAATACCAGTTTTAGAACATTAGCTAAAATGGGTGCCTTCAAAATTTATCATGTATTTCATTGTTTGTTTAATTTTGCATTGAAAGGTTTTGGGAAAATTTCATAAACATTCTAAACTATTTGCTATGTGTGGACTTTTTATATTTATTTAATCATGTATATAATATTACTATATAACTATATACTATATAATATCATGTATATAACATGTAAATATGAATATTTTATATGTTTATGTGTTAATTTAATAGAAAACATTTGCATTATAATTAATAAATTTCATATTTTAGGATATTTTTTTCTAAACGTTTCAATCAATATGTGCTTTATCGTAATGCTTCAAAAATAAAAAAAAACAGATTTGGAAAATTTGAATTTATCATAAAGTATGACATCTCTCTCTACAGTACAAACAGGACATTAATAATATACATATAAAAACGATTTAGAAGCCCACCAACTTGTCTAGTAGTCAGCGTGCCTGACTGCATATAGGGAGGTCCTGGGTTCGAATCCCGGTTCGGGCATGGATGTATTTTCTCTCTCTATCTATCCTGTCTTTGTCCTTTCCTTGAATGAATGAGGTGTGAATGGTTGCATACCCTATAAACGGGTCCCTATGGCATGTGTGTACTGAGGAAGTCGGACTCCACACCTAAATAGGGTTCAGTTGCTAAAGTGGAGGAGCGCAACCCGAAATGCCAGCCTAGCTGGCACTCGATAATAACAGCGATTTAAAATTAAACGGTGAAAATTTCAACTCGCTTCGAAAAATGCTGAGATATATTGCTCGTTAATATTGTAGAAAACTCTCCCATCATACTGTAATTACTACTAGGCTTGAATCTCGAACTAACATCTATTGAATTCAACTAGTTTAACCATTGATTTTGAAAAAGTATTATTAAGTTTCAACTTTATTTTTGTATTATACATTTTATATTATATGGCGTCTATATTATATCGATGTTTCTTGACTAACATATGAAACGTATTTTACATATTTTTCAATGAGAAATTTGTGGAATGTGATTTATGTTACAATGTACAATGATCGGCGGATGTTGTGGTTGAAAAAAAAATTGATTACTATAATCAAAGAAATGCTTTTGTGTATCTTCTTGGATGTATACAGTATTTGGAAGATGATTTTTTCCCTTTCAAGAAACATTTCATTGAACACAATGAGCATTTGTTTCTTAGAAATGAATCACATCTAAGTTGGTAGTCGGCGCCAGTTGGCGAACTCCAATGCTCGCCTTAAACACAATGAGGAGATAAAACATCGCGCGGTCCGTTTTCTAAAAAAAAGAATCTGCCCAGGGCATAAAAGAAAATAATAAATAACTTTGAGCGGTAAAAAAAGTAAGATTCGAAAGCAAATGCTTCTTTATGCAAATCAAAGGAAGAATTCTACGCCATCGTCCCAAAGTCAGATTTATCTGGGAACATTAAGATCAAAAAAGTTTCACTCTTATCGAAAAGGATGGGAAAACATATTTATGGGGATTCATTTGGAATGCACATATCAAATCTTTTCTGCTGTTGCAAGGGGGAAAAAATGGGTGGACATTAAAAACTTTTTCCGTTAACGATGTAGAAAGATTACAGCCATGAAGATTAACTCAGCTGGCTTGCTCTGTTTTTGTGACGTCTTTAATTTCTCCAGGATGGAAATTATTTAAAATGCACTCTGTGTTCTCATTAAGTACTGCTTCAGATGTAAATGCTGTCTTAAGTAATGCTGCTATTAGCTGCTAGATATCATAAAACCTTGTGTTTGAGTTGTCTTTTCTTCGAATATTAAACACATTTGATGTAGTAATTATTATTTATTGCTGTTTTATGGATGCCAGACATTATTGAGGTTGCTTTGGGAAATATTTTGGTTGTTGACGTTAGATTTAGATGAGAGTATGCGAGTTGCAATTTTATTTACACGCTTGTTTTTAAATGATTGATTTTTGTGGAAATTCATTTCCTTTGTTTTGAAAATTATAAAATTATATATTATTTAGAATAAATTAATAGATTTAATATTTTAGCAAAAAAAATGTGTTGTAAATAATGCTTATAATTTGAAATTCAGTTTCTAATAATATTAATTTTATTAAAAAGTATTGATCGTACTAACTGATGGAAAGATAAACCTTTATGTAAAGTGAAAATTCATAAGAAATGACTAAACTAGACGAAGTTCTTATACAAAATTAAGTGCCAAATTTATTTCTGGCTATTTTTTCTAATTGCATTTTTTTGATCGATAAAGGAGACATAGAAGAATGGTGTTCGAGAGATTTGTTGTTTGTTCAATTTTAAATGGATATATAGAACATTCATTCAATGTTTTCATATATTTTTTAATAGTCATTCCATTCATTTGATGATATATTAAGATTTATCACTTCTGAAAGTGATAAATCTTAATATATCATCAAATATATTAAGATTTACCATAGAAGAATATGAATTGTGGCAATTTTACTTAATTATGCTTATATTTTTTACTAGTTAAGCAATATATATAACAGATATGATAAAAAAAATGGTTGGAAATAATCCTTTTCCACGAAAGTGAAACCACAAATCTTCCCAATTCTTGCAAAACCTCGACAAACAGGCTTGGTGTAACTCAATTAAGGCATTCGTTCGGTATGCAGACGATCCAGCCCATCGCGAGCAGCAGATGAGCAATAAACGCAAATCAGTCTTCGGTAATAATCAGGGCCAGGGTGTAAAAGAGGCTTTAATGAAGCAAACACCTTTTCTTGGAGGAGACTTTATGTATTAGGTTTTGAAAGTATCCAGGGGAAAAGGGGCGATAATGCTATCAGGTAGATTAAAGATCCCGGTTCTGTAATTAAAGGGAAACGCGATAGCGTCTACCTTCCGCTTACTGGGCTTCATAATTACCCACTGAACTGGATTTCGATGGAAAAGAAGTCTTTTCCCCAGCTGAAAGTCATTTCTGGTTGCTGAAAAGGCTCTTTTGTGTGTCTCGCCGTGAAGATGTAATCTCCCTGCCAGAAGCATTCATCGAAATATTGAAGATGATTTAGTTGAATGGGTTGCTGAAATTCTACTTTTTTCTGCTTTTTTCGAAGCGAAACCCTTGATGGAGTTTTGTGCCATGAAGCTATCGACTTTTAAACTTTGGAAAACAAGTGAACTCTGCTAGGCCGTCCTTGATGAATGATCTGAAGACTGATTTTGGGAGCGGATGTAATTGAGCTCATAATGATTTGTTTTCCAATAGTTTAAATTGAAAATTTAGATTGCGTTGTTGTAAATCGCTTGAACAACTCCTACCCATGCCATCTTTTATTTTTATTATTTATTTACTTAAATACATATAATGATTTGAAACTTTGAGATAAAATGCACACGTTTTGCTTCGTATGAGGGATTTTCTACATTTTTCAGAATGTAGGTGATTTTAATTTCGTTGTATTGCTGTATATGTCTATGTTTTGGTGTGCCTGATCTTTTCCGTATAAACACTTGTGTTTGAGTATGAAAAAATTATTTTTGTATTCAAAAACGAAAGAAAATTATTTTAATGACTACATATTTATATGGGCCGTGGTAGATATGTGGTTAGGACATTGGCCTTCCATCCAGAAGGGCGGGGTTCGATTCCCAATGCCGCCAAAGACCCACCGAGTACATGCGGTATACATGCTCTTTAAATCTGTGGAATCGAAAGTCCTGTAGTCGGTCACTGAGCAGTTACCATGGTTGCAATGGTCTGGAGAAAATTTCCTTCCCCTTCAGATCAATGTCAAAATTGAGGGAGTGGATCCTCTGGTAGTGCCATCTATAGGAGGATTTAAATATCAAAGACGTACTTTCACCTTCATGATGCTCTGATTAAAACGAAAGATGCTCCCTATTGACTTAAATTCGCATAGCCAAGGCATAGCGAGCTTGGCTTGTCCAAGTGCCATAAGTAGCAACAACAACAACATATTTATATTGAGTTAAGGTCTCTTTCTCTCAATTCATAATTCTTACTATTTTTTTTTTAAAATTTAAATGAAAGTCGAAAATATTTAGTATTTTATAAATTAATGTACATAATTGTCAATCATAAAATTGAGCTTTAACAAGACAACACTAATACTTTTGAAAATCTCTGAATTAAAGCAAAATATTCCGATCCTAAAAATAATCTCAGAAAAGAAACACAGCGATCTTCACAAATCAGCGTTCATAACGAAAACTTAAGAGTGTTTAATTGCTTTTTATTACAGATATTTATTATCATTTACAGATATTTATTTTTACCGTGTCTCACATACAACGCTAACTCGTTCTCTGTGTTTCGCAGAAAAACACAATATTTGAAAATATCACAACACTACCCTAGGGATGCCATAACTATTTTAATTATCACTTGGTTTGGATCAGTACAAAAACAAAGAAAATAATTTTTCTCTAAATTGAATAGGAATTTTATTTTAAATCTGGAATATATTATAGATTAAGCATCAAAATATTGTGTGAAAAACTTGTCGCGAAAATTACAATAAATAATATTTATAAATAAAAGCGAAACTCTTTGAAGCTGAAAAATCAGTACTTAATCTAGTGAAATAAAATTCTATGTGCTCTATTGTAATAAAATTCTATGTGTGTCTGTACTGTTCATTTAAATTTATTACTTTTTACTGTCTAACAATAAAATCGATTTCGAAATATGTCATTCACGTACTCTTGGTATCATTTGTTTACCAAATGACTTGGCATGAATTGTTTTTAAATAAATATTCAATGCGTATTGGTTCACTTTGTTATTCTAATTAGATAGACGACAAAATAATTTAAATGTTCTTTTATTTATTATTATTATTATTATTATTATTTTTGAAAAATTGCATAGTTGTGGTCTTAGAATTTATTTTAACGGGTTTAGAAATAGATCACATTTATCGGGTAATTATCTATGAATCATATAATTTAAGATTTGTCGATTTCTTTCTAACAAGTCTTACTAAGACGTAACATACATTGGCTTACCTATTGCGCTAGCAATTAAATACATGCATAAAATCAGAAAACAAGTTAAACAGGGATTTATTTTTATTTGTTGACAGAATGTGTTCATTTTTCAATGTTTTGAAATGAGGATGGTCACAAAATTGCTGTGATATTAAGGAAAGGATGATGGAAACGGAATACCTGTGAGAAAACGGAATTGGACGCAATTTCTTGACAGAGAATTAGGGCTTTGCATATGATTTCAATGTGAACTTTCGACAAAAACGCTACTTATACATTTTGTTAGAGAAGTATTTAGCTGAATAATCAACCAACTTTTATTTAATTTTAATAAGTACACTTCTGCGAACCGTAGATCCGAGAATAGTTCTATATTTTGGATTCTAAAAATAGAATGTGAACCCTCGTTATCCCTAAATACTTTCCACATATTTCCGGGTGAAACTATTTTTTGTCTTCACTTGAAGAGTCTCATCAGCGCGGCGTAGAATAGAAGTCATATTTTATGTTTCCGTGTCCGTGGCGACGAAATATGCTAGTAGTTGGCGAAAATTAGAAACTTGTAAACAACTCGTGCGCAAGTTGCATCTTGCTCTTATTGCTCATTTAATAGATTGTAATATTTTTTAAACATTTTAATGCCCATTTTGAAAGTTTAACATTTTCTTTAATTATTTTGTACTAAAATTTGCTTTTTCAGGCTAATTATATTTCTATGATAAGAAAAATGAATTATTTCAATTTTGAATCATAAAATACTTCAATAAATATTCTTTGCTAATGATTGTGTTAATTATATTTGTTAGGAACTGATATATTCTACGTACATTTCCAGAAAATATGACAAAATTTGTATTAGTCTTAATTTATAACTCTCTTTCATAATTTTGATATTAAAAATTGTTATTTTAACCTAATTTGATCAATCCGCTCTTCATATTTAATGTTCTTATTTAAGTTGATGTATTGTGAACTAATTTCTAAGCTGATGGTTAGGATATTAAAATTAAGTTGAATACTGCTGAAAATTTTTTATAATTTGAAAATGGTGCAAAAAATATATTTACTAGCTGATTCATTGATTGAAACTTTTGTGAAATTGGAAACATAAATTTCGTTAATGCATTTTAATTTTGATCATCAATTAATAATAATCTTTAAAATGAAGTTTAGAATTTTTAAGCATTTAGGGAAATTTTTTATGAATTCTGAAATGTTTTAGTACTATACATGCAATAAAGATAAATTTTGTCAAATACTTTATAATAATTAATAAAATTTCCTTCAATTAAATATCTTCAGCAGTCTAAACTTCTGTATCCTTGCACGACACAAGAATTATTTAATAGATCTGTTCTGGAACTTTCTTTTTCCTTCTTCTTTCCGTGCTTCAATACAATCTCATTTCACGGCAACCATATCATGAAGAACGTAAGTCAGCTGCACAAAATCTAACAACCATTTCGTATTTTTTTAAAAAAAGTCTGTCCTCGGAAAAATTTTTAAATCAGGATTAGTATTTCGTGAGATGGCAACGGAATCAATATTGTTTTAATGAAGTTTCCGCAGCGGCGGCGAGTGAAAAAGACATTAAAAGTTGTGGCGGAAAATGTTAGCCGCAGAACTTAACCTGTGATTGATGCCACCCTTGTAAATCCATTAGTCTTAACATTAAAGTAGCCCACTTTATCCAAAGAAGTTCGGATGGAAAACTGTTCTTCGGAAATTTATGAACTTGGCGAAAGTTCAAGACAGCCGAGGAATGATAAACTCCGATGATGTTTTGCTGCTGATTCACCGTGTTTCTTGTTGGTTTTCAAAGGGAAACCTTTTTTTATTTTTGTTCTGCGATGTTTCCTTCACCCATATTCTGGTTTATGAGTCTACTTTATTGTTGGTATACAAATGTGCGCTCTTATTTACATTGAAATATAAAGTATAGTATATATAATTTTATTTTCATGCATTAAAGCAATGTCCGTTTTATATTTATGATTTTCGTTTACCTAAAACTAAAAACAAAGCATTCTCATTTTGATTTTTATTGATAAAAGAAAAACAATTCCATTTTAAATGTGATAAAATTCTCAACTTGCTTTTATTTCGGAAAATGTATGTACATGAATCACTTCAACTGAGTTAGGTTTTCTGTGGATGAAATTATTTATTTACGAAAATATTAATTATTTAAAAAAATTAATTAAGTTCCCTAAGTTTTATTACATTGTTTTAGTTTATTCACGAATTCAACGTGAATAGAAACGTATTAAATTACTCTCATATGTGAAGATAAGTTTAATCTAAAATGTTATTCAATTTTAAAATATTTATACTTTTAATGATTTTATAACATCTCATTCAATACTTCACAAGCAAATATTCTCGTAATTATCCATGTAATATTATAATTACCCTAACCATATAATTCTTAACAAAAAACGAATATAATTTACTTACTTAGAATATTTAAATGGCGGGAAATCTCACGTATGCATCACCTTATTTGTATACACGAAGACTTTTTCATAAGTACAACTAAAATATAAAATGTGTGTGTATTTTCATATATACTATGCAGTATAAGTAATATGTTTTTAAATTATAATTTCATTACTATTCACTTACAATGAGTGAAATATAAATGCAAAATTTTTGACACTCGCTTTGCTGAGTATGATTATTACGACTCCTTTATCTGTAAGCATTTGCTTTGAGTGAAGTCATCACTCTGATAGAGTACACTGACTGACCTATTAGTAGATGATTTGCAGTTCACTGAAGCCATGTCAATGTATGCTTGTAATATATATGGATGGTCTGCAACATGATTCTACCTCTGTATCAACCTTCCTTGTTCAAACAGTATTCTAGGTATGGTGTTAATCATTTTGTATACCGATGGTTCGTGGCTTTTAGGCTCTATTTTGTTTTTTTTACATAAATATTTATATTTCTGTATCACATATTATTCTGATATTGATAATATGATTTTTCAAGTGGTTCATGTAGTAAATTAAAAGTCTATAGTTTTGGTAATTCTCAGAATATTTTGGTTTTCACCAATGCATTGTGTAATGATAAAAAATTTGCAACTTCACCATTTTTATTTTTGTTTTAAATTTTATTTCCTTTGTAACTTATTGTTCATATGATTATATAAGATAAGTCATTCCGCAAATTATGTTGCAAAAATTTTCATTGCAAGTAAATCGGAAACATTTTCGATTTTCTACTGAAAATGTATTGCAATTAAATTTAGTTTTCTCTATGTATATAGATAGTGAAAATAAATCGCTAATAGCAGGTGTAAGATAACTTCATAATTCATTTTGTATATAATTCATTTCAAATTAGTTATTTTCATATCAGCAAAAACAAAACGTGGTTTGATTCATAACAACGTTTTTGGATTTGCATCAATATTTTAATCTAGTATTGTTTTTCCTAGCATAATATTTCGGGAAATATAATATTTATTTTCGCAATTTGCACATTATATAACTTAAATTATTCTGAATAAATGAATGCACTATGAAACATTTGCAAAAACCTGTGATGAAAAATAAATTGGAAGAACTAAAAAAAAAAGGAATTATATTCTGATATCATAGGCATATTATGTTTTATTAAAGAATTATACTCCTTGTGAAGAATTATTAAATATAAATCGTGGTGTATTACAAATATTTTAATATAAATGTGTTCAAAAGAAATGTAAATAAAAATAATGCTAGTTAAGTTTTTCTTTTTTTATTTTCTGGTATATTTCCAACTATATATTTACATTTTTATCTTTTTATACAATTACCTAAATTATAAAATTAATAGCTAAGAATTACAATTAGAAAACGTAATAATCATTTTTTTTTTCCATTTACAGATGCGTCAGCTGAACGAGGAGCTAGAAAAAGAAAAAGAATTCAGAAAAATAGCGGAAGATAAACTGCTGGAGCTTTTGGATCGCGGAAGGAGAATGGATATCCTCAAACGAGAAAGGTATAGTAATTTCATAAGTTGTAATGTGCTGCCATCTATAATAACATTACGTAACTAATTACTTGTAAAATTCTTTTTTTTCTTATTGTTAAAAAGAATTTTTAAAGTAAGATAACTTTAAATTTCTCCTTCTTTATGTGTTCCTAAATTTATAAAAATAAATAATTTGTCTACATATGTATATAAATTTGAGATGAAGATCTTTTCAAATGTTTGCAGTCAAAAATTGAAATCTCAATTTACTATAGAAATTATATTATTGTCATGTTATTAAATTTCCATAAATGAGATTTCAAATTAAAGTGTTATACCTGGTTTTAAAAGTTATTTATTTCTGAAAGATAATAGAATTCATTTTGGCGTCATTAATCAAAAATTGAGCTTATTTATAGTGCAGAGATTTCGGTAAATATATTATAACTTTTTTAATTTTAACTTCAATGATTGTACTTTTTATATTTAATTATATACTTTCAAATGTAGAATTGAAAAATATGTGAATATTTGCAAGCTATATATTTATTTCATTTTTGTTGGTATAGTTTTAATTTAACCAAGTTGTTCCTGCGTTTTCCAAAATATTCTCTACAGTGTACAAGTAAAGAAAATAACCAAATGCACAATTTTATTCTGCGTTTTGAACTTATTATATGAATTCCGGTTGAAAATAGTGATTATTTCTTGTTCCTCATCTGTCCAGAACATTCAAGGGGAGGAGATTCTATATTTTTACAGATTTGGTATTATAAGTAAAACTCGGGGATCCAATAAATCTTCTTATTTGATTATGTTTGTAAAAGAATGAATAAAAATAACACACAAAAATTAAACTATAGCATTTACTTCAATTTTCCATCAATGCTTATTTTCACCAAAGTTTAAAAATATGGAACAAATTTTAATATATTACTGTATTTAATTATAAAAAGGGCAATGCATACAAAAAAAATTCAATTCTGATATCCGATATAAATTTTATTAGACATTCCTTTATCATTTTCGGTTAATTTTTACATTTTTCTCAATCGCTCCAGATTTACTTAATTTTTGCTTTAGATTAGATATTAATTAAAGACATAAGATTCCGTCTATTTCTTGGATTAATTCAAGTATTAACACTGATCACAATAAATATATATATTACATCCGCCCAAATGTATCCATATTTTCAATCTACCTCTTTAATTTAATAAATTGATATTATATATATATATATATATATATATATATATATATATATATATATATATATATATATATATATATATATATATAATATTTTGTTTACATATTTTATATTTCATACACAGTGAAAAGCACATGGAATCAAAGTCTACCCAAATAGAAATTGGCGACACATCATCTTTTGCTGAAAGCGCATCGCCAGTTTTGCTAAGTTATGAGGTAAGTATATCAGTATATCTATTAATAATACAATGTTCTTCGATATTTTTATTATCTTTTAAGAATTGTTATCCTTTGCAATATATACATTATGTTATTTGGTTTCATATTTGCATAATGTATTTTTATGATTGCTTAAAATAATTTTGAAAAATAATATATGTACGAAATGGGATTGTTTTGCTTAATGTATCTTAAAAAAACTCGAATATTTACTGCGTCTTCCACCATATTATATAATTGGTGCTATAAAAAATTAAAATCTCGAAAACATCAATAATTTGTTATTAAATATATACTAAATAAGCTCGTAAAAGACATTTAATTCATTAACGAGATTAAAATTATACAACAAGCATGCTAATTTGAGATGGGGGGGGACGAGAACTTGCTTGTTGCTTTTATTTAAAGCATGTTCAGATGAGTAAATTCTTCAGTTTCTGATTTGCAAAAGCGAAATCGTTAACTTTTATCATGCGTGCTTTGGCTAAGAAATTACTTTAGTTTAATCAGTCTTAATGCATTGTCTTGAGATTAAAATGCTTTTTTTGAAATTTGCTGCATCTAAATAAATTAAATTGTATAAAAATATAAGTTTAAACAAAATAGAAAGAACCTTGGGGAAAGTAAAGTAATTTAATTCAAACGAACAATAGGGAGTTGTATATTGCTTTAGATTGCTTAGGTGCAAGAACTTCTTTGCTTTATTAATGTAAATTACATTTTAATTTTTGCTTAAAAATTTATATAACATTTATCAATGATATATGTTTATATTTATGTCTTTAATTTAAATTCTAATTCATTTTAATTGCATTCAAATTTTAGTTTTTGCATATTAATTTATGTGTTTCAAATAATTAAAAATTGTATAAATTGATAACAAAGACAAAATGATTTTACGATAATTCTATTAAGATAGTTTTAAAAATTACTATAATTCTGTTATTACTTTTTTTTTTACTATTGAAATGACATTCCATTTTTAACAACACTTTTAATTTTGTGAATTGTAAAGTTACAATGGCTCTACTGAAGATAACTAAATTAATTAACTCAAATGTGTCATATGTATAAATTATTAAAATTTCTATTGTATAAATTATTAGAATAAAAGCTTTTCTAATCAGTGTCTTACTTCAATGTTTGCTGTTTCTTACAGGCCCGTCTTCGGAAATACCAAACATACATTGCAAAGTTAGAAAACGACAATCTCATGTTAGTAAACGAGCTTAAAAAATTCAAAGATTTGGTATGTATTTTTATGTTTTATTTTTTTAGTAATTGGCAGGTGGTTTGTGTTGAATTACTAGAGATCCTTATTGAAATTGGCGATTTGTTGCAGAGTCCGAGAAGTCAGGAAGAGCAAGCGAAGATCCTTGTCGACAAGCTTGGGCAAATGGAGAGAAATAGTCATCAGCAACAAGTACAATACGAAACGTGTTTGGACGAAGTAGCTAATAAGCTTGTTCAAACGCTACTGGTACAAAAGGTCTGTAACTATGGCTCTTGCCATTTTTCAAATACAACAAGTGCCCGTTTTTACGCAGGGATCCGTAAAATAGTTAGTGAGATAGATCAATAGGTGTTAGAGCTTAAAAGTTTTCTTTTTACTTATTAAAAAAACTATTTAGTATGCACTGCATAAGAAACACATCCAAGACAAAATTCATACTTTAAAAAAAATCTTATTTTCATTTTAATGATGAAAAATCAGGCCAAAGTATTAGGTTGGGGAATAAGTTCGTAGCGTTTTTACCAAAGACTTTAATTTAAACAAAAAACAATAACTGTATCAGTAAGTTAATCAGTTATATATTCGCCGTTGCTGTTTACTACCTCTTCCCACCTCTCGACCCATTTGTTAAGCACCATTCCACCAAAAATCACCTGGTCTGGTGTCAAAGAAGAAGTAGAGCCAGTTTTTAAGGACCTCTTGGTGCACTGGGAAATGCTCGAAAAGAATGCCACTGTCAATAAGGAGCTCTACATTGCCCTGCTACATCGCGTGAATGAAGCTATTCGACTGAAAAGACTTGATCGAATAGTCAAACCATTCTCCTTCACGACAATGCCAGGCCCCATGTTGCATAAGTCGTCAAAGCCGCACTCCAAGACTCGAATGAAAGGTCCTTCAACATTAACCGTATTCTCCGGACCTTGCACCGATCTTTTCCGCTCCTTGTCAAATCATATGAAGGGCGTTACCTTCGATAACAAAGAGGTCCTTAAAAACTGGCTGTACAATATAGTAAGTGTTTGGTTTCTGGTAAACAACTTTTTGAAAATTTCTCAAACCTGTTATTTTCATGAAGATGCACTTGACGTAAGTGATTCATAAATTATAAATAATTATTATACACCTAAAATCTTTATATTACGAAAAAGAAAAGAAGCTTTTTTAAAGAAAATTTTTTTCTCAAGAAAAAATTTATGAGGTGGGTGGAAAATGTTGAGAAACATATTATGCATTCGAATCATATTCGCTTGTAGCAAACTTTGTTTCTTTAGGGTAATTTTTTAAATTCATTACGTAAGATAACATGTGTCCATTAATTTTTTTAATTTTTCTATTTTGTTTCATCGAAATTGAAGTGTTTGTTATTAATTGTCATTTAAAAAAATAGCTCTGCTATTATACTTAATTAGGCACAGGTGCCGTGTAATCCATGATTCCAAATTCTGAATTTTTTTGGCGATGAAGAAATGTTGCCTAGATGACGTATCGTGACGTGTGCGATGTCGTAAATACTAGAATTACCAAAATAGAATTTTCTGCATAATTCTTATAGGTCTCCATATGCATGACGTAACAAAAACACACTTGCCAGATACATTAGAAAATCCGCCAAAAAATCGCCAATCTCAGAATTTGGCGCATGGATTATACGGCATTTGTGCCCTTAATTAATTATATTCTGTTTCCGTAATATTATATGTGCGTGTTATGTTATACATTTACATTTAAAAACCACTAATTTATTGCCGTTTGTAGAGGTTGGAAGAGGAATGTAGAATCTTGCATTTGAGAGTGGAGCAACTTGAACATGAAAACAGTACATTATCAGAATTGATAGATGAGCATGAAAAGGTGAATAAATTATTTATCCAAATTTTTCCCTATATAAATATTTAAAAATAGATTATCTAAATATTATCTCAATTGTTATTATTTGTTATTAATGTTCTGTTTTTTAAAATTTTTAAAACTGTACCTTAAAAATGTATTTAAAATGGCTTCTTTAAAGGGATATGTATCCTATTCTGATATTCAGACAAATATTTTGACATTTGATATCAGCTCACGAACATTAGAAATGGACTAATTTAATTTTTGTACATGTTAAAATCTCTGTAATAAATATAATATATAATCATTTAAGTACAATAAATTTATAAAAAAACAATTTTATATTAAAATTTATAATGTTATTAATTTACCTTTTACTTTTAGATCCGTTGAAATACATGCTTCGTCAAAATTTCTAGATTTACTAACTGAGATTATGCATGGGATATAATTTAAGTTAATAAACTTCTAATTAAAATGTATGATAAAAATCAATTGTATGCAATGTAGTTAAATACATTGTAAGGACTTGACATTATCTGTTTAAAACTGATAAAATAGAATAAGGATTACAAATAATGGTTGCATTTCTACTAAAAATTCATTTATTTAATGTTTAGTAACTTTGATTTGAAATTTATAGCACGTAATTTATCTTTTTAAAATATATTTTCCAGATTGAAAAAACAAACAACAGTACAGATTCTCACATCGATATTATTTCACCATCAAGTACACAAAATCGTATACCGTCCCATTCTCCTCTTACATCATCTCCTGCCAATAGATCTATAACATCACCAAAATCGTACATTGCATCTGAGGAAAAAGTGAAAGAATCATCCAAAAATTCTGTTGGGACACCTGTCAAAAACTCTTGCAATGATTTTAAGAGTCCAGCAATCAGTCCTGTTGTATCTCCAGGCTCAAAATCCTGCTCTTCCAAAATTCCATCATTTAGCACTACAAAGCCCATGATGCATCGCAAGAAAAGCGAAGCGGAGATAGTTCTGCCAAAATCAAAAGGTGATTCTCGAACTAGGGAATCTGCCACCGCCATACAAACTGCGAACACTAAATCATCTGCCTTACCTTCGATAAAAACAAAATTACCCAATTCCTCAAAAGGAACAGCAAAAAGCTCTTGTGCTAAAAGAAAAAGACCATCGAGAACGGAATCACCTGCTGATAAGGATTCAAAACAAAGAATGAAATCCAACCAAATCCGATGGGAGCCTCGAAAAGTGGTTCCAAAGGATTTAGACTCCATATGTAAAATCCTAGATCCTAACGGTTCAGTTTCTTCTATTCAAACTTTTTCTCCACCTCCTAAACAAGTGTGGAGTTTCAACTGTGAAGTACAAAATGATCTACCCGTTTCGGAGTTAAAGTGCAAATTGAATCATTCCATCGATGTTTTAAGTGATAAATTAAATTTAACCGGGGAGTTTCCCGATGATTTTCACCCCAAGCAAAATTCTTCCGCCTCTGATAATTCTGTATCTATTGACGGAGCTAACAGAACGAGAGATGAGGGCTATTCCACCATGTCCAGTGATCTTCAACAAGATTCCGCTGCAGATACTACGATTAGTGAGCCAGAACATTCTTCTACGTTTGTCATCTCCGAGAAGAGTTTTGGTTGTGGAAGTGATGACAGTGTGACAGAATGCTTGGATAGTTCAATGTGTTCCTCTTCAGACAGCGGATTCGGCCCGCTACATTTAGTAACTAAAACTGAATCCGATACCCCTGCTAAATCAGATTCAAATAAAGTATTTGAAAAATTGCCAAAATTAGAATGTCCGAGGAAAAGTGGTACAGTTAAAAGTAAAGAGCAGATAGCAAGTGTCAAACCCACCATAAGAGCGATCACTTCAAACGTTCAGCCGTCTGTTAACAGAGACTCCAACAAAGACCAAATTGACAATGCTCGTAGTGAAAATATCAAATCAAAGTCTGTTTTAATTCCTCAAGTTGAAACTTCTCCCACCGAAATCGCAACGTCCCTCATCAAATTGAAAGAAATGTCTCAACAATGTGATAACTTACCAAAACTAAAATCGTTAAACTTTGAGGATGCAAATTATAACGCTAATCACTCTTCGACGATAAATCACTGGGATTTACAGAAAGAAATCTTAGGGCTCTCAAGTTACAGAAATAGCTGGCACTTAGGATCGGGAAGCTCCATGCTTGATGAAAAAATAATATTTTGCACTAAGCATAACTATATTGATGATAATCTGTTTGACGAGAAAGTTCAAACAGCTGAAAAGTCAACTCTGACCGAGCCGGAAGAAGAATTGTGGCGCGAAAAAGCTCTAGCTCCTTTCATCGATGAGAGCATCTGGTCCCTCTACTCCTCAGAAGGAGACATTCGGGTGAAACACTTTCCCATCGAACCTCTGCTAAGCGAACCTTCTCTGGAAAAACTCATATCAAGCTGCAGCCCGTGTATCATTGTCTCAGAAAATATTGATCCTGAAATGGAGCCGAGGGATACTTTCAAACCTCCACCCACTAAGCCCGTAGCCCCCAATTTCTCAGCAACTGATTTGAGTAATTTCTTGGGTCACCAAAAATCAGTTAAATTCAAACCAGGACTGGAACGAGTGGCTTCCGATACAGTTCTGTACTTGAAAGATGCCATTCATGAACTAGAAGACTCGATGCGAATAGGCCTTAAATCATCCAAAAACATTCCCGCCCTTCATCAGAATTCCGGTTCCGAATCTGAAACTTCACCTGATGGTGGTCTGGTCGTCCTGAAACCTGAAATACTGAAGACACTGGAAGCAACCATGTCCGTACAAAATGTAAGTTTAATATTTTTTTCTTGTATTTTCCATGGGTTGGTTTTTTCAGAAATAACATTACAAATATTCTTCTCTAATTAAACTTAATTGGATATTTGGGGTAGATGAATAATAGCGATATCACTCACACACACGCACAGAAAATTGTGTACTCATAGCTTATTCACTGTCTATATTTTGTACATAATTTGGGAAAGGTCTAATATGTAGTATTTTTTAATAAAATAGATCAGTATCAATTCATATTAAATGTGCGGTTCCTTAACTATTCGAATCAGGCAATCATTTTCACTTTAATATTAATAATAGCAAAAAAGCCTTTCACATTAAATGTCTTTAGAAATTTTTTTAAAAATTTAAAATTATAAATTATGTGTTAATATAACATTATAATTCCGCTACAAATAATTAAAAATTTTGTAAAAAAAAAAGGATAGAATTTTTTTTTTAAGTGTGATTTTGCTAAATAAGTTTTTAGAATTATATCCATTCATCTATTAACCTAAAATACTTATTTCGTTAGTTATACAGTGTATATATTTAAATAACACATTAGCTGTACAAAACATTTAAATTACTCGTGTGATTTTTATACTGATATATATTCATTTGTATAGTGATAAATCTGAAGCTAAATAAATATTTTAGATTTATATAGCTATACAACTTTAAGTTCTAAAATATTTTTTAACTTTAGATGTAATTATACAGAGCAGTTAAATCGTACAAGTGATTTTTTGCTGGATATGTTTATTTACTTACAATTATTTTTGTCATGCGTCATCAACTTGAAATACTTTCTAAACTAAATGATTACATGTCTACAGAATATTTTCTTGCTGTTGGATTGATTTAAAAAATGATGCAGAAATAATTAAAGTACAGTGTTCTCTAATCTTCATATATATTCATTTGAATAGTAAAACTCTCACAATGTTTAAAAATAAGATAATAATAAGTTATAATAAAATAAGATAATAATAAATAAGTTTTTTTTACTTTGATTTTTTTATAACTTCATCTAGTATTCTCAGTTTTTACCAACTGTGGTTTAATACCTCTTAACATAATACACCCAATTTCAGTTTGTCAAAAAATATATTATAATGAAATTCACATCAGTATTTCTTAAATTGATATTCTTTAATATCGAGAGTATAATCATTCTTTTCTGATATATTTTAACATAATTTAATGAATGGTGTATTATAGCTCACACTTAAAAAATATTTTTGTAGAAAATTCCGAATGAATTGCTATAAGTACTATCAATTGGGAAATTGATTCTAAGACAGTTTGTTATAAATACAACTTCCTACATAAATATTGCATATATATTCCATTTGGATAAATTGATAAGTTAAACAATCTTTCTAGAAATAATATTCATCCTCTTATCAAAATTTAGTTTCCACAACAAAAAAATTAAAAATGATGTAAAACTTGATTAGAGTTCTGTGAATTATACTTCTTTCATTTGAATGTAGTTTTACGCATTGTTTAGAAATGATTGATTATAGTTCTTATTTCAAGTGCAAACTTTTCCAGCAAGAATTCTGTTTTTCAGAATCTTCTTTGGCCATCGCCGAGTCGCAGTTCCTCGTTGAGTTCTGTGCAGTCTTCGGCTTCTTGCCACCTCATTAGTGATGAGACTGAGGATGTGGATGGTATTCGAATTAGTCGTAAAGGTTCTCAAGTAAGGAATTGAATATTCTGTGTTTTTAAATTGTATTTTTACGCGAGAAGAGATAAAATTTATATTTGGGATTATAAAAATTGTTTTAATTTTAATACATGAAGTAATACGTGTACAATACAAAATGCAGAATTATTTTAGCTTTTGAGATATTCTCATCTTAATTTTAATATGTGAAGCAATTAAGTCTACTGTATAAAAACATAACCTGGGGCTTGAGCAGCCACCAGGCGCGTCGGCAGGTGGTGGATAGCCGAATGTCCTATAGGAATGACAGGATAGCCTTGAATATAGAATCAGAGGCCGTGAACCAGCTCCCGTAAACCTTGGTGTTATGAGACCCGTGCCTAGGGTTATTTGGCACCGCGGTAATGGTGTCTTAACGGAGCCTTTAGTTGCTTGGCGAACTTCTAGAGTAATTTGCCTTGCCTAGTAATTCAGACAATGCTGGGTGGACTTATATTACCTGAGCTTATTAATTGTTATCTTGTGGCTGAAAAGACACAAGAAATAGCAAACCTTTCTGTATTTGCAGGTGAAGCCTCTGAAGTAGACCTTGCTGAAAAAGACAAGGGAACTCAGAGGCAATCTAGTAAAGGGGCAGCAATGAATCTTTCACTTGAGGTAGAAATGACCTCGAAAGCATCTTCTTCTGGTGAAAGTCAGGAAGCTATCCCTAGCATGACTGACTTTCTGACCAGATGGGACTGTTTCAGCAAGACCCTGTCTGCTGGAAATGTCATACGCAAGAGGAAACGGCAGAGCATATCATTTGTGAATGCGGGGCTCTTGCCCTCCCTAGATTAACTTCTTTAGGCATCATCCATACTCGAGAGTTACACCTAGTCTACATTAAAGGGTTATCGGACTTTATTAATAAAGTGGGTGACCCGAGCAACTGGAACTAGGAAACATTGGGTTTGGAGTTAATAGTACAAAATGCTGATAAAAGCAGAGGTGCCCAATGACATACAAACCCAACTCTAAGAAGAAGAAGAAGATAAAAACAAAATGTATATCAAATTTTAATGTTATTCCATAATTAACTCAACTCCCATACTTTGAAATAGAATTGAATTAGAAATGCTTAATTAGTTAATCTGTTTAACGACAGACTGAACATTTTTGAAATATACAGCTATGTAAATTGCTGCTTTAGGAAAAGAAATATCTTTTTTATTCTCCTTTGTATAATTCGTAATCAATTTCATAACTTACTTTACTCTTCTCTGCTTTTTAAAATAATAATTTTAACACTTTTTTAATAATTATGTAAATAAAATTCATATACTTTTAGATCTCTATTTTATGCATGTTTTATTTCGATAAATTTCTTGATAACGCCCACAAGTTATGTTGCAGTCTCAACGAAGAGCAATTATGTATCTCTTAGTTAAATTATATGAAATTGAATTTAAGCTAAACATACCTCCAATTATTACGTTAAACAAGATGCTAGAGTCTTAATGATGATGTTATGGAGCTTTCATGGACACAAAGACGCATAATCACTATCTCCTAATGAAAAGCTTAGTAATGTGCATTGCAGTGATATGCAGAGAATATTCTCTTAGAGAAACTGAACAAAGCAAAATACTATATTATTACTATTGCAGTGCTTAAATTGCTTAAGTTATGAAGACGATGTTATCACTTAATGAATAAAATAGGAATTATATTAATCTTTTTTTTTTACCTCGTATCATTTTTACAAAAATCATTCGTAAAATATTTTTCACTAAACTTTGAAATTAATTTTCATTAATGAAATTTCATATTGGTACCAAAAAAATTTAATCCGTATAATTTACATTAATTAAAAGTCATTGTGAACACTGTGATTAAAAATATATAGTGATTAAATTAATTTTTTTAAAAAAAGAACTTTTTGTTATATGACTGAAATTAAATTTCTGCTTTCTAAAAATTTTCTTCAAAAAAAAATTTTTTTAACCTTAAAGAAAAATTTAATATTGCGCGATACATTGCGTTATAAATATTTAAATATGCGATTCAATTCCTAGAAGCCTAAAATTGAATCGGGAAAATCACGTTAATAAAGTATAAATCAAAATTTATTTAAAGAATTCTATTTATATTTAGAGTATTCACTTATAAAGCTCTATTTTTAATTTGTGTGTTGATGCTATATCATTTGGAAATGTTAAAAAGTAAATAAATATCCATGATTGAGATTCATTTGAAAAATGTGCATTTAAATATTGATGAAAGCTTCTGATTTTAAAAATTCTTTTGAAATCTTACCTAGACTGAAGAGTTCAATGAATTTCAATATGATCGTTATTTTCTGTAGTTACTCAGGTTCTTGCTTTTCTCAATTGATATGAAATTATTATGGATTGAATATTCCACATAGAAAGGTCCTAAGAACTATTTTTGGTGCTGTCCTAGAAAATAACACCTGGCGAAAAAGGTATAACTTTGAACTGTACAAAATCTATGGAGAAGAAGACGTCATTAAATCAATAAAACTATCTAGAATGAGATGTGCAGGCCATTTCATGAGAATGGGTACAGAGAGAACACCGATAAAGGTCTTCAACACCACCCCTTTCTGTAGTAGACCAAGAGGAATACCCAAAAAAAGATTGAAGGACTGCCTGGAAGAAGACTTCAACATACTTAAAGTCAAGAACTCGAGTTCGATTTCTAGAAAAGGGGCGAAATGACAGAGACTTCTGAAGAAGGCCAAAGCCCACAAGGGGCTGTCGTGCCAATGCTGATGATGAATATTCCACATATTCAAAGTTTTACAAGCATATATTGCTTTTTCATTAATTTAGCACTTTGCGTACCATTTAGTCTTTATTATATTGATAATCTGAAAATGCTTCATTATGCAACTCTTTTTGTTATTTTATATTTATAATCTTTCTGATAGTTTTATAGTGATTTCATTTCATTTCATTTCCAGGATCCTGATCTCAGTAGTGCTAGTGACACTGAATATGAGAATTTAGAACACAAAGATTTTGTGGAAAGATGGCTACAAAAGGAATCTGCCAGTAACAATATTCCAAAACCTGTGGTTAGTTATACAAAAATCATAACATTTAATTCCTCAATTTAAAAATAATACATTTTTGTTTTGTATTTAAATTCTGAAGTAATATTCTGGCGTATTTTTGAACGATATAAATAAATCAATTGCAAACATTAAATGATATACTTTGTTGAGGATACAATCTCCTGACAATCTTATTTTAAAATACATATTAAATGAACTTTTTTGTTATATTTTGAACCGAATTCATTTAATTTCATTATCTGTTTTTACTTAAAGTACTCGAATTTGTATAGAATATTTTCCATGTATGTTTCAGGTTTCTCAATTGGAAGCCGTAGAAGAGATTGGAGAGTTCACATTGCATTCTTTTCAAAGAAAGAATTCTCTTCCAGGCACATCCCCAAAGGAAATGTGCTCTCCTCTTCATAGAGCCCGTTTCAAGTCATTTCCCTCTGATGCAATCCCTAAATCATTTCCCAATGGAAAACTGTCGCCTGGGGCATATGCGATCATTACGAAAGAAAACGCGGGTAATGAAGGTGATCAGAATATAGTGGATGATACTGAAGAAGGTGACTTGAAACTAGACCCTGAAGCGACCGAGTTTAATGGGGATTTTTATACTTTGTGCAGTATCGGATCGTCCCTGAAAAGTCTAGATCGTTGTTCACCTGCAAGGACAATAGAGCATAAGCAGACGCAGGTGGAATCCCCTGCGTTTGTCAGAAAATGTCTTTCATCAAATGTTCCAGGGTGTTTTTCCAGCAGGAACGACAAATCAAAACCAACAGGACTCGTCAAACCTACACGTCCTATCTCACTGCCCGTTTCCGCTGTTCCTACTGTACCTGAACATCTGAATGCTGCCAAGTCTCGATCTCCTCACCAGTCCACTTCTGCCGAGCAAGACAAGACAAACAACACCTGTTCTAAAGTTCCTGAAAGCTTGACAGTATTTCACAACAGTAACGGCAAGCCAAGCATATTGAAGACTACTTCTCCTGAAACACCCACATCATCTTCACCGACTAAAAAGTCGTCACTCCCCAGTCTTCCAGTGAGTTGTTTAACGAAAAATACTGAGCCGTTCCTTGGTGTCAAAGTGAAAAGCCCAATGAAGATTTTGCTGAAGAGCGGAAGTCCCACCAAAACCGACGAGACGGCCAAGAGACAACTATGGCGACGAGATCGAATGAATTCTAGGCAGAATCGCTTAAAAGAAGGTCGTGGAACTGCTTGGATACATTTGCAGCCCAACCCTGAGATCTGTGATCCCACGGTAATATATTTAACTAAGCTATAAATTAGATTTTCTGATAATTTACCATTTTAATATTATGTATGATTCTGATAAATTATCTAATATACAATCCAAATACATATAAGATTTGTTTTTTTTTCAGCTATTAATTTTAAAGACTATTATATTTTGATATGATTATTTCAAATTAACTTTTCTACATTAATCTCATGCTTCAAAAGCACTCTCTGAAAATTTTTCGAGAGCAAGTATATGATGCATTAATATGTATATGTATCTTATACTTCCTACTATTACATATATATCATTTCATCAAGCATATTTTATTTAATAAATACAGCTTATAAAATAACTGAAAATTACTATAAATTAATAAGCCCTTCGATTTTTTTCTAATAATTACAAGGAACTTTTTTATGAAGGTCTGATAATGATGTTATTGAAAAATATATTGATAATTAAAGGTATCATCATTAAAAAATAATTTTTATTTTATTGATCATTTTCGTTTGTACACTTTAAAGTGTAAATAGCGATTTTAGCATATTGAGAGTGACGTTTGAATCGAGATTATATTTATAAAAGCTCTGTAATAATTCATAATCAATTGAAAATAATAATAAAGATGGTTATTGATGAGGAAAATAGTCACTCAATAAATAATTTAAACATCTATTGCATTAACTTTTAATTATGTATCTTACGTTGAATAATTCTAGAAATAAATTTAGGATTTTAGGATTGTAAGGTACCAAACAAGTAGGTTTGGAAAGTCCATGAAATTATTTGAAGTAATAAAGAAATACAGCAACTTTCTCATTGGACGACCATTGGGGATAAGACAAGTTTGAATATTTTAGACCTTGTGACACGACTTTCTACTAAGCACTTTATACACTTTCAATGGGTTCCTTCCCATTGAATTGAGTGGTAACGAAATTGCAAATAGCTTGGCTAAGTCTGCCACTGCTGACACCTTGCAAGGTAACGCTATTCTAACGTTTTCGGAAATCTCCACTATTAAAAAGATGGAATTAAGCGTAATTTGGAGAGATCCGCCAGCCCACTCTTGATACTTTGGGATAAAACCTCGTTGGTGCCACCAGCTCAGTATTCCTAAGATACAGCAGATTGTTCTTTCACGTTTTTTTGGGTGACCACATTAGGTCCCTTTCTTTTCAACAGGGTAGAAAGTCTTTCTGGAGTGTCACTGGTGCAAAGGCTGATCAGGCCTCCCCCAGACATATACTTGACTGTCTGAATTTTACTGTGAACGAGGTTTTGGAGAATCCTATTTTATTTTTAGACTTTTTAATGATTTTTAGTTTTATGGAGATGGTTTAGCTTAGCTACGCCATCTGGGATTAGAAACAACAACAAAAAATTAAAAAATGAAATTAATTATTATATTTTATTAAATTTCTCAATATTTTAAAAACAATTTTTACAAAAATAAGTTTTAACCTTATTTCGAAAAATTTTGATTTTGTGTATTGTTGTATTATTTTTTTTCATTCAGCAGTTATAATTCACCAATATTTATTTGACTTCGGTAACTTTTGTGTTTAATTTGTTAATTTGCATGAAAATTTTTTGACTTACTTCAATTAAATGATTCAAAACTTTATCACAGTTTTTCCAGATCTCAAATTCCACTTTCCTTTGGGAGTATACTTGTACACATTTCAACCATAAATAGAGTAGCTCTTCTATTATATATTTTAATTATAATTTTTCCTTTTATAAAGAAAGCAGTAGCCAAACTTTATACTTCAACTTCACAATATTAGAAATACGTTTTCCGAGCGAGGCCAGTATCCTGCGTTTAAATCACTGTTTGTTTCCATATAAATTTTCTTGAAAATATTATAAAATTTACGTAAGTAATAGTATAACTCAATAAATCTTGAAGTATTTTTTAATATTTCTTTGTAATATAGTTAGTCCTGGGTATAACTTTCGTTTTTGTCAATCTAGATTATTAACAATTATTTCAGGTACGCACAAACTTGCTAGAGTCCATAAAAGCGCCAACGAGCAGCAGTGGCAGCAGCAGTACAGATGAAGACGAAGAGGTGCTGATCATACAGACTAACTCTCATCTTCACCGGATATGTCGAGAAAGACGCCACAGGGTCAAAGGTAATAAAGGAAATATTCATTAACATTATTGTGTCATTGCATTTTATGCAGATATCTTTAATTTTTCCATCCAATTTAAATTCATTAATATACTCAAAGAAAAGTAGTTCTAGTTTTCTCTGTGCAAAAATAACATTAGAACCATTGTTTCCTCTTATAAGGTTTGCTTTAGTTTACAAGTAGTTTCCTCAGATATTACAACAGAGTAGTATTGGAGTTTGTGACGATAATCTATTAAGAAAGTTATTATTTCAAACTAATAATAATTTTATAGCTTTGCTTAATGAGATTAATTATTATTGTCTAAATAAATAAATTCACATTTTTTCTATTCTTTATTAAACATCTTACGAAACGAAGGCTTTATTCTAATAAATTCTCAGTAGTCATTGATTAGGTATAAATAAAGGACTAAAAGTATACAATTAGCATTCTGTTAATTTACATTTAATTTACTTGTATAAATATACAATTTATTATTTATTTGATTCAACAAATGTAATATATTCTTGTAAAGCTTTTGCTGAAATTTATTTACACACACACACAGTGTCTTACATTTTTTTTAAATATTATTTTTTGCTGCAAGTTCTTCTCCTGGCTGTATAATTAAGTTTTCCCACCATTACAGTTTATTCCATACAAAAGATTTATTTATTCCATACAAAAGATACAGTTTATTCCATTTCCCAAATTAGAAAAAAAAATTTAGTAGTGCAAAAAATAATATAAAAGCGGGTTAAGAATAAATTTATAAATTAATTGACTTACTATCAATCTGCTACATTAGAATAATAACTCATTTTCATAATTAATATTTCTAATTATATAAGCATATTGCTAACATGGTATATCTAATCCTATCGTGTACAGAAAATTGTATTATTTCACTAAAATATTTACTTAGTATAATAAATTTTTATTCACATTATCATTCAATTTGGTTATCTAAATTAAAGTGGTATAAAAAGTTATAATCATATCACTAATTTCTATAATGAAGCTCTTAATTACCTGGATAATAATATGAAAACTTTCAATTTATTCATTCTTATTCGATTTCAGAAAATTAAAACATTTTTTCTTCGTTTTAACTTAATTTCCTTGAACTTCAACAATAAATTTATTTAGTAAACTTTAAATTCTCTGTTTTAGTTAAACATCTTAGAAATGTAATAAATTTACAATAAAATATAGGAATTTAATGAATATTAAGAAGCGGCACAACTGTCATAATCTTTTTGACGTAATTTCGTTAGCAAACAAAAAATGTCGCCAAGTTTAATCTTATGTAGTAAATATATATTATATTATTTTTAAAACGATTTAACATTTTAAAAAATTGATTAATTTCTATTAACAATAAAGGTATAAACGAAGCAATAAATTTTTAAGTTAAACAGGAAAACAGTGTAGGAAAATGGAATTCAAATGCATTGAGAACAGTAACAAATTTAATGACAAGCTTGCGTTATTGTAAATAATTGTTAAGGAATAAAAAAGTAAATAAAGACCGCAAACACTTAAATAATTAAAATAATATCAATTAATAATGAAACTACAAAGTAAAAGTTTAAAATGTTAATATTTTTCAGGAAAGGAAAGTTTGTGTGTGTGTGTGTGTGTGTGTGATATATATATATATATATATATATATATATATATATATATATATATATATATATATATATATATATATATATAAAGAAAATTAAACTCCAAGGAATGACTGAAAGTTAATAAATAAATGTAAACTCAAATTTTAAAATACAAGTTATAATCTATAATAATTAATGGTGTAAAAGATTTTTACAAGAAAATGTTTTCATAAAAAAATATTTATCAATATTAAATCTTATTATAACATGTAGCTGTAGAATATTCTTAATGTTCTTAATCATTCTGAAGCAGTTGAAAATCCCAGGTTTTTAACAGACAAAATATTCACCAAATTCTAATTGACCAATTGTTCCCAAAAGACCTGTGTTAACAATGCTTATTTTATGGAAAAGCTTTTTTTGTAACTTATTAAGACAACTTCATGTAATTGATATGAAATAAGAAATTTAGTACACTGTTTTCTATAATGTTGATGAATTATTTTCAGCTTCTGCAAACAATCCTCTCTACGACATGAAGAAAAGGTCTTCCATTATGGGACGACGAGAGCTTTTCTACCGATTTGGCGACAAAGAGCGAGAAGCCATCGCCTGCTTCGATTTCTTGGAAGAGATTCCTTCATCTTCGTTAGAGACTTTATCCACTCGAGTGGAATCACACGACGATTGGCATATGACCGTCCCGAACACCCCTCCATCAGACTTGAGCCTTCCAGATCTCGGGACATCGTCCACTAAAGAAAGAATTTCTTTCCTATCCCCTGTCGCAGGCGACACTTCCAACATGGCGGCCACTAGTGAGTATGCGTCAAAGATGGCCGACTTCGCCAAGTCGCCATTTTCCAGCTACAGCGCGCGCCGACTAAGGTTGCCCAATTTGTGGAATCAACCGCTCAGCCACAATATGTCTTCTTCGACCCTACATTCTCAGGACTGCGAACTTTTGGACCATATTTCGCTTAGCGATTCGTGTGCCGAGAGTTACTCATCCACTCCAGAGAGCTACGACGACGCAAGCTAGAAATCCAGTTACCTGAACCTGGAGTATTTTTGTACATTTCCTCAAGTTGGACATGAATGATGTTTTAAGGCAATATTGAACTTTTTTTGTATGTATATTTGATAAAATCTTACGTTTCACCCAATTTCGCCATCATAGTATAATTTTTCTTTGGAAATTTTTAGGTTAATTACATTGTAAATGGTATGTCGAAATAAGAAGATAAAAAGATTTTATCACTTTAAAAATTTGTCCGATATCAATTAAGCTATCAATTTTTTTTATTACTTTATTTGATTTCTATATTTATATAATAGTGATTCGCTCTAACGTATAATGGATGATTTATTGTTTAACTATAGCTTTTTAAGGAGATCAATTTCAGAACGTATAAATGATTTACCCTTACCCATATGCCTACAATGTTAGGAGGTTTACATCACCAATAGAAATAAATCTCAATTCTCTAAAACGTGTAAAAATAATAGATTAAAATTTTTAGGAAGTGTTTTATTAATATACTCTTTTGTATAAAAAGTAACACATAATTTTTTATAGGCAGCTATTTAAACTTTAGATATTTCTCACATGAAAAAATAAGACGTCGACCTTCAAGTCATCAGTGTTGCTGCTCAATTTACAAATTCAGTAAAAACAATTTTGTGAATTTAGTGAAACTATGGAAATGTTAAACTAATTTAATAATTTGTAATTCAATTTGTTTTATGATTTTAGTTTATAATTTTATAAACTGAATTTACATAACTTTTTTATCCTATTGACCTTGAAATTCATTATTTAGGACGTGTAAATAAAGTGATAAAACGAATAACGCACAAATTAAAATGGGAATTTATACAAAAAAAAAAAAGAATCATTTAGTGATTCTTTTACATTCGTGCAGAATGTGTTAATGTTGTATAAAGTTGGGAATTGTTTTTTGTTACATTAAATTTTCAGATTGTTTCGGCATACCTTTACTACAAAAACTAACATTATTCCCCCTGTTATTTAGGTAGAATTATATTCTTTTATTACCTTTACAAAAATGACATTTACCCTAAGTGTTTGAAATGACAAGCTCAAAGTCTGTTACATATACTTTCATTTTTACTCTTATTTCAAAATTTCTTAAAATATATTTTTTATTTCATGTAATTTTCTGCTGTTATCCCATTCTTAGTAAATTTCCATTATTCCTTTTAAAATTTATTAAAGCTTTTTTGATGTGATTTCTATTTGCTAAATAATTACTTCATACTACAATCGTAATTTTGTACAAAAATGTTTTTTGATCGAATTTTTATATTTGTCCTTAATTTTATACATGTGACCAAAACTGATATAAGTGTCACTAAGTATGGTATAACATAGATTTTTGGATTTTGCCTTCGTGGACAAAATGTAAGGTGATATTGTTTGGTGTTATTTTATATATATAATTAAAACTATACAATAGTTTAAGAATAGTGAAAATGAGAATTGTTATACACAGAATAATCTCAATAAAGTGTTACTTCTTTTAGTTGGTATTCAAATTACCCATTTTAAATTAAATTTATTCTTCAATGACATTTATTGTATATTGGTTTAAGATGATAAATTAAAGTAAAATTAAATTAATCATTCAATCTATTTTCTATGAGTTAAAGTATTTCAATTGACTTATTTTATATAAGTCTTTTTTTACAATAAATAATAAAATAAATTAGAATAATTTGTTTCTTAGAATTTTATTTGTTAGCGCATTAATATTGAAATGCTTTTGGAATAATCTATTTGTAATTTTAATATCAAAACAGCTTCTATACTGATTGTATGTATTCTTTTTCTACAATATTTTGTACAGAGAAATATTTTTAGATCAGCTGAGATGTTTGCGTAGACTTGCATTTTTAATTCTGTATTAATTATGGAACTAGGAGTCGCACTTGTGTGACTCTATTCTAGTGTATAAAAAATTTCGATAATTTATTTATACTATTTATTGTATGATGTATATTTGTTTGATTTATCGTGATATATATATATATAGATTTATTCGACTTACTAGAAATAGGTAAATTTTACTCAATCAAAATTGACTTTAGATTTTTTAAAATTGGGACAAATTTTCATCTGAATCTGATTGGTGATTTAATTCTAAAGCGGAGTTCCTATGATAAACAAATTTTAGTAATCAGTGATATGGAAAATTTAATCCGTTTGGTTCTTTCATCTTGTGTTTTCGATATCGGGCAGATCCTGTTTTCACAAAGAAACAATTCTGTCGAATGCATTGTTAATCAAGACACAATTTTAAAATGTTATATTATGATAAAACTGGTTTATTTATGGTGCTTGTAAATCATAAAATTCATTTGATATTCTAACCAGTCTTCTTTGTATTGGTATGCTGTTATTCAATAAAGATGTGATTACAAAATTTTGATTTCTTGCTTAAATGCTCACTCCAACACGTAACATTTTAAAATCGATTTATACACATCTTTTATTTACGGGTCAAAATGAAAAAAAAGATATTTCAAGAAATGTAAGTACTGATATTTTCAACAATAAGTGTAGTTGTTTTATTACAACTGATATTCATCATTCTCGTAATTCACCAATTGCTTTAAATTATTGACTGTTCAATATAGTTTCAAATTTTATAATAATCACATTACATGTAACCAAAATCTTGTTAATGGGGTATATATTATTTTAAACCTAAATATTGATTTGCTGACTAATGTCAATCATATTTTCACTTTTAATAGGAAACATTCTCAATGATCAAGCTGTTACACAAATTCCCAGGCCAAAATTTGTCAAGTTAGATTCCTATTTGATAATGTAACTGATCGATTCATAATATTGATTAAGTGACAATTTCCCTTCTGCAACACATGAAGGAAGAGCAACATCAGAAATAAACACGACTCTGAATAAATAAACATGCAAATCAAAGAAGTTACAATAAGTTAAATTTTGTTAAAATCAAACTAAAAAAATATTATATTTAAGGATTTAATATTTTCCATAAATTCTCAATTTCAAAATTTACTATCTATACACAAATATATGTAAATTAAAAATAATTTTTTCTTTACTTTCTTGATTACATAATACTTGTTTGACATTCAGATAAAAGTGAGCAAATTTTACTGCAAAATTATCACAAATATATGTAAAACAGATACTTCACATTAAAGTTGTGAAAGTAGATGTTCTGTTTTATCAATAAATTTTAAACGGTTCCTAATAAGATCAGTAATGACTTTTCTTTTCGATTCTAAACAAATATTTGTTCTTTCATTCAAATATTTGAACAAATATTCCAATATCAACTGAGTGTTATAATATTTAAATATTTTAAGAAAATAAAATAATGCATCACTATTTTGGATAAATCATACTTAAAATTTCAAAAATGCGTATGAATTTTTTTTATGATTAACAATATTGTGGTGAATATATACAAGATAATTGTTTTTCACAATATATTTATCATTAAAAGTAAAATTATTATTGTATTTATATAGTGATTGAAATTTTGAAATTATTTCACACAATTCTCAGAAAAAATATTCTTAAATGCACTTAATGTTGCTTTTGTTTCAGTTTCTTAGAAAATACCTATTTAATTTTGTAAAATTAAATAATGAATTTCATATTTCTTTTATAAGTTATATAAAAACAATAGTTTTCATTACAACATCAGTATATTATCTAAAATGCAAACTTCTAAATTTAAAATTTATGTGTGTGAAATGTTACTGCATTTTAATTTTCTTAAGATTTAGAGAAAATAAATAAGAAAGCAAATTTTATCACCAATATAATTTAGAACATCAGTATTCTGCCTACAAAATATTTAATTTAATTTGAATGTATTTAGTTTATGTATAATGTCATCATAATCACTCTTAATGCAGTCCGATATAAGCGGACAATTGTGGGTATCCTGCCAGTCCGGTTCAAGGCAGTCCAAGATGGGCTGAGGTGATCCCTGTTCTTGCTGTCATTTAGGGCAAAGAGGAAACCTCTTACCACTGGTAAATCGGGACAGACGTATGTTGGTCTGCCTGTCCCAAGGGAGAGAAAGGGAAAGTCCTGTTCTTTTGCCTTTATACCAGTTGTGAGGCGGAAATATCAACTTTTGTTTAATTTGGGCCTTTTCCCACGAGGATAACTCTAAACATATGAGATCTGAGGTAGAAGGGACAGAATGATCTAGTCTTCCTTCCTAACATTATCATTATCAACATTGGCACGACAGCCCTTTGTGGGCCTTGGCCTTCTTCAGAAGTCTCTGCCATTCCGCCCCTTTTCTAGAAATCGACCTCCAGTTCTTGACTTTAAGTATGTTGAAGTCTTCTTCCAGGCAGTCCTTCCATCTCTTTTTGGGTCTTCCTCTTGGTCTACTACAGAAAGGGGTGGTGTTGAAGATCTTTATTGGTGTTCTCTCTGTACTCATTCTCATGAGGTGGGCCTGCCAATCTCATTCTAGATAGTTTTATTGATTTAATGATGTCTTCTTCTCCATAGATTTTGTACAGTTCAAAGTTATACCTTTTTCGCCAGGTGTTATTTTCCCTGGACAGCACCAAAAATAGTTCTTAGGACCTTTCTATGTGGAATATTCAATCCATAATAATTTCATATCAATTGAGAAAAGCAAGAGCCTGAGTAACTACAGAAAATAACGATCATATTGAAATTCATTGAAGTATGTTGAAGTCTTCTTCCAGGCAGTCCTTCCATCTCTTTTTAGGTCTTTCTCTTGGTCTACTACAGAAAGGGGACTGTTAACATTAGCTGGTATCCATTGAAAAAGTACTTTGTGCTGGTGAGAGATGAGCTTGACTTTTCGTAGGATAGATAAACTGGTTTTATGTCCTATGTGGGCATTGTTTTTGAGTTGTTGAATTGATTTACGGCTGTCAGATGGAAAGTGAAGTGTACTTGGTGGTATTATTCGTCATAAATTATAAAAAAGAATTGGTTTGATACGAGGTAATCTTGATGTCATATAGAGTGCTAGGTGGTATAACAGTGCTTTTGAGACCGGGAAGAATCAAGCTCCATCCCAATCACTGTTCATCAACAGGAGTTCATTATTGCGTTTCTGCTTTCACATATGTGAGGGTAGGTGATTGGGAGTCTCCTGTGTTTTCTCCCTTGTGACACGTGATATGATTGATTGTTTAAGGAAAGTCCTTAACGAAAGCAATTAATACACGAGACACAAAAGTGCCTTACAGCAGCATTAGATCATTAGGCTATCTATCAAAGCAACATATCCTAATATAGTAAGCACAAAGACAGTTACGTTATTACACTTTTGTAACAATGGAAACATAAAGTTTAAACTAAAATTTTATGTATTTCAAGTCAGGTTGAAATGTTTCTAAATCCTGATCAAAAGCAATCGTAAAATGTTTTCAATTAAAATTTCGGTAGAACTGGATTATCAGTACTTTAGGAATCATTTAAAATTATATTAACTGCTCTAAATATGGCCATTATCAATCTATTATGGTCATAGATAGTATGTCATTTTATTTAAGCGCATAAAGAATTTTGTGCCACACTGTTATTGTTAGAGGTGATTGGTGATATTTATTTGAGTATTGTACCACCAGGTTTACTGCTGAATGGTTAGCTTCTGGTTTTTAGTTTAATAAAACGTGGTTTCGATTCCCGTTTGTGGCATGGATGTTGATAGCGATTCAGAATTCATTTCAAAACTGTAAGTGGTAAGTCGAATTAGCTTTCCTGAGTAAAAAGTTACTTAAGAGAGAAAAGCTCATTCCCTTCAATTACAAAGTTCATTATATTATTTTCATAAATTTACTTTTGTCTTTGCTCTGTTTGTGTCTTGTTCTCGTAACTACTATATTTTTCTATCATCTATTGAACTTAATTCAGTCTATAGATTAATAATTTTAAATTATATTAAAGTGATAACTTCTGAGCTGATTAGCTACTGAATTGACACTTTTCTCTCTAAACTTTTAGATCATATCACTCAGATAAATGGTTACTATGTACAGACCATTCCAACAGGATAGATCCTCAATAGAACTAAACTAAAATTGTGGCACTACAGACTATGTGAGCCAAGGTTTACACTGCCCATACCTGTTTTCCTGGCCAAGGATTTCGGGGTGCTAAAATTATGTCTCGTTTAGGTGGTCACCTTTACTCGAAACTCCCAGTGTTTACTTCCCAAACATGCTTGATACTCAGTTTATCGACCCGTTGAAGAGATGAAAGTCTTACTAGAACAATCGTATAAAAAGGATTAAATGAAATTGGTTTATCTATGATAGCAATTTCATCACGACATGAATTTTTTCATGATCAGTCTAAGTATTTAATAAATTTTGACTATACTATGCTTACTAACTATTCTTAAAAATTACTTCACTATTTCTTAAATACACTACTTATTATTATAAAAAAGACACTACTCTGAATGAAAAATTAAATAAAAAATTACTTAACTTATATTTCAAGTTTATGAAAGAAAAACTTGAAATAAATTTTTTAAACATAATAAATTACTGTCATGTTTAAATATTTGATCATATATTTAAAATTAGTTCTTTTCCTACAAATTTTGAAGTGCAAGTTTAAGTGTGATAATAGTGTATTCAATATTTATTTCATATTAATTTTGAATTTCAAAGGATTTTTTTCGGTTTATTCTTTGTAACAATTAATGATTTTACTTTCTTATCCTGTGGATACACCTGGTCCCACATATCCCAGTCTCATCGTGTCATTTATTTATAATAGAGAGATGTAATTGAGCCTTATATAATTTCACTTTATTTATTTAGTTGTAAAAGAGTGCATCACAAATTACAAAGGGAGCTTTAATTCAACTAATCTTACACACTTAAGCATTATTTTTTACATTTAAGTATCTTTTTATAAATTATTTGATTTTTATGATTTTTGTATTGATTCATAAAGACTTTTGGTTTAGCAATTTGTAATGCAAAAAAAATTATTAACTTTACATTCTGGTGATCTTAATAAAATTTAGCAGATTTCCGATCATTGTTGAACATTGTTGTTTTCAAAATAATTTTCGAAATCACTTATCAAAAATATTTTTATATATTATTCATAAAATTTTACATTGGTCCATTGGAAATAAAATATTTTGTAAAAGTATTCACTTGTTAAATTTGCATTTTCTCAAGATGAAAGTATTTATCTATGAAAGATTCTACCTTTAAAAATGAATTTTATAATATCATAACTACGAACAAGACTTTCAAGAAGTTCTTAAACATATTTAAAATTTATATTTAATCGATACAATATTATAGCATAGTTGAAAAACTAATAGTGTCTAATACCCATATATTTATTTTTAATAAATGAGCTAACTTCACCTATTTCAATAAAAGAGCTAACCTAAAAAGATTTCTTCTTCTCAAGCTTGTATGCTTACTTTTCAGATGATGTGTTAAGTTTCTTTTTCTTTTCTAATGTGTGTGTTGCACAATTATTTACCTTTTTTAAACCTGTATAGTTTTTTCCTAATATTTTCATACATTTTTCGATAGTTAATTAGTAAATAATCAGGAATTAAAAATGAGATTTTGATCTCACACTCAATTCCTGCGAATTTATCGATAAAAAAATTCTACACTTATACCAAATTTATACAAGAACATGTATACAAAAGTAAAGTGCTTATATAATATATAATTGTAGCAAATGTATATTATATAAGTACTTTAACATTGTACAAATGTTCTTGTTTGAATTTTGTATAAGTGTAGAATCTTCTTTATCGATAAATTCTCAGGAGTTAAGTTTGAAATCAAAATCTCATTGATAATTCCTCTGATAATTTACCTATTAACTAAAAAAATGTATTAAAAAATGATTGTAAAAATGTATTAAAATTATAAAAAAATGTATTAAACTATAGTTGTAGCAAATATTGTTTACAGAATATCCAGAATGTGGTATAAATCTTTCGAAGTGAAGCAAATAAATTAGTTGGTGTAAAATTTAAGTTACACAAATTTGTTAGTTAAAATCAAAGCGAATTTTTCAAATAAAAATGTTTCTCTAACTTTAAGAAAAAAAAGCTTGAAAGAGCAAAGAGCAAAGTATGAAAATATAAATTCTTAAGCCGAAATTATTTATTGTTGAATATTCTTTTCTAAATGATGACACTGTGTTATACTTAAGTACATCTAAATGAGTCACTCTGTAAATTTATAAAAAATATTTTTTCACCACTCAAAGCAAATTAAATTTCAGTTTTTTTTTTTTTTTTTTTTTTTTTTTTTGTAATTTAGTAATTTACAACTTGTGACTAACTTCGAAACAAAAATAAAATGTTGCTCTTTCGCTAACTAAAACTCAGACGCGTGTTACCAGCGCAACTGAAGCCCCGAGGCAGAGCAAACGTATACAAAACCATGGGAAACAAGTCATATGGAAAAGTTTTAGGAGTCGCCAAAAATGCTTCCCAACTCCTCTTCGGCCATTTAGGCGTTTTAGTGTCGAGAAATTTGCGTGATAGTCTATACTTCTTGGGACACGCAGGTCCGTATATTATGGCATCTGTCCTGTTTTATAGCCGAGGAAGATATCTCTGTTCGAATACATTTAGCCAGGTTCCCGATAGTACATTGACAGAATTTATGTTTTCGAATTCACTGGCTCCGATGGTAAATCATAAGTTGGAACTCAGAGATATCGAAGCATGCTTTTGTCTCTTATTGACCTCTGATGTTCCTATGGAAATTTTCTGATGATTCCTATGCATAAATTTTTTACCCCTATAAGAAGAATTGAGTCGTAGAAACATGAAACGAAAATATGCGCACACCGTATATTTTTGGTGTAAGATTTCCCGAAGTGAAACGATTTTGTTATATAAAAGATTACAAATTTAGAGAACTGTTTGCTCGTTTGGCATGCATTAGATATAAATAAATACATTTTAAAAAAGCCACACACACACGCACAAAACTATGCGCTGTATAATTTTCAAAAATCATTAGAAAATCTGTTTTTTTGATAATATAATTTTATGACGTATGAGACATGCGATAATGAAATGTTATATACGGCAAATGTAAAATTAAAAATAACTGTAAAAAATAAGTGCCAACTATTTGAAATGTAACTATATGAAAACACTGGGATAAATGTTTAAATTAAGTTTCTAAATACATTCTAACATGAATTAAAATTTTTGCATCGCAGAAATTAAATACATTAAATAGATACTGTAATAATTTTATAACACTAATCATGTTAGAAATATGCATTCAAATTATATCAACTTAAAATATTCCTGATATATTATTTTATTTTACATAATATATATATATATATATATATATATATATATATATATATATATATATATATATATATATATATATATATATATATATATATATATGCATGTATATACACTACTGGCTATTAAAATTGCTACACCAAGAAGGAATGCAAATAACAGAATAATATTTATTGGACACATACATTATAGTGGAAAGAACAAGTGATTAGATTTACAGGAAATTAGAATATATAGATCTTGAGAAATCAGTACCCAGAGTAGCCACCTCTGGCTGCAATAACAGCATTTATCCGCCTAGGAATGGAGTCAAACAGAGATTGTATGGCATGTACGGGGATCTCAGTCCATGCAGCTTCAACACTATGCCACAGTTCATCGACAGTAGTAAATGGTGAGTGATGGCGTGCCAATCGCTCGGCAACCATTGACCAGACGTTCTCAATTGGTGACAGATCAGGAGAACGTGCTGGCCAGGGTAACAGTCGAACCTGTTCTATATCAAGGAAGTTCAGAACAGTACGGGCAACATGTGGTCGTGCATTATCCTGTTGAAACAAAGCATTAGGGAAGCCTCGAAGATAGGGCAAAGCCACGGGCCTTAACACATCGGAAATGTAACGGTTGCTGTTCAAAGTGCCGGTAATGCGAACAAGAGGTGATCAAAACGTGTATCCAATGTCACCCACCCCATACCATCACTCCAGCAGATGGGCCAGTATGGCGATGTCCAATCAAGCTGGCAACGCGCGTTCTCCACGATGCCTCCAAACACGGATGCGGCCATCATGGTCCTGTATACAGAACCGAGATTCATCTGTAAAGATGACGTGATGCCATTCCCGCGTCCAGGTTCGTCGCTGATCACACTATTGAAGGCGTTCCTGTCTGTGACGCAGCGTCAATGGCATCCGAAGCCATGGTCGCCGTGCAGACAATCCATGCTGCTTGAAACGTCGTCGAACTGTTCAAGCAGAAACTTGTTGCCTTGCTAATGACTCCATTTCTCGACTCAGGGTTCGTGACGTGGCTGTACGATCCCTTGTGACCATGCGGATAAGATGTCTGTCTTCTCTTCTGTTAATGATGTGGTGTCGCTGAGATCCTGCATGACGTTCCGTATGATTGTCCTGAACCCATCGATTCCATATTCTGCTAACAATCATGAGGTCTCGACCGACGTGAGCAGCAATATTGCGGTACTATAAACCGCAATTCTTGTAGGCTATTATCCTTCCTCGATCAAAGTCAGACACATGCTGATAGGCATTTCTTCTTCTTACACGAGGCATTACAACAATTTTCTTTGCCGAAAACAACGTTGAAACGGAAATTGAGTATGAGAAAACTGCTGTCAAATCTCTTGTTTTATACACATTGTAGATGTCGCTACTGTCGCCTGCTTTGTATGAATGCGCTGAAAATCTAATCATTTGCATATCACAGCAAGTTCTACCTGTCATGCAAATTTCCCGTGTGTGGTGTGCCGCTTTCCTGGTGTAGCAAATTTAATGGCCAGTAGTGTATGTATACATATACATAAACACACACACATACACATATATATATAAGAAACTATTACAAGAATCAAACATACAATTTTTGAAAGAATTTTGTGAGAAATTATTCCTTTAAAGAAATTTGTGTTAGAAAATGTTATTTTATACACTGATTCCTTGACACAAAATTCGAATATAAAGTATCTATAATGTATTTGTTAATGTTATACTGTAAAGCATAAAATCACTAAACATTTATATAATTGAAATAATAGATAAAAGTTTTTTACAAATTAATTAATATATAACGTTCTCAATATGCTCTTTTTGTAAACAAAGTGAAATTTATATTTTCAAGGAAATGCTTAATATTTAATAGATGACAAGAAAATGTGAAACTGTTTAAATTAATAGTTTATTTTATATACCTATTATATTATACAAGGTATATCTTAAATATAATAAAAATGATTAGTTCTTTTATTTTCGACTTCTTTTATTACGAGAGAACTTTGTTGGGATAAGCAGTCCTATTTGGACTCACCGCTTGGCGAGAGAGCTAGGGAAATACATTTTTCTGCAAACATTTTTCTCCCCACCAAAATCGCCAGATGTCACGTGATTACAGAATTTGAAAATTGTGTATTCGAATATTTCTTTTCAATAATTTTTATTTTTGCGATTTTATAAATTCGAATATCACGATATGTCGAACTATCACGTATTTGTTTTCATTTACATTTTTATGCTATTTTAATAAAATTCGAATTTTGCATATTTGTAACTTCGAATATTTTTTATTATTTACATATAATTATACGATTTTTATATGATTTCAAATATCACAGTTTTAAATTTTAATTTTTAAAGCATGTCACATCAATGCAAAATGCAAAAAAACATAATTTTATCCTTTTAATGAGGATTTATATTATGAAATATGAAGAAAACGTAGAAAAGCAATGATGTTTATGCATGAAAAAAGTATATATATATATATATATATATATATATATATATATATATATATATATATATATATATATATATATATATATATATATATTAAGAATTTGGTTCAATTAATCATGCAATACAGCTCTAACAATAATGTGAATAACGTTGGATCTTTTGTAATATCTTTGGCTTTATTTAATGGGTCAATGGCACACACACTTTAAAAAAATCTTCTTATAAAGCTCCTGGACAGGCATCAACAACTTGGCAATAAAGCTAAATGACTAACGAAAATGACGTTTCTAAATTTAGTTTTTAAAATTATTTTTATTTTTTTATAACTCTTACTTCAAAGTCGCAAATAAAAAAAACTTACGTTTTCCAACTTTTTTATAATTTATAATTAATAATTTAAATAATAAATGTACTTACTTTACTTCCTTTTCTTGATATCCCAACACTTAAGTTCATAAATATTTGAAACATCCTTTTAAGAATTTACAAAATGCTTCGTCATTCATGGAATGGTTGGAGGACCTACGCCACATGTCCTCCCCAAAGTGTGAGTCAAACTCGTTCTCAAAGTGGATAGAATGATTCCGGAAATGTCTTTTGATGGCTGACCATTTTCCCTCTTCTGTGAGTAAGTATAAGCACCAGTATTTTAATCGCTGAATGTCAGATTGTGGTTCACGTTTTTCTACCACACGAAAAAAGCATCTATTCGTTACCGTGTTAAGTCTACCAAACACCCCATTGACAAGCTTTCCTCTTCCATATTTCATTTTTACAAACTTACTCTTATTCATTTCAACATTTCTATCTTTTTCGCCAATCTACAATTTTTTCTCGTCATAAAAGTCATGCAAATCTTTCGACAAAACACACACTAATCAACCATGGTATTTTTGCTCACTTTTGCTTCATTCATATATCTTCCAAATCAAAACCTTGTTATCCTTAATACGCCATACATACTTAAATGGCTTTTTTCAAACCAGAATCCTTTCCTTATACCACGACAAACAACATGCGATTCTGCATCTTTCTTTTACGATATTTCAAATTCGAATCCATTCGTAGAATCCTTTCATCCACTTAAAAGCATACTCTCACATCATTTTGGACATTCATACAATTTAGAAGTTAAATTAACTTTCATACACCATTTAATCACATATTCTTTACATCTTGCATTCAGTAACGTGAAATCTCGGCTGTGTGTTTGCTCCTGATACTGGACAACGACTCAATATAATACAAAAGATAAGAAAAAAAATGTATTTAAAAAAAAACTAAAAAAAACGTGTCTTTATATTTTAAAACCAAACGATAGTGTAAAATATAAATATTGTAATAATTTTTATGTTCTTATCAATCGCTTCGAATGAAAATTTTTAAAAATTAAATATTTCATTTTAAAAAATAAAATATTTTTACAACTCATTCCTAATTAATTAATTAATTTTAAAATATTTGGCTGATAAATATTGAAATGTTATTATTTTCCACTGAAATTTCCAAAAAAATAATTTAATTTTCATCAGTTTAATTTTTTTCACTTAAAATATCGTTTTAATATAGTTTGATAGAAAACATTTTCGTCTGCTGATTATTTTTAAAAATGTCACGCAATAGTGGTTGACATAGAATCACAATCAATAAAGGTGCAGTTTCATAATCGTTATATTAAATACAACTATATAGGCATTTTAAATTCGTTGTATTAAAGAATCAGTTTGGCTTCGTTTTCTACTGATTTGACTCCACATTTCATCCTTGGTGATATAGTGGTTGCAAATAAGATTCAATCAATAGGATTTTAACCTGGTAACAATTACAGTAAATTTTTATAAAAACAATTTATATTTAATAATACTTTTATTCTGGTTTGATAATTTAATGTGACATTTTCAATGTAGCTTTGGGGTGTATTGGCATCTTTAAGACTACGGTCTTGAGCAAATGCAGAAAAGTCACACTTTGTGCCAATGTGGTTAACACCCCATGAAGAAACTGGCCATGTTGGTACTTCGTTTCATTTTCCTTTTATTCTATGTTTCTTTTTTGAAATTTTAAATTATCTATTGAACATATTTTCCATCTGTTTACTATGTTTCGTATTTGCAATGTATTATTGCCCATTTAATATTTGATTATTATTCTTCATTTGGTATTTGATTAATTTTATAAATTTATTATTATTCTCCATTTGGTTTTTGACTAATTTTATAAAAATTTACTATTAATTACGTTTTAGTAATTCTGTGTAAACTAATTTTGCGTTGAATGTATTGCTAAACATAAGAATTTAATATCTATTCTTGTATTTTTCAATTTTTGCCTATGATATTTCCAATCATGCTTTATATATATATATAATTAATGGATATATATATATATATATATATATATATATATATATATATATATATATATATATATATATATATATATATATATATATATATATATATATATAACGGAACACCTCATCCTATTCATAGTTCTCTAAAACGCTCTCTTTGGTTAAAAGTGCCTATTTTAATTCTCATTTATGATATTTGTAAGGGAATTTCTAATGAATTTTATATTTATATAAAGAAAACTACATGAATAGAGATAACATAAATTTTCTGCAGTTTTAAGACTCAAGGTGGGCGATGATCTGTGCATTGAAATTATTGATAGTACGGAATGTTGGAGTTATTTTTAGTTTTAATATCTTCCATTCCCTTTAATCCATGATAACTGTCACAATCTATTTAAGTCTTCTACATGTAATTATTACTTGCACTTTTGCGTTAACAAATTTGAATGAATCTACTGTTATCATTTGCAGAAAATTTGGAAACCCTAATCTCAGGTGTTAACATTCATTAGGGAAGTAGCCATAAGCACTTTAATGTAGCCAGTGTCATCTGCATTAATATCAATCTGAAACAAAATGGGTAACTTCTGGTAAGAAATGCAAGTTATTTCGAACTTAAAAATAATCCTGCTTTACTCTGTATGCTGATGATCGTTGCCACCATATAGAGGAAGAAAGAAGTCAGTAGTTTAATACATCGTTTGTTAAAGTTGCCATCAGAATATTTATAACTTTAAGAAGCGATTTTTCGTTTGAATCTGTCACTTTTATTCGAACTGTTTCTCTGGATACTCGCAGGCTTAATGACATTTGCAGCTGATTGTATTGCCTGTGCTGCCTATGATTTTCCATTTATCAGCAGGATTAATTTGCAAGATATGGCATTTACCATTTAACAGTGTTTACTAGAATATAATGCCTTTTGACAATAGTTTATAGTTTTTCATGAACTCATAATGGCCATTAAAATCAAAAGTAAGTATAATTTAGAATTCGTAAAATCAAATCGTAGTAAAACAGAAAAATAAGCATTAAATCTTAAAACTATTTTTTATATCTAATTATCCTCTTTATTTAAAAACTTAATTTTCTTAACAAAAATTTTATTTAGCATGCCCTGTATAAAAAGCGATTAAAATAAAATCCATAATTAAAAACAATTCTTAGTTTCATTTCATTGATGAAAAATCAGGAAAAGTAAAAACTTTTTTATTTTTTGTGTGTTTCAAAATTATAATTTTAAAAACACATTTTTCCATTGTTTCATTGTAACAAAGGATTTTATTATTTGAAAATTAACTTTTATTTTCATTCATTCTGTTATCAATCATTTAATCATCCAATATTTTTTACGCATAAATTTTATCTGAGTCCATATTCAAAAAATCCTAAATTGAAATTTCAGGAGGCAATGTAGGAAGGGGTTGTTGCAGTCCAGGTTGAGTAACTCATCTTCACTCAAGTCGTTTGGAAAATGTTCATAAGTTTCTTCAATTACTGTGATTTCTTTAATATGTCTTCATGTCAAAATTATCTAGATATCGATTTCTCTGTAACTCCTGTCCAAGCATAGACAGGCAAGTCCATTTTGCGTGGAATGCCATCTTCATATGATGATTCCAAGCCATGGAACATCAATTATGTCTCATCAATGCAGACAGGGTGATTACCAAGACTATTTCCAGACTTAGAACCTAACACTTCTATGGAAAGACTATTAATACTGTCGGCACCAGATCTTAGAAATCATGCAGGAATTGCTTTGGGGAAGAGCTCACCCGGGAACATATTTTCAACTTCCCAGCCATCATAAGAAGTTTACAGGCTACTGACGAATTTCTCATTCAGAGAAAGCTCTATAATGATAAAATTTTACACATTGCCAGGCCGTGATTTCGGTACATGAAATTATTTGAGTTGGCTTCAAATTGGCACGATACCAAACCAAGCCATGGTCACTTTTTACAAAAGTAGCTTATGATATATTCACTTGAACCATTGATTATATTTTACTTAATGAGCTGTGATGTGGGAGTCAGATAAGATGGTAGAAATTCCACACACGAATTAGTTTTAAAGAAATCCTTGATTTCACCCTCAGAATGTAGTTATTTACCCAAAATTAGAGAAAGGTTTAAGATTCTCGAGTAATAAAGTTTATTCAAATATCACAACAGGTGTATTCAAATATTACCCAAAATTATTCAAATATCACAACAGTAATAAAGTTTATTCAAATATCATACAGGACAAAAGATAATCGCAAACAAAAAGTGCATGAAAATGAAATCACAAAAAAACAGATTTTTTAAAATTTTTGTTTATAAATGGGACTACGTGAGAGACCAGTAAATTATTCGTAAAATCATGAATGCTCGTAACCTAGAAGTTTATGAGCAGAGTATCTACTGTATAATCTGCTAAGCCACCAGACCTTTCTTTGGTGACATGGGATCTATTAAAATACAATTTCAGACATTACAGAATAGAATACAAACTACATTTTTAAGTTTCATGGTCTTTATTTAATTTATTCTAAATGTATACATTATTTAAAACAAAATTTATTTCAATATGATTGTTGAAAATATTTTCAATTTAAATTCTTCTCCTATAATTATTTTATTTCATCATTACAATATTTAGCATTTCAATTTGTTTCTTTTTTTTAAATTCCAATTTATTTACTTTATTTACTATACCAATTTTTAATTTCATTTATAATAACATTTTTATTTATTTCCATATAATTTTCAAATTCAATTTACTGCCAAAGCTGGTGTCAACTTGGGTTTACCGCTACCTGTTGGCATAAATGCCTGTAAGGATTCAGAAGGTCTTGGACTTAAGGAGTTCTGAAGGAACTATATCTCTTATGTAAAAATATATAATCTTAGAATAATATTCGCGAACCAGAGTAGTATAAATTTACAAAAGAATTAGAACAATCTATATGTATCATGTATCAACGAAACATAGATGTACAGTGTTCGCCACTTCCCACTTCATATTTTGCGGCTTCAGTACTTCGCGGATTTTTCCAAAATGTTCAAAAATTTTTAATTTGCCAATTTTAATTGTTTTAAAAGTTATTAAATTGTATCTTATAATTTATAGTTATTCTTTTGCAAATGTGTCTTTATTAACATTAGAATTCGTGTTCTGATTCTTCTGGAATTTTCGTTAGAATTCGTATTCCGGTTTTGTTACAATTCGTATTTACTTTCGAAGTTCCCATATTTCCCTTATTCGTATTCTTTTCCAAAATTACTGTTCTAATTTTTTTCATTTTTTAAAAAAAAAAATCTTATTATCTCAAAAATATATATATTTATGCTTTTTATTGATCAGGTTTAAATTTAATATTTAGATATGTAAAGTTCTTCGAGAACGAATTTATTACGCCACAATTACAACATCTTCACGCTGCATTACGTCAGAATTACTTCATCTTGGTAGCAATTCGTCGTCGCCAAAAAAATTCAGAATTTGAGACCCTGAAGAATCTGCAACAATTGTGCAACATATCAAGAGCGATGCAACAATTTACACAAGATATTGCTGACAATGTGGTTCGAGCTGATGAGTTCAGCAGTCGCATTGACGGGGTTATGTCTTTATACAGAGAATTTTGAAGGAAAAGAAAAAACAAAGACAGCAACTAGCCATCACCATGTTTTTCTCCAAGGTAAAGCCACCTGCTGTACCGTCAGCGCCTCCAGCATAAGAGTTTTCGAGTGAGCCTAAAACTTCTACGAGTCACACACACAAATAAGAGCCTCTTTTCCACCACCAACACAAGACTCTTCATCTCTCTCAAAAAGCAATGTGTACTAATGTTTTTTACTGTATAAGGTTTTGTAATTAACCTTATTAATAAGCACTAACACGCTGAAGTAAATATGTACATTGTTGTAATTTTTGTCTTAAGTGTGTAATGTATAAATTATTATATATAAGTATAAATATATATAAATATTATACATAAGTGTAAATTATTACATTTAAAACATTCGTGTACCTGCATACCGAAAATTCCTAGGGACAAATCCTATTTCGCGGTTTTTCAGTTTACGCGGAAGGTTCTGGTCCCCATTAACCGCTAAAAACGAAGGATCACTGTACACATTTGAAGATGTTTTTTGATATGAAGATAAATATAAGTCTTTGTAAGTTTAAAGAAATGTATAAAATTGAATTTTAAGTTAAGTCTGAATAGCCAAGATATAAACTAAATAAACACATAACAATATTTTTTAGTATAAATTAAAATCAGAAAACATTTTATTTACGCAGAAAAAATTATTTTTGAGTCTCATTATGTCTTATTGTGTTACAAATTTGAACACACACTGTAAAAAGAACACAGTTTGGACTGCATTTAAAACTGAATCCAAAATACATAAGGTTTTTCAAAATTGCATAAGTTGCGGTGACTATGAAACTGCAGGTCCAACCTGGCATTCTCATTCAAGATCACCAACTTGGCATTTGCATCACCGCATATTGAGACTTGACCAGGTTGAATGGGCAAGTTAAGTTAAGCCATCCCAAGCTTAACTGCGCTCTCTGATCTAACTGGTAGAACCCAACCCAGGGTTAAATACAAGAAAGCATGCTGTTGCAATAACAACTGACAAGTTTGCAATAACGGTGATCTGAGAAGTGTAACGCATACATTCTTGCATATACTACGATGTTCATTTCAAATTTAATATTTGATATGTTAGTATTGTATTATGATCTTTTCTTAAGGAACGCGTGTAATAAGTTGTCGGCGATAATCCTAAACTAATCTTTGCCAAATTATAAAATTGGAAACATGGATGATGTGATAAAAAAAAGAAGTCACGAAGGACTTAACTGAACGACGACATGCCCTGAATCTCTGAAACCATGGTATATCGTGCCAAGAAACAAGAGTTCTGTGTAAGTTGGACGAAGAATAAAGTCAAAAGACGAGTTAACCAAATGAAGCTAAAAGCGACTGATTTATTTGATTTTAGATCTAAGATAAAAGTCTCTTTATAAAATTCTTTTTTCCAGATCATTTTTGTTGCTCGTTATTTTTTTATGTATTTGTAGTATCATCTGACTGTTCAGCCAAATCCAGAGTAATCGAATGTAGTTGCTAAACTCTTCAATGGCTGACACCACTAATTCGTGGTGCTTGGAAAAAGCTTGTAAGAATAGAGAGAACTTTCCTTGCCGGAGCTAGTTTGCGGCAAGATAGAATGTTGAAATGACATTGATTTTGATAACAACCAGACGGTTGGTCTCTTAAATTAAAATTCCATTTTAACACTTATTTGTAACTTAATGGTCATTTTTTTTATTTGAAACAAGAGAAAAATCAAGCACATGGAAAGGACATTAGGAAATCTAAACATGTCTATTATATAGGGTTTCAAATTAGTCTTGCTAATTAAAGGAGATGAACTCCTTCCTCGATCGAATTTTTGCATTCTAAAAGGAAGGGTATCGTAGTAAAATCTGCTCCCTCAAACAATAACGGCAACAAGTATGCTTGAGTTTGGTTATTTGGGCCGCCTTCAAATCATAATAGATAGAATCAATAAAACTAAGGTTGTGTTTATCCAGATATGCTATATATTTCAATCAATGATTCTTTTCTTAAAGACCATGTGTACTGTCGGCTTCACAAGAAAAACTAGACAAAGTACCGACATTGCACTTAGAAATTATTTCTTTAAATTTATCACATTTCCCATATTTCGAATTCTTATTCATTAAAATATGAATTCTAAATGCAATAAATGGATCGAATTTATTTGAATGTTTGCAACTCTCCATTACATTTGATTTTATTTTTTGACGTTATTATGAATGAGACGAAGTCACGCTTAATTTCCAGAAAAATAAATGTTTTATTAACTATTACTTCTCGCAGGCAACTGCAATAAACAAAGCCATTAAATGTGATTAAAAATTTAATACCTTCTCGGATTAATATTTAATAATTCTTGTGTTTATATCCTCTGGGGAGATGTCAATTTCAAACAAATCTCTGTTAAGGAACCATGAGCACTCATTGGTTGGAAACTTTTTTTCAGATTATGAGTGTCTTTCCGCTTCCATGGTAACGTAAATCAGAATAGGGGATTTAAGAGAAGATACTGCATTTATTTGTGTCCTTTTATTTCACTTCTGAAGAATGAATATGCGAATATTGGTAATCTGTATCATAGTTTATGTAGCATTCTTGTGCCTTCTGGCTAAAGTTGGTAAGACTGATTTTAATATTTTATTTATTTAAACATCATTTCAATGCTAGACTGTTATGAAATAGGCTGTTAAAATAATTTCAATAAAACTAAATACTTTTAAATGTAATAACTATTAAGCTCATTATAATTAAATATTATATATATTCATATACTTTACATTTCATAAAATACAAGTGTAAATACAACTTTTAATTATATTTTGGTTATGTGAATGTAATGTGTAATTTCTTTAGTAAGAGAGTTTTTTTTAATTAAGATTCAAAAATGTAAAAATAGGTAGATAAAAAGAATATACATTTATGCTTACTTTCATTAGTGTTCGTTCAACAGAAAAAAAATTTAATTTAAAAGAGTAGATTATCACAAATTATATACCTTTAAAATATGTATGTGTGTGTCTGTACAATGGAATATTTAGATATGTTTGAAACATTTCAAAATATGAAGTATGCAGTAAAAGACAATATAAAAATAAAATAATTAAAATCAAAAGCTTTTTGAAACTTTTAAAAAGGGGAAGCAAAGTATGTGAAAAATCATCTAGATGAATATTCTTGTATTCGTTTCATAAATAATGCTATCTTTCATTGATTTTAATATTATGATGAAATAGTTATTTCTCTTATTTATTTCGGAATTAAGGAAATTTCATTATTATTGAAACATTAAACCGAGATTTTTAATATTTTTTTTATGTCTTCATAAGCAAATAAAATTATATTACATCTAATTTTGCTTTTGGTATTACCTGTATAAAACTGCCTGTATATGTTATATCCTACGAGACACATGTAATTTTTGGTAGGCTATAACATATGCCTGTATGAAACTTTTATAAAACTTAAAAGATAAGTTTATAGTTGTGAGAAAGAAAAACTTAATAACTAGTCACGAATTTCGCAGAGACGAAGAATATTCTTTTTTTACTTTTATTTTTTTCTTGTCCAAAAAGTTCTGTTCTTAAAATTTTCGTTTCTCATTCTAGTTTTATAATTTTAGTTAAGTGCTCTTGTTTCTTAGATATTTTTTAAGACTTCTATCTTTGTAGTTATTTGTTTTACTATTTTAAACTGATTCGTAGAACCACATTATTATAGAATAGAGTAGACACAGCTGCAAATAATCCAATTCATATACTTTTGAATAGTGGTAGCGCTGCAATGAATCCAATTCATATACTTCTGTAGTAGTATCCAATGGCAGTAATCCAATTGTAATAGTAAGAATCCTATTCTAATTCATCCAATTCATATATTTTTGAATTGAAGGTTTATAGTATAACGTTTTCAACTACTGCCTCGGCATTGTCTTAGATGAACAACAGGAAAATTTTTGTTTGATTAAAAAAATTGACGAAACGTGAGAGACAGTGCAAATACTAATTTTTCAATCAAAAATATGCACCTTTATAAAATAACTTTTGTAAATGAATTCCATTTCAACATTTTTTGCCTGGCATAAAATATGTATGTTTAAAATCAAACATCGAGTCCGAAAATTTCATTTGGTATCTCTTATGTAATAAACAAAAGGAATATTTCATTTTATGCCAGCCAAAAAATGCTGAAATGGAATTCATTTACAAAAGTTATTTTATAAAGGTGCATTTTTGATTGATTAAAATCAGTATTTCAGGAAATGTATGGCATCTTAAGAAGGTAGAAATTTTTATTTCTAAAGTACAAAGACCTGTATAATGAGCCTAAATGGAAAGTAAACTTGCTTGTTATGACTCTAAAAACTTAGTAAGAAAATAATATTTCGTTTCTCACATAAGAATGATTCTAAGCATAAACATTTCATTTGAAATTTATGCATTGCTGAAAAGTATTTTAAGGATATTTATGAATGTTAATGACCCTAAATGAAAAATATATGAGTTTGATTTTTATAAACGAATGATTTCTTACGTAAAGAAGCTTGAAAAGTATTGTTAGCAAGTATTAGCATATTTTTGCTACAGACGATATGACCATCTACAATAAAACTTTTCTTATATTGTCACATCAATTTAATTAAATCATTTAAACTAGTAAAAATAAATCTTAAACTTTTTACTATGTATATGTAGCTGTTATTAAAAAATTACGTGATACAATAGTGGTCTATCAATTCTTTGGAAGCATCGTAGGGGATAAACCACTTCAATGCAATATGTATCTTGTCAACTCACATAATCTGCAATGTTCTCATTAACAGAAAAAATTAATTAGCTTCAGATAATTAACAGAATTTTAAAAAAATTGAGAAGCGATTATGGATTATGATAGAATATAAAAATATAAGTATGCTTTTAATTATTTTTTTCAAAAAAGTATCTTATTGAGAATTATAAAACTTATGTATTTAATAAAGAAAACATAATTTCTTCATTAAAGAATAAAAATTACGTCTTTTACATTAAAATTAATTTGTTTCACGTTTAGCATCCCGTGAACTTAAATCACAGGCACTTTTCTTAAATATTGATCGCAATGGCTTGATAGGTTAAGACATCGTTATCGGAAGGTTGTGTGTTCGAATACCGACCCTACCGAAGATCCTTCATGTTCACTAATAGGGTTTAGTGCATAGAGCTATTTCTATCTCTATGAGTTGGTGTACGTAAACTCTACGTAAAAAACTAATACGTAAATCCGTCATGTTCACTTAGAGGGTTTAGTGCATAGAGCTATTTCTATCTCTATGAGTTGGTGTACGTAAACTCTACGTAAAAAACTAATACGTAAATCCGTCATGTTCACTTATAGGGCTTAGGGCATAGAGCTATTTCTATCTCTATGAGTTGGTGTACGTAAACTCTACGTAAAAAACTAATACGTAAATCCGTCATGTTCACTAATAGGATTTAGTGCATAGAGCTATTTCTATCTCTATGAGTTGGTGTACGTAAACTCTACGTAAAAAACTAATGCGTAAATCCGTCATGTTCACTAATAGGGTTTAGTGCATAGAGCTATTTCTATCTCTATGAGTTGGTGTACGTAAACTGTATCGTGGTCGCAATGTCCTCCCTGGGAAAAGTTACCTTTGGAGGTGGCAGGCCAAATCTTGGAAATCTTCTGTTTGGTCCCTGCTTCTAAATTACGTAGACCTATTTGTTTGTTTCGTAGTTATGATACTACGCCCATGAGTGCCCTATTATATAAAGTACCATTGATTCCACCTCTTATAGTGCTGAAAGGGGTAAGATCTATCAGGTGGACATTGTATAAAAAAATTCTTATATACGAAGATATCTGATTGCGAGTAATCATTCTATTAGGCATTCATTTATGTTGAACTTCATATGATATAATTCTGAATGGAACACCGACCCACCCGAAGGTATGCGATGAGTGAACGTCGTTGCGTAATCCAGTCAAGAAATGCACCACAAGGCCGAAGCCAAGGTTCAGGTGGTCGCAAAGGTCAAATGACCGAAAGAACTCCTAGCAAGTGGTGGGGTGACCCAAACCACTATAAAAAAAAGCTCAAAATCATGGGGCAAGAGAGACGTTCATTGGAACTCGCTCTGACTGGAAGAGGGAGGACAATTTGGCCTATAATAATTAAATACAGACAAGGTTACAAAACAGTATGGTACAACGATATGGTTATCAAAATTTATTTCTGACATTCAGATTGAATTTCGTATTATTTTAAATAGGTAAAATGTTTTCAAGCTGTCTGAAATTCGGCACATCTCCAATTTCTGCAATACACTGCCTGACATTGAAAATGCAAAACTAAGAAGGAGTTGCCAGAAAGTAGCGAAACTCGGCAAACAGAGAGAGAGACAGCAAAGAACAATAAGTGATCTGTATTTTGAAATGATAAGCATAATACAGAGAAAGAACAGGATCGGGTCACTAGGTTGTAGGACTACCGTAGACAGTAATACACGAAGCAACAAGTCTAGGCATAGATTCAATGACAGTTCAGATGTCACCCTCAAGAATGGCTATCTATTCCTTGTCAGCCATTTGCCAAAATGAGTCTTATGAAAGAGGCAGAGACAGGGTCTGCAAATGGTGCCCAATCATATACTAAACGTGTTCGATTGCTGAGAGATCTGGTGAGCTTCGTGGCCAGGAAGCAGACTGGCAGGGCATGTTGACTGATGCGAACAATGTGCCGTCGGGTGTTATTCTGCATTGGGCACGGCCGAATGTAGGGGAGTGTCACTAGCAGTTGCATATCATCCACGGAACGTTGGGCTGTCATAGTGCCATGAAGATGAACTAGAGGTGACCTGGAATCATATTCAAAGGTGCCCTATACCATGATGCAGCGTTGTCGCGAAGTGGGACATTCCCCAATTGCTGCAGGATTGGACCTGTCTCCACGTCGACGCTACACTCGTACACTGCGACTATCACTGAAGACACAGAAGGGTGACTCATCTGAGAAGATGATCCTGTGCCACCCCTTTGTCCACATTGCTCTAATCTGGCACCATTCCAAACGCTGGCGTCTATGCTATGAGGTCAATGGCAATCTTCTTAACGGACGCCATGAGTGCAAGCCACTAGCAACCAAGAGACAGCAAATGGTTCTACTCGATATGGGAGCATCGAGGGTGTCTTGCACAGGCTGCAGAATTTCAATAGACGTGCTTTACGAGGCCCCCACCACCTTCCGTCGGACACGTCTATTTACGCATGCTGACGTCACTCTGGCTGCACCCACACCTCGCAAACGTTCCACAGCTCTTTGTTCCAACCATCTTCGCCACAGCCGGTGCACTGTGGAGACGTCCAGGTGCCTGTCATCTGCGGCTTGCTGTAAATACCAACCTGCCCTTCTCAGTCCAATCATGATGTCTCTCATAAACTCATCTGTCTGCGGTAACTGACTCCATCGACGATTGCCAGGCATTCTCTGCAATTAGAACTGTCCTTTGCAACAAGAACAAACTTCCAACGATTTTTGCCAAGCAGCAATAACTGCGCGAATATTGCCCACTCTACCGGTTCTTCACCTTATATCTTATCCTACGTGCGCTGGAGACCAACGTATTTCACATAATTTGTGTAACCCAATAATTTGAACGTAACCTGAAATTTGAACTGGTAACCTGAAAATTTCTATAATTTTCAGGCCACTCTTTCTTGGTGTTGCATTTTCAATGTCGGGCAGTGTAGGTACGATATAAAAACAAAATCTTGCTCTAAAACTTCGTTAAAATTGAATAATAAAATATAATACGACAAAAAATTTTATACAACAAAACAATTATTCCAAATGCCATTATTGAAGAATATGCATAATGACATTATGCAATATTAAAACTTAGAAAAATTCTAGTTTTGAACAAATTTTTTTATGTATGATTTTATCCTAGAAATAAAATGTGCAGTGATTAGTGATACACATACGTGGCGAAATAGGATTGGATTACCATAAAAATGGCATTTAAATTTTCTGTGGAAAAAAATTTTAAACTTATTATAGCGTTTTTCTTGCATCTGTATAAATTAAAGATAGACGAATGCTTCGCTTTAGATCTTATATTTATAGTGTGCATCATGTTAATTCTTTATAATTTCTGAAGCTCTATCTGAAATATAATAGAGCTATTTCGTAAATTTAAAGAAACAGGTCTATTACATTCGAGAAATACACATTTTAATCCATATGTCCTATAAATTCTATTTTTAATTATTTATTTATTTTTTAGCTGCCTGTCCTGACAAATATAAAAGCATTGACGGTATATGTTACAAAATAAACTTAGATTTATACAAGAAAAAAGATGCGCAACAGCGCTGCGAAGACGATGGCGCCGAGCTAGCTGTGTTTATTGACAGCATTCCCAAGGGCTTGAATGATATTGTGAATGATTATATTGGCTCCAAAGCTAAGAAAGCTTATTACTGGATTGGTTTCAAGATGAAAGACGTGTCTACGGGCAAGAAAATAGGAGAAAGAGAGTAAGTTTACGACTTGAAATTTTAAAGATATTCAAATAACAATAATTTCAATATATAACTATTATTTAAAAGAAAGAAAATCACTTTGTAGAAATTTCTTGTAAAATACCATATATATTGAAAATACTGAATTCGGTGATTGAAAGCATGATGAGATATTGCTGGTGATAGAGTGTTTTGATTACATATAGTATTTCATATTAACCTGTTCTGTATAATATTTCCCTGATCACTCTGGTATAACAGTTTAAACAGAGATTCTTACATATAATAAGCACTATGAAAATCATCTAATTATCTGAATAAACAGAAAAGGTTATGCGTGTAAAAGCACAAAAACATTACTCTCATAAGAAATGCACACCACCAAAAAGTTCATTAATCCATAAGTTTTTATTGCTTTTGTTGCAATAATATTCTCCAGAATTTGCTTCAGACAGCCGATTCATTTCATAATGCTCTTCACTTGTAGTTGTGTGTTTTGTAAATTCGTCTCTTCATTTCTACGAATGGCTAAATTAATTTTTATTTCGCAGTAGTATTTTTCAAAAATAAATTTTAAATTTTAAATATTTTATTCACCTTTCTTAGCATTATTTTCAGTCAGAATTGTCAAAATTTTTTGATTTTCTTCTCCTTATATAGATTGGTCTATAATTGAAAGGGATATGAATGTTACCGAGAATGCCTTTATTTACATATGAGTTGCCGAGAATGAGATACAAAGATTACAAGTAGACATTCAACTAAGTGAAAAAATAATCAAGTTTGAGTCCATGCACCCGTGAGATAAAAATTCGAATTCCACAGCAAGTAGTGATAAAATTTTTGAGCAATATTCCATGTCTTTCGCTTCATTTATTATCAACGTAAGCATCATTGGGCCTAAGCTGAAAAGCTATGGAAAGTAGAGGATATTTCGCAATTTTTTATAGTCATATAAAAACATGTCTTCAGAATGATACTTAACAGATTAGTAAGTAGTTTTTCACTCAAAAGCACATGTTAAATTTAAACATATGGTTCCACGCTGTTTCAAAAAATCTTTCTGTAACACAAAATCACACAAGAGCGATTAAACTTGTGTGTTAGATTTGGGATGATTCTCGATAGATTGACAAATACATGCACCAAGGTATTTTTGTAAAACCCAAATACCATTGTTACAGATAGATACTATTAATGTTATGTCCTTGACGAGATGCAAGTGTGCTCCAAAGGTCATTTAACATGCAAAACTAATTTAGAATTCCTAGGACACCATTTTTCAGTATTACTTGATAATATTCCTTTACGCAACAAATAGAATCCGCATATGGAAGTGATATGGTATATTCTTTTATGTCATGCATGATTTCTAAGTTAAGCAATATCTGTGATGAATTGATACTACAGACCAATTTTCATGATATCTAAAGCACCAGATTATTTGAAAATAAATTTCTTTGTGGTTTTCTAAAATAATAATTTTAGCAAGCCGAAGCTTCTACTATGGCTAAAATGAGTAAACAGCTTAATAAAGAAAATGTGATATTGATGGATCAGATCTTACACAAATAACAGTTGAGGCTTGCAATTCATAATTTAGAGAAAAAACATATTTAATATATGGAAACAATTTTATCAGCTGCTATAATTTTTTTTCACATCTTTCTGAATGTTTTCATGGATTTTTCATCAAGATAGAAAACATTGATTTCTTTCTTTCTTTGTGTATTCTTTTCTGAAACACATAAGATGTTTGTTTCCAAATTCTTTGTGAAACCTTTAAAATTTTCTTTTCTGCCTATAAAACATTCATTTTTGCTCTTGACAGAATAGAATGAAATGGTGAATAGATCCTTAAATTAGAATCAATATTTCGAGAATTTCGTACTTCTACAGCTTTCAATTTCAATGAGGTTTTCCAAAATAAAAGTTTGAATTATCCTGAATTAGAATAAAATTATGATTTACTGTAAGATCACCTGAAAACCGTTGGAATTGAGAAGCATTCGGTAAATTTAGCATGTTATATTTAGTAAAGTACTTGCTATGTTGGAGAAAACGATGATTATTCAATTTTGAAATTCATGAACTTTTTCTGTACTTTATACATGGCATTTAATCCATAAATCATTAGGCTCTAACCTGATGAAAATATTGTTATCTTAAAAGAGATTTTTCCTCTTTTTTTCGAATGTTTTATTTTAAATTTTAGTATGGGTCTTTCATAAATCTATTAGTAGAAGTGGCGTATATTTATTTCTATTCAAAGTAATTCAGAAGCGTTCAGTACTAGAGAGCGGAAGGTATATTTTATGCTCTTCCTGGCTCTTTTTTATCATTTGTTTTGTTTAGTAGATTAAATGTCTTTCACTTTGTGCTTCAAATATTAATATGATATGGTTAATGAATATATGTATGTATTGTACATAAGAAAAAAAGTGTGAATTATTAAAAGTGTGAAGTGAAAAAAAGCGAAAAATGTTTTTCATTCTGTAAATTTCGTTTTGAATATGTACGTCCAATTGCAAGATTGTTTTAAATTGGGTACATTTTATCTGCAACTAATTAAATAAAAAAACTGTAATTTTATAAGAAATACAAAATTTTTGATATCGCTTAGTTTTCATAGCCCCTGTGATAAATTTTAAATCAATAATAAAACTGCAAAACACTGTCAAAAGTAAAGCAACGAGAAAGTTTTTGTTCTTCTATCTGCTGAATTTGACGAACCACATAATACTATGATTTTAGGTGTAACGAAAGTTTTCTAGCAATAAAAGTTGCTTAAAAAATTAGAAAAAAACATAAAAGCAGTATTTTCAGTGCAAATAGTAATCATCACCCAAATTTGATTTTTTGCCCATATTTTGGTATTTTTCTAAACTTTCGACTGAGAAACTAGATGAAATCGAGTTCAAAAACATACATACACTACTGGCCATTAAAATTGCTACACCAAGAAAGCGGCACACCATACACGTGAAATTTGCATGACGGGTAGAACTTGCTGTGATATGCAAATGATTAGATTTTCAGCGCATTCATACAAAGCAGGCGACAGTAGCAACATCTACAATGTGTATAAAACCAAAGATTTGACAGCAGTTTTCTCATACTCATTTTCCATTTCAACGTTGTTTTCGGCAAAGAAGGTTGTTGTAATGCCTCGTGTAAGAAGAAGAAATGCCTATCAGCACGTGTCTGACTTTGATCGAGGAAGAATTATAGCCTACCGGGATTGCGGTTTATCGTACCGCAATATTGCTGCTCGCGTCGGTCGAGACTCCATGACTGTTAGCAGAATATGGAATCGATGGGTTCAGGACAATCATACCGAACGTCATTCAAGATCTCAGCGACCTCCCATTATTAACAGCAGAGAAGACAGACATCTTATCCACATGGTCACAAGGGATCGTACAGCAACGTCACGAACCCTGAGTCGAGAAATGGAGTCATTTGCAAGGCAACCAGTTTCTGCTCGAACATTTCGACGACGTTTGCAGCAGCATGGATTGTCTGCACGGCGACCATGGCTTCGGCTACCACTGATGCTGCGTCACAGACAGGAGCGCCTTCAATGGTGTGATCAGCGACGAACCTGGACGCGGGAATGGCATCACGTCATCTTTACAGATGAATCTCGGTTCTGTATACAGGACCATGATGGCCGCATCCGTGTTTGGAGCCATCGTGGAGAACGCGCATTTCCAGCTTGCATTGGACATCGCCATACTGGCCCTTCTGCTGGAGTGATGGTATGGGGTGCCATTGGATACATGTCTCGATCACCTCTTGTTCGCATTACCGGCACTTTGAACAGCAACCCTTATATTTCCAATGTGTTAAGCCCCGTGGCTCTGCCCTATCTTCGAGGCCTCCCCAATGCCTTGTTTCAAAAGGATAATGCATGACCGCATGTTCTGAACTCTTCTGAACTTGCTTGATACAGAACAGGTTCGACTGTTACCCTGGCCAGTACGTTCTCCTGATCTGTCACCAATTGAGAACGTGTGGTCAATGGTTGCCGAGCGATTGGTACGCCATCACTCACCATCCACTACTGTCGATGAACTGTGGCATAGTGTTGAAGCTGCATGGACTGAGATCCCCGTACATGCCATACAATCTCTGTTTGACTCCATGCCTAGGTGGAAAAATGCTGTTATTGCAGCCAGAGGTGGCTGCTCTGGGTATTGATTTTTTAAGATCTATACATCCTAATTTCATGTAAATCTAATCACTTGTTCTTCCCACTGTAATGTATGTATCCAATAAATATCGTTCTGTTATTTGCATTCCTTCTTGGTGTAGCAGATTTAATGGCTAGTAGAGTACAAAGCGGTGTAGGCAAGCCTCGGACTGTATCTTTAGGTTATCGGATTTGGAATATTCACCCTTCACCAAGTGCCTCATCATTTTGAACAACGGTCAGGTGATGAGCTGGCATCCTCCTCTCCCCACCAGCGGAAGGACTTTGGACGTCACATATTAACGTGGACACGTTCCAAACCCACGGAGCCCCAGCAACCCAGTGAGGGAAAGTACGGCGTGGTCACCATCCCAATCACTGACCGTGGCAAATCATGCTTCACTTTGCTGACCTTAACAGGAGATGGCATGAAGCTACCGAGCCACTGTAGCTCGAATTAAAAAAACAGATCAAACACATCGCAAAGTACCACTAAAATGTCACTGCTGGTGTGAAAATAAGGTTGAAGCTCGAAAGAGCTATGCCGGGAGAATTTGTAGGTTGTGGAAAAATGTCCCATTCGAGTCCGTACAAAGTCCAGTCAGCAAATGCATCCACATATTGCCTTGTAATATCTTGATGGAACAGTACCTTCTTGGGGTGGAACTCAGTTGTGCGTTTGGATTTGATAGTAGCATAACATGGAGTAGTATATCGCTGGACGCCGTATTATCGATGGTTTTACCTATTTCTCTAGATACCCTTTGTGGATAATACCATAGCAGTTCCATCAGATGCAAAGTATGATTTTCTTGTTAGTCAAATTGCGTTTTGCAACACTATCAACGGGGGCACCAAGTCCTTTTTCAGTTTGTGTTATTGAAATAAATCTCTTTTTTTATCACATGTGACGATTCCATCCAGAATTTTGTCTTTGCGTTGATATTCGGGCTGATTTATAGCAGACTGGAACGCGTGTTCTTTATCCGCTTGAGTTAGTTCATATGGAAACGAGCGTCTGAACAAGTTTATGCAATGCACACTAAAGAGCATAGCACTAACGTAAAACTTCTTAATTAGCTCTCGAGTGGTTGAATACTGCTTTTCTACCACAATTTCTCGCAAGTGGGCCACGTCAACATCGGTAGGCAAGTCAGCGTGCTCTGCTCTTTGAATATCATAGTCTTTGTTTTTGAACTTTCAGCACCAAACTTTCACGGCATCAAATGTTACAAAAGTAATTCGTAAAGTTGTACACATGATTTGGTAACATACCATTGCTGACTTTTTACAACAAAATTGGAATTAAATGATAATTTTAATCTGGTAACGTGATAATTTCATTTCAGACACCTTGTTTTCAATGATAACGATATGTTTATCTCACAACGTAGTATTCTAAAGCAAGTTGCCTTCTTCCAAATACTAAAAATCGCCTGAAAAATATAAACGAACAAGCCCACGTAAACTATTTATGCAGACTATATTAGCAATGGTTAATTTTTTATAAGCAAAGTTCAATTTCCGGTATTTTTTTACAATTTAACATTTATACAAGCATTTTTAATTAAAGATGACTATTTTTTATTATTAAAGTAATATTGAAATATTAATAATAAAATACCATCAAGTAGCATATGAGTAATATAACGAAATTATAAGTTGTATAATTCAACACAATGAAGGTATAGTCTATGTAATTTGTGTATTGGCTGTTAATATTGTCTAATAATTTTAGAATTGGCTTATAAATTTAACACCTGACTCTCTTTCAATTATAAATTTTTCTGTGTATAATTTTTATTGTATAAGAAATAAATTCTGTGAAGTTATTTTATAAGGTCTGCAGATTACTTTGAAATAACATTTCAATATAAATTAAAAATTACATTTGATTTCAAATCTGACATGTCTATTTGAAATAAACTTGATGTGTATCTGGAACAATCTGACTTTTAGAATTAAAATTAATAAAATATGAGCCAAAATTCAATAGCTTTAGTTTTTGATACCCCAGACTCTTATAAACATTTAATGTTCTTTTAAACATCGACACCATATTGGCATGACTAACATCTCTGACTATACTTTGTGTCCTTTGGATGAACTCTTGAATTTTTTTCATTTGATGAACAGCATTGTTTTTTTTTCTTTTCATGATAGGTACTCATAATTTGTCATCTATGTAAAATTTGCCATGAAGATATAGTAAGACAAATTCAATTGCATGGGCGAAATTAGCAGTGTACCCCATCTTCTATCAATGAAGACTTGTCCGAAATTACGACTGAGAGAATGTTATCTTCATTACCATAGAAATAAACTGCTGAAAAGACTGGAAGAAAAGAGGTTGTTGCAATTTAAGCCATTTATGGAAAAAAAGTCTGTTTTTTTCTTTACAGACATATTATAATAATTGGAAATCCATTGATTAGCTATTTTTACACCAGAGATAATTGCTTCGGACAAATTAACCTAAATTGTGTCAATAATTTTTTTCTAGAAAATAGCTTAATTTCTAAATGTATCTTCCAGACAAAGAAGCTTTGAAAGTACAATTTCTAAATTTATATGTTTATAGAAGCATTAATACTAACTGCCAATATGACATAAAAAAATCTTTATGTTTATAAAAGTTAACTTCACTTAATCTAATAAAAAATAATTTCTTTAAATAATTTATAACTGACTTACATGTGATTTCAAATTTCTTTTGATTTTTCTTACACAATATTTTTGATTGAGAAGGAACGAAAGCTGTTTTACCCTTTATATTTATTGCTCTTTCATGAATGACTAAGATTATGAAAGTTCACGTTTACCATCTTACAAGTGAATCATTCCCAATATTCATTTTGTGAAACATTATTTTGTAAGAATTTGTTCTTGTGTACATAATGTGCAAAATAAGTTTTCAAATTGATTTCAGTTGGACTTTTGACATTGATGACGATAAAGTAGTCCAAAAAGATTATGAATTTTGGGCCGAGGAACCAACAAATGGCGCTCTGACTTGTGCAGCTGTCAATGGGTCATTAGAGTTCAAAGCTTTAGCCTTGGATTGTGGAGGACCGAGACTACCTGTTGTATGTGACAGAACCGATGAACGTAAGTGTTTTGAATTACATTAATTGGCATGCTATGACAAATATTAAATTGCATTTGCAGTAATATAATTTTAACAGATACTAATGTTCATTTAAATTTATGTGTATTATTAAATTATAGTAAGAGAATATTTTTCTTACATCAAAATTGCGTTAAGAAAATAATTAATTTTTTTATTTATTTACTCAGCTTTATTTTCTGTTTCATGGAAATAAAACATTTGTAAACTATAATTTTGAAACAAAAAAAGGTTTATATCACTCAAAAAAATAACATTTCTTAATAACTTTTTAATTTTCCTGTTTGATTTATTAATTTATTTCTGCTAAATATTCCAGTTTTCTACCTAGATTTATTTTGATTTAGTTTAAGAATATGCTCTTGATTCATTTAATAAAGTTATTGAATTTCTTAAAAGCATTTATTTAAGCCAATATATTATATTTTATCCAGAAATAAAAAAAATTATTCAAATATATTGCTATTTGTTATTGTAGATAATACGAGGGTTACACTGAAATTTTTGAGATACGCGCAGAGAAGAATTTACAAAATAAAAATATAACAGCTTAATTTTAAAGTATAAAGTATTTTAACACAGAAGACGATTTTTTACTGACTTACTTCAACTTGTTTAGCGTGGAATAAATTTTAAACAGAAGAGAAAATGGAGTTGACGCGGAGACATTTTCGCGTTATGATTTTCTACAATTTCAAAGCAGGATTAAATCAAGAAGAATGCGTTCAACGCTTGCAATTAGCATTTGGTGATGAATCTCCAGCTAGTGCTACTGTATTCAGATGGTTTAGAGAATTTAGAAGAGGTCGCAATTTTCTTCAGGATGAAGAACACACAGGAAGGCCACCGTCGGCAGTCATCCCGGATAATGTGTCTGCCATACGAAAAATGTTAATGGATGATAATTGCTGTACCTATCAAATGATACAGAAGGAACTTTACATTGGATCAGCAGCCATACACAAAATCATTCATGAAGAATTACTTATGAAAAAAGTAGTTTGCCTTTGGGTTCCCCATAATCAAACAGAGCATCAAAAAGAGGAGCGTGTCAGAATCAGTAAAGAAACTCTTAATATGCTGAATGATGGTGGCCACCGCATAATTTCTAAAATTGTAACAGGTGATGAAATGTACATACCATTTTTTGACGTCCCAACACGTCAAGAAAGCAAAGTATGGGTCTTTGAAGATGATCCCACGCCGACAATGGTGAAAAAACAACACGCACTGAAAAAAGTGATGTATGCCGTTTTCTTCAGAAGTACGGGATTGGTCAAAGCCATCAAGTTGGAAGGACAGAAGACAATAACAGCAAACTGGTATGCCACTAAATGTCTTCCAGAAATTCTACAAGAACTGAATGTTAAGAAACTAATGCTTCACCATGACAATGCATCTTCACATACAGCCGAATTAACAGTTGAGTTTCTTAAACAAAAACAAATTAAAGTGATCGAACATCCGTCGTATTCACCTGATCTAGCTATGTGTGACTTTCGGTTATTCTTTCATCTAAAAAAGAACTTACGTGGACGTCTTTTTCATTCAGAGGAAGAAATTGATGTTGCTATAAATGCATTTTTTTCATCTATTCGAAGAAATGAATGGCTTGAGGCATTTAATCTGTGGAAAATACGTCTACAAAAGTGCATTGATGCTGGAGACTACTTTGAACACACCTAAAATTTTGTAAGTATAACTTTAAAAACCTAGTTGTATCTCAAAAATTTCAGAGTGACCCTCGTATGCAAAACATTTAACTTTAAGGAATTGAATTTAATTTTATTCATTAATATTATTTAAATAATAAATGAATAAAATAAAATTAAATTCCTTAAAGTTAAACGCAATTGCAAAGTTCAAGCAAAAGTCAAATGTTTTGCATTTAAACATTCAAAATAAGTTATACGCAAAACATTTAACTTTAAGGACTCTGCTTATTTCTTTGAAATAAACAGAGTCCTTAAAGTTAAAAGTTTTGCATATTATCTACAATAATAAATAGCAATACATTTGAATAATGAAACTTGATTAGGCATTTATAAAATATGAATATACGCATTTTTCAAGTACAGTTTCTTTGTCACTTATTACATTTAATACCTGAAAATTGATTTGACTATAACTCTCACTTTTAAATGAAGTTTAAGCTGCTGAAAACATTAATGCATGAAATGGGATACCGATTATTTAGACCCATTAATAATGCAACTTTTTAAAACAAACATTGAAACAAGCTGAGTTTTCAAGCTTTTTTAATAGGGGTAGCAGCATTTTACTTCATTCGTTTCAAATTTTATTTGAATTTAGAAATTTTCTTATCATAAAACATGTCTCAAGCATGAATTTGAAACTATTTATGGATATATTGTAACAATTCACACATGGCTATATCAGGTAAAATGTATTCATATTTCGTTCGAATTGTTCTAGGAATGTTGAATTGGTTATCGTGTTCTATTTTTATCTATTTGAAAAGACTATTTCTCTTTAGGAACTTTCCTCTATTTATAAATAGTAAAAACAATCTATATAATTTCTCTCGGATCTTTGGAATACAGGAATAGCAATTGATAACCTGATTAGAAATTTTCTTCCACCCGTTTTGAGGATTTAACACTGTTAAATGTTTAAACATTCTTATAAATATCGTGCAATCTTCAAATTGTGTAATCCATCACTTTGCTTTTCCTGGTCTTTTTTCTGGAGAGTGCTAGGGAACTTTTAATAGAGTAGTTAATATTTTTAAAGGGGAAAAAAGCACTTGTTTGAAATTTCATGCGAATAAGCTTAAGATGCGTGAAATTGTGCATGTCTTAAAACAGGCATTTAGATCCATAATCTCGCGACAGAACCAAAACAAATTATCAATAATTATTAATATGTAAGTGTGGTTATATGTTACAAAAACAAAGTAATAAGACAACTGTTATGTCCTGATTATTTATTCAAAATCAATCCTCAACGCAAGTGCTATAATTTTTATTCTAGATATTTGCCGGCATGTGACACACATAATTTAAATTTTTAATAATTAAATTTTAAATTACATTATATAGGATCTCTTTATTTTGTTTTATCATAACATGAAAGATATATAATTTTATAATAAAGGAAGTTGTGATTTCATTTGACACTATAGAAGAAAAATTCAAACCAACCAAAAACTAAATTGATTCCAGCAAAAACAATCCTTAAATAAATGCTCAGTTGAAAAAATAAAAAATATTTAATAACAGAAGAGAAATAATAACTAACTCTTGCGGTCGATTAAGTCGACTCGATCAGAGAAACGAGATAAAGAAGAGGAATCTCACTTAACTATATAAATAATATAGATGGCAACAAGGATCAGCGCCCTCTTGTGTTCATGCAGAACAAAGTGGAGTCCTGCGGATTAATATTTTCACAACTATATTGACGGTAGTGTAGCAATTGAAAACTGCTGTCAAGTTCTGTTCAGCTCTCACTACTTGATTTCTTCTAGGAGAATTTTTCATAAATATTAAATTTATGAAAAATTTACCAATACTCATTTATGTGTACTCAAAGTAAAAAATACACATTTATGTGACTCAAAGTAAGAAACACGAAGAATTTCATGCACTTTTTTACCACATGGCATAGCTAAAAACATAGATATGATCCCTTGCGAAATTTAGCTCTTATTTCTTTGATTTGTATATATATATATATATATATATATATATATATATATATATATATATATATATATATATATGCATATATATATATATAAAGTATGATTAGGCAAAAGTTGAAAAATACAAGAATAGATATAACTCTTATGTTTAGCAATACATTCAGTGCAAAAGCAGCTAAAATAGAATTTAATAATTCTATATTTTAATAAATATAATTAATAGTAAATTGATATAAAAATAGTCAAAAACCAAATGATGAATAATACATTGAAAATACGAAATATAGTAAACAGATGGAAAACTGCTCCATGGATAGTTTAAAATTTCAAAGAAAATAGAATAAAGGAAATTGGAACGAAGTACCAACATGGCCAGCTACTTCAGGGGGTGTTAACCATATTGGCACAAAGTATGGCTTTTCTGCACAGGCCTTAGGTCTTAAGCCAGTATACCCCAAAGCCACACTAAAAAGGTCAAACCAGAATAAAAGAAATAACTATCAAGCTAGCTTATACAATTATATATATATGTGTGTGTGTATATATATATATATATATGTGTGTGTATGTATATATATATATATACAATTTGTGTAGACTGTAATGCAAAGCTATAAGTTTTGTTGAAAATTTATAATTATCTTGGATTTAATAATAAAATTTATCTGGGATTACTATGAAAAATATTTTTGCAAAATTTTGTTTAAAGTGCGACTAGTTATGAGATGCATGATTTAATCACCATTTTCTCTTGAAAGCATTAACACATTATATCTTTGGCGTGGTCATGAAAGATATGGTAATTGGTTTCATGTAAATAAGATAATATGCATTATAGTTAGAAAAGATGCAAAAACTTTAAAACAAAAAAAAATCACATTTATTCTCCTTGATCCGCAAAGACGATTTCATACCACCAGTCTTCTAAATGCATCTTTAACTGGATAAAATTCATTCCTCTGGGCATAGGTCTGGGGTGCATTTTTGCCATTCTGCACGCTATTTTGTTTCAGCGTTTATATATATATATATATATATATATATATATATATATATATATATATATATATATATATATATATATATACATATATATATATACAGGGTGATCATAATTAAACTGCAAATTTAAAAACGCTGTAAAAAAATAACCAATGGTCAGAAAGACCTGAAATTTCACCAGAATGTACTTGTAACAGGGGATTTTGTTTGGCGTGGGAAAAAATTAGGAAAAAAAGTGGCCAATAGATGGCGCTGCACATGCGGCTGTAGGTTAATTACATGAATTCTGACATGCACGATAATCAATTGTGGCTATAAGCTGAACGTTAAACCAGTTGTGCTATTGTAAGTCAGGCAGATGTTGTGGAACTCTTGGTGTAAAGCCTTTTCAGAGCGACAAGGTGGTGCCACATCGAATAGGAAAAAATCGGTTTTTAATTGCCCTGGTGCCAAAAACCGTAGAAAAAGCCAACAATAATTCGGTTTTTAACTGTCATTAGTCTTCTTCAAGAAATTTTCAATATGGTGTCCACCATTTTCTGTTAGGAGGTGTAAACGTATAACGGTATTTTCCAAAGCAGCTTGGTGTGTATCAGTGCTGATGTTGTTAACGTGCTGAGTAATGCGGCATTTTAAATCCGTTAAGGTGTCTAGTGGAGCACTGTACACAACATTTTTCCGAAATCTCCAGAGCCAAAAGTCACAGGGAGTGATATCTGGTGATCATGGCAGCCAGGGAGTTGGAAAATGTCGGCTGATAATACGGTCATTTCCGAAATGGCGTTGCAACACCATTGAGAATTAACGAGCATTCAGGCTACTCAGCATTTTATACAAGACGTTAATTTGCTTATAACCACCTGTGCAGCGCCATCTATAGGCCACTTTTTTCCTAATTTTTTTCCCTCGCTAAACAAAATCCCCCTGTTTGAAGTACTTTCTGGTGAAATTTCAGGTCTTTCTGACAAGTGGTTCTTGTTTTACAGCGTTTTTAAATTTGCAGTTTAATTATGATCACCCTTTATGTATATATATATATATATATATATATATATATATATATATATATATATATATATATATATATATATATATATATATAAACCACAGGTCCACTACGTCCATTCTATCGTGCGGGATATGTGGCATTCGGACCGTGATGGAAAAATGTGCTGGGCTCCATTGTGCATAAACCACATATCTCTTTGTGTGCGGAATAGAATCAACAAGTATATTTTTCATAAAACTAGTTGTATGAGGTTTGGTATTCACATGAATTAAGAAAAGAAGTCAACATAATCTCTTCTTTATATGTTAGGACGTGAGATCTCACTATCTTCTTTGCAAACTCAAATCTTATGTAGATTCACCTATCTACCTATGGCAGTTTCAGCTCATCAACCCTTTCGTTAAGATTGTAATCGAAGTATTCTTTTCATGGCAAAACACATTATTTTACACATATAAAACAGGATCACGTGATCCAATCACAAAAAACAATTTAGTGAAGTCACTTAGTATTCAACTTAGCTTGATTAAGCAAACAACTTCAGGGCCATGGTAGCGTAGTGGTTAGGGTATCGACCTTCCATCCGGAAGGGTGGGGTTTAATTCCTTATGCCGCCAAAGACCCACCGAGTATATGTGATATACGTGCTCGTTAAATCTGTGGAATCGAAAGTCCTGTGGTCGGTCGTTGAGATGTTACCATGGGTATTACACCCATGGTAACATCAATGGGTATTACACTCATGGTTTGGAGAAAATTTCATCCCCCTCCAGATCAATGTCAAAATTGAGGAAGTGGGTCATCTGGTGGCCCCATCATCGGAGAATTTGAAAAAAAGAGCAAAGACGTACTTTCACCTTTGTGGTGCTCTGATTAAAACGAAAGATGCTCCCTATTGACTTAAATTCGCTTTCTGCCAAGGCATAGCGAGTTTGGCTTGTATAAGTGTCATAAGTAACAACGACAACTTCAAGTTCTTAAAGCTACAAAATATGCATTCTATTGACTCACGTGCATGGAGAATACCCTAGTAGCAATTCAACACAGCGGTGTTGATTGGGTTAACGACTTGAACCGATGGAAACTCAGCGGCCACTGTGCGGCAATAGTGCATGGAACAGTGGACTATTCTCACCTCGGTCGGAGAACGGTTGCGGTATCCCCGCTCGTTCAGTGAAGTGCACGGTGTGATGAGTTTATGGCATATGGCCCAGTGAGTTTTTTTCGATTCGATGAAAAGGGAGTGAGTGCAGCGATGGTAAATGAAGCCATGCAATTTTGTATTCTACTCGTTTGTATTTTACTGTAGTCTAGCTTAAATAGCAAAAATACACTATCGTTAAAAAATAATTTAATGATGGTGTATTTTTGTAAAAATACACTATCTTAAATAGCAAAAATACACTATCGCTAAAAAATAATTTAATGATGGTGAATTTTTGTAAATAAGCCAGACAATATTAAAGAAAACCCATTTTAAATATGCATATTTATTATGTTTTTCAATAAATAAAAATGCTTGTGTTTGAAGACTTTTTTTTAATACTTATAAATAAATTAAAAATGCAATAAAAAAATGCCAGATAGCTTACTTAAGTGAAATTAATATGAAAAGTATTTTTCTCACTCTTGGACATTTTAATATTTTCAACAGTTTTTATTGAAGGACATGCAATTAACATTCAATAATTTCAATTTTAGAGAAATCTCTCTGCTTTTATTTGTTTTTTTACTAATAGGAATCTTTCTTTAAGGCAATATTCAAGATTTTTTTTTTTTTAATAATTTCCTATTCTAGAGAAAATAAAATTTGAAGAGCAGATTGTTAATAGTTATGATTTTTCAAATGTTTTTTTCTTTTTTTCAAAATTTTACTATGGAATTTTAATTGTAAAAATCTGGAAAATTTTACTATTGCTTTTATAAGATACATAATTTAACAAGTTCTAAAATATTCATTCAGAAATTGAGTTTCAAAAATTAAGATTAAAATAACAAGTCATTCATTTGGTTCTTCAATGTATTTGTAACAATAAGTATAATTTATCATAGAACACTTCTAAACTAAAGACTTTGATAGAGTTAATATAAAACATTGATTCTATTTTAATATAGAACACAGACAATTTTAATTCGATGGTCTTAGTTTAATTCATTTTTTCTATTATTAGAAAAAAATTTACTTAAATATGAATATTCTTGAAATTTTTCAAAAGCAAAATTTGCAGATCTGAAAGTGATAAAAGAAACAAATTACAAATTTTGGTAATAACTATTAAATTTATAATTATTATAAGATTAAAAATTCAGTTATATTTTCAGATACAAGTGTTCTTATTTCATTGCATTTTATATTTCAATATTTGTTGAACAGTCAACTTCAATATTTATGAACTTAATCTCAAAAATAAATAGCTCAGAAAAGATAAAAGTTTATTATTTTTATTACATATTATATACATTAGACTTTGCTTTTTTCAAAGCTCTTTTTTAAAACGTCCCCAATCTCTGCCAAGAGCATACATCAGTCATTTCTTAATTTATTGCTGTACATCAATATCTGTAATACTGCTGCCATGGCATTAAGTAGAAGCTACAAATAAAAAAATAAAGTAATATCAGAAAGAGAGAAAGTAAGGGTAACATTTCAAGCACATTTTTATTTGATACTATTAACATTAAAATGCTTCTGAATAAATTCTGTTCACTAATATGAAAAAATAATTTTAAATATTGTACTGATAAGTCATGCAAATTTAAAGTTGTTAAAAGATTATTAAAATTAAGATTTAAATTTAGAAGGAAAACCTATAAAGTTTATCTATATACTCCAATTAACATTTTGATCTAGTGCTAAACTTCACATCTAAAAAATACATAAGCATATAAATACATAAATGAAAAATAAAAACTATTCATTAATTTTTCATAATAAGTTACAAGCACAATATAAACTGAAATCACATACATTAAACAAAGGATAACATAAACATAAGAAATACTGTGTTTTTATGATTTGTTACAGTGGTTACACATACTCCCTTTCTAGTTATACTGCTTTAACTAATCATTAGTTATTATTTGCATCAAAATTCATCTAAATAACATCAATTGAACTTTCATTTATAACATCAATTTGCACTATGCCAGGAAAAATTTCAAGAAAGATGAAAACCAGACCAGGTTTCTGGAATGATTTTCCATTTAATAATATTTTTGTAATATTTATTTTGCTATTATACTATACAGTATTTCTCTCTACACAAATTGTTGTTCATAATACAAAAAATAAAATACTAAAATGTTCACAAATTATTATTATTATTATAAAATTGAACTATAAAAACAGAATAAGCTTTTAAAAATTGAACAACAATAAATAAATAAATAAATAAAATTATTAGCCTCTTTTTATGAGATTTAAGGTTACAAAAAACTTTTTAAAACTAAATGCAATATAAAATTATGAAGAATATAACAATACATATGAAATATGATTAACTTAATTACATCCAGATAATAACTTACCAAAGAAAAACAGCCAACGACAAGAAACTTTCATATTTTCTCTGAAATCTTCTAATTCTAATCAGAATAATATATTCAATAAGAACGTCATTAGCACAAAGTTCTCCATCTATCCAATTTGGCGCAAGTTCTTCATTTATATAGTTTAATCTCCATTCTTTGATAAATTCTACAAATAGAAAGCTATTTGAAAACATTTACAATAAAATTCAATTCATTTTAAACTGTCAAGTCAATATTCAAATAATGGGTAAATTTTCTACAAACAGGATGTTTGCTATATTTGGTGAGTTTTTATTTAGTACAGTTTTTCATTTGTTAAGATTTCTGTATTTTTATTTTTTTACTGCAGAGATTGTTATTAGCCATTTGTTGGTAGATTTTTTATGTTTTATTATTTTTTTATTTATCAAAATTCATTCTATGAAAACAATTATTTACATTGAAGCCTAGATACTTGATAAAATTATGATAAACCCAACATTTGTAGAGTAACATGTAAATTTTGAGATGTCCAGCTCAAAGCAATTTTAATCATTTTTATGAAGAAAAGAATGATTAAGTTTCAAATATAACCTTATTCATTAACTAAACGTTTAATATTTTCAAAAAAGTGGTATTTTTTTTTTCAAGCTTTAAATGCTGGAAGTGTTATTTCATGAGAATTATCACTAATGATTATGAAATCAAAATATGGAATTCCTATTTATAATTTGGAGAACTGCTTTCACAAATTTATTTTTACAATTTTCGATGCAAATCAAGAAATTATTGATACACATTTTTTTCCAGTTTTATGTTCTGCTATTTTCATTTACTGAAGGGAATTTTGTAATCAAACATAAACTTGTCACCCTTATTAAAGAAGATTATTCAGTTCACAACTACTTTTATAATGGGAACAAGTTCAGTATCTCCATACACTAATTTCTCGCCAAATCTGGTAACCGTTGTTTACGTTGTAGAGTTGTCGATTTCAGCTTTTGTTTTTATTGTATTGTTGCCAAATTTAGTTTTTGTTACTATTTTTATTTTTTCTTTGCCAGATTCCGTTTTTCTCCCGTTTTAAATAATTTTTACGTTATATATGTGCTTTTTTTTAGTGGCAATAGCTTTTTTAGTTTCACTTCGAGAACTTTCTTTGCGCTAAAATGGTGAACTAAATTTTTGACGAGTTTTGTGAAAAAACTATCCTACTCAATGCGAGCTATAAGCCTACGAGCATAAAGCTCCAAAACTGTTTCTGTCATATTACTACTACTACTACTACTTTCTTTGCTAATTGTTCTACGTTTTAATTGCCAGTCATTTTAATTTCGTTTACTATTGCTGATGGGATCAGTGGATTTCCCGCTCCTCTGTTTCGTTGTCGCCAGTGTCAAATTATCGTAAATTTTTTTTTACTATTTCTTTTATATTATTTACTTTTATTTGGTTTAATTTTAATATATATTTTTTATTAAATGATATATTTTATTTTATATATTTAAAATCTTTAAATATTCTTTTTTCCTTATTTCGTTTTCTTAATTTATTATCATCTTTTTAATGTCTTAATTACCTTATTTATTGTTTTAATTTAAAATGTCTCATGCTCAAAATGTTGTTGAAAAATATCAACAAATTATTTTAGTAAAAATTAAAGATAATAATGATGGATTATTGCTCAGGATTCCAAATTATTAATTAATTTAGGATTCGCAAATATTAATTATTATTTAACGGAAATCGGATTTGGAGAAGGTGTTATTATCTTAATTCTATTGCTTACATGTATTTTTTTATTGCATTCGTGTTTCATTTTTATTTACTTAAAAAATGTTTGTATTTAAAAATATTTTATTCATGTATTTTTTTAAATTTTAAAAAATGTATTTGAAAAATAAGTTTTTGCATGCTTTTTTTAAATTTTATAAAGTCTATATATTTAGAAAAATATTTTGTATGCTTTTTTGTAAAATTAGATAATTATTTTTACTGAAATGTGACACTGTGGTGACAAACGAATAAAATGTCGAAATATATATACCAATCGGCATGTCAGCTTAACTTCATATCAAGTAAGTCCATTATTTACATTTATTTCCCTTTTTAAAATTTCTGCAGTGCTTATTTTTCGATCGAACTTCGGGAAATTTCCCGTGTTTATAAACGCGCACCTAGCTTGGCGACAAAAAATTTCGCCGCTTCGCCAAATGTATGGGGATACTGAACTTATTCCTTATAATGTATAGAAAGTTAAGTATACTTACTCTTCAAAAATAAGTCAATGTTTTCCTATGATTTGATTATTTTTAAGATTTGAGGACATACTTTACTCATTACCAATTTTGCTAAGAATTGTAATACAATACAATTAACAATTAAGTTCTCTCCAACTTGTAAAATACCAGTATTTAAAATAATATTTTTTACAGTTCTTTTTCATTCTACCCCATCAATAATCCCAATGGGAAGAAAAATCATAAATTAGCCATAAATATTCCATTTTCATTGGGTATTGCTTAAAAAGGTTTACATTTTTAGAAAATACTAAAAATAATACAAACATTTTATTTACATTTTTTGCACGTGAGACTAATTAGATCAGGACCTACGGTTTAAAGTGGATTCCAAACCACTATCCACACACACACACAAACTCAAGGTGAAATTCACAAACCTATTAACTATTGAATCAAAACTATTTCTTCAGGTTTATAATAGAAAAGAAACTTTTTTTTTACTTTCTGTTCAACAGAAGAATTTATTTGTAAATATAAACATAAAAATCTTGGCTATTTTTATTTGAGTACAAAAACTAATATTAATACACAAACTGTACATTGACAAATTCTGAAAATTGACTTTAACAATATGGACTAATTTCAACAGTTCACTACAAATAAGTCAAAAATAAAATTAATTTTATTATGAAATCATGGAAATAATTGTATCAAAATTAATTATTATGAGAATATAATTAAATTTCAAATGTAAAAGAATAATTAAACTTTAAGTTTTATTAAAATTTAGAAACTACTTAGAGACATTTGTTATTTACCAATTTATAGAAAATTCTTACAATATAATATATAATCAATCCTGTTGTTTATCACTAAGATGGATTTTTACATTAGATTAAATTTTAAGAAATTTCTTTTGGAATAAAGCTTTAGATCACTAAATTTATTTGGAAATGCTAACCTATGGCTAAGTTTGTCATATTAATGCTAATAACAAAAAAGAAATCTAATTAAAAAAATAGCATGCATCAAAAATATACAAAAGAAATTATCAACATTGCTGCTTTAGGTTGGCTACTGGTTTTTAATTATTACAATAATCGTAGATTATTAATATTATCGATTCAACATCAAAAACGATAAACAAACAAAAGTGATCTCAATGGTAAATGCTGCAGCCGCCGTCCAGCGACCACTCTATCAGCGGCCGACGACGGTGTCGTTCAGAATATTCGGTAGGAAAAACATAAATCGTTTCATGTATAAGTTACTGAGCACGGACCGCTGAAAATATTCAGTGTAAAGTGAGTTACCAATGAAACCGATACCGAAATAGCCACCGGCACCTTCTTTTACTTTCTTTAACATGTAAGTGGGCTGGACTTCGGTTCAGTAGTTCGTGGGCTTGATTCCCACCTCAGCCATGTATGTTTGTTATGAGACTCGAAGCCCACATTAAATCGAAGGTTCCGGTCTAATTAGCTCTTGCATGCAAAAAGTAACCTTTGAGAGGCCAAAAAACCTAAAATTTAAAGTCTCAGTTACCTGTATAAACCGGGTATACTTATATCAGTCATCATTTACCGTGGTGATAAATTATTCTTTTATCCTCTTTAATAAGATAAATGGAATATTTGTAAAAGAAATTTAGAATTAAGTAAAACACAGACCACTTTTAAGCAAAAAACATGTAAAAACTCGTAAAAAAAATTAAACAAATTCTTATCTGCAAGTGAAAATTATGAACAGAGAAAAGTGCTTTGATAAATGTATCATTTAACACATCACAGTAAAAAGATAAATGGAAAAATAATTAAATATGGGGGAAATGCTCCAGTGAGAAAAATACAAAAGATTAAGTAAATTTATTTAAGGAGTTTCTCTTTACTATGCACTTGGAATTAAATGCCTTTAAAATGTAGCAATAGAAACTGTAGATTGTTCTTTTTCTTCAGCCTGCCAAGAGAATGGGAAAGCATATTTCCAGTATGGAGATCAATGCCTGGCAGTTATTCCTTCTGCTATGGAATATAAGTACATCCATGGAGCCTGTAACCCTGCAGTGCCAGTATCGATTAAAAATAGCAAAATGAAAGATAATACCAAAATATCAATCATAAACTCTTTCTTTGGTGGTGCAATCTTCATAGGTTTGGAAAAAAAACCAAATGGGGAGTTCATGTACAGTAATGGGCGAAAACCTGTTGCCAGCCTCTGGTACGAAGGAGAACCAAGATCGCAATATGGCTGTGTTGGTTTGGCTTGGCAGATTGATGGAACGTTAAAGCTGAGGTCGATAGATTGCGAATTCCTGGCTGCTTCTGTTTGTGTGCTTCTAGGTAAGACTGAATCTTCTTGATATATTTAAAAATGTATTGATGAATTTCTTAAATGTAACGATTTCAAGTAAACCTTGATCAAAATATATGTTTCCTGAGCAAATTTGGGCTAAACTGAGTATTACAGTCTCAGCTCGCAAAGCGCGAAAAGTCACCAAATCTGGTGGTTTTTCCCTCGCCAAAACATTATTAAAAATGATTTGTCGCCAAATGCGCCACCAAATACAGCGTCGGAATATCACGCCGCTGCACATCCCGGAAATGCTCGCCGTTTTTATTTTGGATTTTTTTTATCGGATGTAAAGCGCGGTAATTTAAATCTTGTTTTTTTCATATTTATAATTTATTTCACTTCGTATTTAGCGCGGAGTATAAATATTGTCTTTTATATCCACATTTTTTATTTCGGTGTTGATATACGCCGGAATTTCAATCCTGTCTTTTATATTCAATTTGGATTTTGCTGTGCATCTAGAGGACCGGACGAAAAAGAAAGGTAAGAATTTTATTTTAATTATTTTCTGCAGGCATAGAATTTTCCTAGAATTGTATGTTAAGTATTTAAATTTCCAATAATAAACGAAATTATAGAATCTATTTTTTAAAATTATTCTAGATTTGTTTACTTTTACGTAGTAATGTGATTTGTAACATTCTATCTTTTTAATAACTGAAATTTTATTTACTTTTAACTAGATGTTATTAAATGTAATTATTTTTGCTATTTTATTTCCTTTAATTTTAATTCTGAAATATTTTTAAATAGAATCTTTAATCAATTCTTATTACGATTACTGTTTTCTTGCCTTGTGGTTAGGCTTTGCAATTTAAAATCTGGGGGAACCCCGCTTTATTTACATGGTTATTGTTTTCTTATTTAGTGTTAGATGAGGGAGGGGAAATCCCCTATTTCTTATGCCGATCGGCCCCATTCTGGGTTGCCAATCAATTTCCCGTTTCCTCCACTTGGCGAAATTTTCTTTCGCCAAGGTGAGACCGTAATACTCAGTTTTACCCAAATTTGTACTGTTTATATTAATTTGTTGAATACACAAATATATTTTAAAAACATTAATAAATTATATATTCTATTAGTATGGTAAAATTTAAATAATCTAATAATCCCATTTCAAATTATTACGTTAAAATTTTAATTTGTGAAATATGACTGATTTACTAAAATGCCTTCGTATGTCAAAAATTTTTGTGAATACAAAAAATTGTTGAATATTAAAGTCTTTAAATATTGAAAAAAACATTTTTTTTTAAATAAATGTTTTAAGTGCTTCACATTTATCGATATAAAAAGTAATCAATCGCCAAATATAAGTTGTTGGCAGGAAAACTTAAATCATTGAAGGTAGTGTACTCAATTAAAGATATTTAAAAACTTTAATTAAAACCATTTGCATTTTTAAATTTGTGCATTTGAAGTACCAAATATTTCTTTGATGTTCAATATTGTTTATTACGTATTTCTGTCTAGATGAAAAATAAATATGTAAGAATTTTATTCATTTAATTTTCTCGCACCAAAAGATCAGCAAAGTTAGAATCATATTTAAATTTTTAACTCTTATTTCCATAGTCATAAAAATTACCGAATTCTATTTCGTTAGATTTAAAAAAATGTGTAATCTGAAAAATTTCTCAAAATTTTACTGCTAAATATTTTATTTTATTGAGAACTTTAAATTTTTATCCAATATTTTTATCATTTTTTTACCTAAAAAAATCTTTAAATTCTTATTTTATTCCAATTTTCTGTTATTTAAAATGATTTGCTTGATTGTATAATCGGTTCTTACGTATTAGCATTATTACAGTGGCTTGTTAAGCGAATAAATTAAAAAAAATATTTCCTTATAAGTAGAAAAAATTTTTTTTTCTAATTTAAAAATTTTTACTATTTTTACATTTTATTATTTTATAAATATAAATTTTATTTAAAAATATTTTTCATTAAATAGAATTCTAAGATCATTTCAAGAATCTGCAGTTCTTTATTTGTATCATTTCTGAAATTTGCTATTAATTAGAATTTTATATAATTAAAACCTTTGAATAATATCTTCCATGGTATATTATATAGAATTTCAGGTTTTATTTGCCCCATATTTTCTAACATTTGTTTATATTTTTAAGAAAACGCAATCAATTCTTAATTGCTGTAATTCTTTATATGTATCATATTAGGGTTATCAATTATACCATCATTTAGTTTCCCTATTTTACACATCGTTGCTATTACCGTCCGAAAGATCCAATTTAAAACCTTTAACGCTGCTGATCAATATTTATCTTGTGCTTAGCTTGGCAGATAAAAAAAATATTCAAATGTTTCTATTTTGACAGTATAATGCCCTTTTACCTTTCTCAATATTGGTAGGTTACTTTTTTAAGAGCTTGTCTAAACATAATGCAAATTCATTTCCAGGTCATAAAACATGGATATTTTTAGATGTTTATATATAAATTATTATAAATATATATAAACGTCGAAAATTTGTATTATTAATTATGTTTATTTAATTAATGCAAACATTTTTTAATAAAGTTCAAGGAATACTCACAGAAAAGAAAAATAAATGTTTTTCTGGAAAGTTTTTTGATTTTATAAAGAAAATTTGCACAGTATCTGCAACAATAAATGTACAAAACTAATTCAATAAATACAAAAAAATGCCTAAATTTTAAAAAAAAATTATTTCTATCAAATATAACAAATTAAATTTATATCATAAATATCCTAATAAATATTTTCAATTAACTATTTTATCTTATAAAAATTAGTGTACAATATAAAAATTTTAATACACAATGTTTATAGGAAAATTCAAATTGACAAATTTTTATTTTGATAATATATATATATATAATGGTTTGTGAACAAATCCATTGTAATAAAACAACATTTTAGCACCGCTAAAGTAAAAATACTTTTCAGATACTTCCCTATTTTAGAATTAAATAAAATAAAAACTTTTTATCTTTTATACTAGTAATAAAAATGTATCTTATATATCAAGGGTAGTTTATCTTTCCATGCCTGGCCAGATACTTCTTTGAAATTTTACTAGTAAAATACTAAAACAGGTTACTCTAGTTCCATAGTATCTTAATTTACTATAGTTGAAAAATATTCAAATTTTCAGAGGCAAAAAGCTAACATATTTTGCTTAATTTTATCTTTATTTATACATATGATATATTCTTATAATAAATAGAAAATTTAATTTAACGTTTGACTCCAGTCTCTCCTATGATATGTAATCATCATGGTAGGTATTGATCCCATATTTCTCGCCTATTTATTACTAAGTTTCCATGCTTATAGAAAAATAATACAATCTTCAAGGTAAATTAGCACTATTTACAACCCATATTGTTTATGATGTTATTTTGATTAGCCACTAAAGAGTAGTAAGGCTCACGTTGACTACAACTGATAAATTTCTCGAATTGATTTCAATTGTCATGTTTTTTACTGTAATTTGCATTTATCTTTTTACAGGTAATGTATCCCACATGGAATGAATACTGTAATTAATAACATTTATTTTTAGTGCTTATTCCAAAATATTGTAAGTATGCATAGTAGTAAAATTTTCTACGATTCCATAAAAATGATATTTGGTGTGAATTTGAATAAAGTTAGAATGTGAAGAAAGTTGTAGAATGAATGTTACAGGAATGAGAACTGATATTTGAAATGGTTGGAAATGAGTGCTGATATTAGTGAAAGAAATTGTGCTAAACTGATTTTGAATGTGAAAGAATGAAAACTAAGATTATGTTCAGATTTGCATGAGTGGACATTTTTATGCAGTGAGTTATTTTTTAATTTTAGCTAAGTAATATAAGCGTAAATGTATTTTAAACATTGATTAAAATGTGATATTATAAAGCTCCACGAGATGAATTTATAGTGTAATAACAAGTTTTCACTATCAAATTTAAGGAAATTGTACTGTCAATATGATACAAAAACTTGTCTATGTAATTGAAAATATTGCTTGCTAATGGTAAAAGCAACTGAAATATGGAGATGAAATGTTGAAATTTGCTGTAAAAATAAAATTTTGAAACCTTCAAAATGAATTTTTCAGTTTAATACTTAATTCCATGGGATGTAAAAGATGAAAATAATTGGAAGGGAAAGGTTTATTAAAATTTAAAATCTGTTTATAGATTGTTAATGGAAAAGAATATATTTCAAAATTTAAATGAATTTTAATTTTGAAATGTAGCATTCAAATTAAACCATATTATAACCTTTAATTTTTTTGTATAGAAATACTAAATGAATTAAATAAATTTTAAATTTCAGTATTAATAAAAGCATATTAGAACATAAAATATGATGTTAATTTGTTTCATTTTACAAACTTATTTAAGTATCTATTATACTTAGCAATATTTATAAAAATTAATAGCTATGTAAATCGTCTTATATCCCTTTTCCAAACATCTAAAATGACAGCAGAAACTTAAAGCGATTTATACAAATTTTATTCCATAAGTACATTTATAATCTCAAAAAAATGTCTCTTTACATAAAATTCCATACAAGTAAAACAGCTCTTTTAAAAACAATTTACATAAATATTTCAAAAACTTACAAAACACCAACATCAACAAGATCACAACACCAGAATTTATCTTCACAATATTTACAAAACAAAAACCCACACACAGTAATGTTTCAATACACTGTACTCACATAAAATTACATACCTACATTAAATTATCAGAACCATTACATTAACTTTAAAAATTACTTTGAGACATTAAGTAATACCTATGGCCAAAATAAAATTTAGCCAAGAAATTAAAGCTGTGGTTAAAATAAAATAGCAATGACAAATGCTTAAAATTAAATTAATATAGTCCTGGGTATAAAAATTTATGAGATTTTTAATATATAGTAAATTAAAATTAGTTTTCACACAGTATTTTAAACAATTTAGATATAGAAAAGCAGTTTAAAACATGAAAACAAAATTTTGCAGTTAAATATAGATAATCTTTGAAATTAAATATATTTGAATGTACATTATTTAGCATATGAAGGCAATTAAATAGCATTAACAGAGTCAAACAAAGCAAATCGGTAAATTACTTCATATTCACGCACAATCAGTTTATATAAGTATATATAGATATTTTTTTCATTTGTTTATAAAATATCATCTTAAAAGTTCAGCTGTGCATTTTCACAACAATGAAACATTTATGCAGCACAAAAAAGTTGAAGGAGTACATTGCACAAAAACTACTTTAACACACTGGACAATTTCACTTTTCTCACATTTAGAAAAATGAAGCTTTAACTTTCAGCATCATTTTATGGAAAAGCATAATTTACAGTACTACCAAATGAATTTTTGTTATCTTATTCAAATAATGTTTGTAAATAACTTCAATAAAATGATATAGGAATGGTCATCATATTATATAAAGAGTAACATATAAATAAAGCATAAAATACTACAATAAAATTTTAATTCAGAAAAATTAATATATGATTAAATAAATATTTTTAATTTGTGTTTTTAAACACATTAAAAACATAGTATTTAGTTAATAAATTGCTTATGCTTAGAAAAATTATAATGATTTAAACACATACCAGATTAAAAATTAAATGCATATAATAAAGATGAATAAACAATAAGAAAATGAAATACAAGTTGAAGCTCTAAAATTTACTGAATATTTATGTTTAATATATCACTGAAAAATGAAGCATAATCAATGACCTTACCCTCATTTTATATTTTTGTAATCATTTGATATTTCAATATCAAAAGATTGTCAGTAATATGCTAAATTATAGCATTCATCAAAATTTTTAAATGCCAATTATAAAAAAAACCATTGCAAATTAGAAATAAATTATTATTGAAAAGATATAATAGCTGCTTAATATACTGAGGATGAATATCAAAACAATTGCTAATTAACAGTTACTAAAATTATATTCTTTAATCTTTCATTTTCTTTCTTTTTTTTATCATTTATAACATTCATTAGTTAAATGTGTGTGATTTAATTTACTTCAATAATTGTAAGTAGAGATTTTGTAATTAATTTGTACCAGAAATAATTTTTATGGAAAAAATGTTCCAAACAATTTGTTTAGCTGCAGAAACTTTGATACTACCAATTTTGAATATATTATCAATATATCATAAAAATTTAAGGTCATTTAGAAGACAAATTAACAGTAGATAATTTTGTAGCTTTACATGTTGATAATTATAAACTGCAGTTATTTTGTTATAGCTTGATAATATGCCATATATTTACTTTTTAATACAAAGATTTACATTGAAAAAAATTGAATAATCATGGAAAATAAAATTTAAGGAAATTATAATAATCTTTTGGGCAACTTATTATCGCCTTAAAGTAGAACAATTAAATGGCACTGCTGCATGAGAGTCTATTCACAACCGAAAGCCCATAATCATATTACTGCAACACACTGTTCTGAATGTGCAGAGCAAATAATGCATTAAAGCATTAAGCAATTTTAGATTACTTTCAATCTAATAATAGGGTTTTTTTATTGGAGCATTGTCAAAAGTCATAACAAAGCCTCTTCATGATTTCATCTTTATAAAAAGATAATTGTGATATTTTTATTTGAAAAGAAAATTCACCTAAAAGTATATATTTATAATTGAAATATTTACAGCTGGGTAGCTGGTTGGAATAAATTTTAATCATCAGAATAATAGCATGTTTGAAACAATAGAGCATATCTCCTTTATTGATGTACATTGTGGATAAAATTACATTTTCTTTTATGATATTCAAGAATTAATAATCAATAGTTCTATTACTAACAAATAATAAAAAACTTAAGTTTTTATGAAAATGGTGAGCAAAAACAAATCATGATTCCTTGCAAAACTTGATGACAATGAAATGATGGAAGACAAATTAACAAGATCGTTATGAATGGAAATTCTACAACATGCATATCCAGTATTAACAACATGTTAACTAAATTAAAAGAATATGATGCATTTTCTTTAAATAAAACAGAAAATAATTACAGCATATAAATAATAATATACAATATGAAACATAAAATAAGTAGTACAACTTCTCCAACATAACTTTAACTGCAAAAATTTATCTTTGTAAAAGACTACTAAATAAAACATAACTAAACAAACAGAATTTTAAAATCAAAGTATTTAAATATAAACTTGTTTGAATAGAGTTAATAACACAGATAATTTAAAATAAGCATTTTTAAACCATTGGTCTGAAACATATTCCACAATGCCAACACTTTCAAATAATATTGCATTTATCCATATTTTTAAAAAATTAATACTTACAATATGTACAATTTGCTGCAGCAAATGGGCAGCTACGTATGCAAGAGGACTAGTTTATTTGCATTTCAAAAAATCAAACAAAAGTGCGACAGAGAAAAAATTTGCTTTTATCTATAAATACTTAACTATTATTAAAGACGAATTTTCTTAATTTATTTTGAAAAATATAGATTTTTCAATATTTTCTATTGTGCTTCTTTTTGACTGAAGATGAAAGTCAATTAAAGGCACCATGTTAACACTTAAGTCTTTAGCCAAAACTGAAGTTTAAGAGGTGGATTCTGAAAATAATAAAAATAATTATTTACATTTCTATCCACAAAATCTGCAATTCATAGGATTATCGATTTTATTTTATATGCATTCTCAATAAATTAATTATTTTAACCTATATAACTATATATCAAAGTATTACTTAGACATATATATAGTTATATAAGTTAAAATAATTAATTTATTCAAATTATTAATAGAAGATATTTTTCAATAAATATTAATATTGTTCAATATTTTCTATTCTATACTGAAATAATCAATATTTTTTAATAAATATAAATATTTTTCTACAAATTAGTCGTATAAAGGGTAATAATCTCTTAAGCAATCAAACCAAAAATATGAATTTAGCTAAAAAAAACTGCAGACTTGTTGATTTAGTAAGCTTATTTTAAAATAAATAGAATTCAAGTCCTTTCAAAGTTAATCAGACTATACAATTTTTATATGCTTTGAATACCTAGAAAATGATGAAATTTAGCCAATTCTTTTTCCTAGATTCCTTTAATTAGTTATCTATTTTCAATTCTGATAGCTTCTTTTTATTAGAAGCTACTTGTACTTGTTTATTTTTTTAAATTCCTTCTTAATCACTCTGCATATAACTTTCACACACACAATGTTTTTGATTTAATTTAGTTTATTAATTACATATATCTTATGGCACTATTGTTATTCATTTTGCTTCATGAAATCAGAATTTTAGAGATGGAAATCACTGAAATTCATTTATTCAAATGAAAACATCTAATGACAATTCAGAGAGGTTATTTTTACAAATATAATAAATTGCACAAATAACACTTAAACATAAATGGGGCAAGTGAAAAACATTTACTCATTTTAATCAATAAGAACATTATAAATATATAAGCATAACTCAAGTTTTGCCATTTGTAACTAATTAAATTACATTAAAACAAAGTTAATAATTAAGTGGACATTCAACTTGATATCTTCAACCAAAGTTAACACTTTAGCTTAAAAATTTAACTAGCAAAATGAAAATAATGAACATTTACTAATTTATAAAGAAACTTGGTTACACAATTTAGCTACAGAAATTGCACTCTATTTACAAAAAGATAAAAGCTGATTAAATATTTAAATATTTTGACTTCTAAATTTTAAAACAGGACTGATCAATAGCAAGACATGTTTTTAATCATTTCAAAATAAAATAGGAAATGAATATAATACAATTTAAGGCCATAACTTCAAAACAAGAGTATAACTAGAATCTAAGCTTCTTATAATCAACAGTCTACTGAGGACCACAGTTTACACTGGAGATATCTACTCATTAAATCATGGGAATACAGTGTTAAAGAAAATATCTTATCTACAGCTAAGTGTGATATTAGACACATAGAATTCAGTTCCCAAACATGCTTGATAATTATTTTTGTTTCTCAAGGATATAAAAGCATAAGTAAGATTTTTCAGCCATAGGATCTCACTTCAAACTAATAGAGCTGCAAATGATGGACTAAAACAAGACTGTTGAACTTTCATTAACAAAATTATAGCATATTACTATGAAATACCAGTTAAAGTTAGGAGCAAACTTTAAATCATTAAATGTAAAAATTAAATAATTTGATATACCTTAAGTAATCAAATTTATCATTTTGATTTCTAGTTTGATTTCAAATCAGTATTAGCTTTTCACAAAATTAAGGCTAACTTGGATCAAATTGATTTTGAAAAATAGAGATAAACTATTTTGTATTTAAATTTATATTTTAATTTTTTGTTGTTAACTTTTTAAAATTAAACAATTTAAATTTTTATTAGATATAACTATAATTTTCTACACATCATAATAAAAAATTAAAATATGAACCACAATCACAATATTCAAATGTTTTAATGTATATGATAATCCATTTCACAAGTTGATTAAAAATTAAAATGACTAAATTTAAATGTAGACAAAAATTTATATTGGTTCCCAGATTAATTTTTAATAAGTATTTAATAAAAAGTTTTTAACAAAATATGTTAAAAAATTACTTACAACTTCTTTATTATGAGATAACCATATTCTTTTCAAGCAATGGCTATCAGGAAGAAATTCTCCATTACACATGACTACAAGCTTTAAAAAACAAGAAAACAAGTGTTAAATTACAAATCATAACATTAAGCTACAAAAATGTAACAAAATAACATGTAACAATTTTTGCCATGTAAATGAATTTGTGAAACAGCTAACAGTTAAAATGACTGTCAAGTTATTACCGGGTTGGTAACTTTTAGCAAGGAACAAGAACTTTTGCAGTCATTGAAAATAATTTCTAAATAATGAAATCTAAATAAGATAAAACTTTTATTAACCAGAATGATTTTTAAAAATACAAGAATTTATTACTTATAAAACAATTTAAGACATTTTCACATATTTCATGAAAGGATCAAATTTAATTTATGACAGAACTTTAGGATTTGAATTTTGATATTTTTGGTTACATATTTTAAAGTCGATATTATTTTATGCATAATTCTCTTGTGTTAATTATATAGGTTTCTTTCTAATTTCTGTTGAATAAGATAGAGAATTTCAATTCCTTCATTTATATAATCAATTTGATTTTTGTGAGGGTTATGGCAAGGTTCAATATTAGACAAATCTGCATCATACAAAGAGTAATCCTAGAAGTAGAAACTGTGACAGTTAATTACTTAAATGTTTAAAAGATAATAAAAAGTATTTTGTATTAAAAAATTCAATAAAAGTTTAAGTAGAGTTTAAAAAAAACAAATTGCACATAGATATGCAAACAAATTTCTGTGCAGTTTAAATTCAATTAGATCTGGCAGACTTAAAATTGTACCATTAAAATGTGTACTGTATATGCTACATTACATCTGTTGCAAATTGGAGCACTTTGAAGAAAAAATAAATGCTTGTGTGTAAATTAAGCATGTCCAACATGAAAACATGTAAGTTTTAAATCAATTCTGTGCATGGAAATAACTGAAATTGGAAGAAAGGGAGGATATATAATTGTTTGTTTGCTTCTCTGCCAGTGGAAAAATAAAATTGTTGACAATTTGTTTAATTCAAAAAGTCCTAATGCTTTATGTAAAAAAAACATTTTTAGCAACATTAACTGCAAGCTTATTGTGACCAATAACCAACATTATTTATAACCAAAAAAAACATGTCAAATTGTTTATTTTTTTGGTATGCTTTAAAATTACACTTCCAACATAACAAGATGGCCTATGTCATTCAAATGGTCTAACTGCCTGATCACATTCATGCTATACGCACAGATACAATATTTTCGATGAGATTGCATCAGCTCTAGAGCATGATACAATTTTACAACTAAGCTGTGTAAGCAAAATATGATATATGAAGTCTCGAATAGTGAATTGTATTTCTAACAACAATACCACAACCAACATGACCAGTTGATTTTAGATCATCGGTAAATACAAAATAAGTAGGAAGAATTATGATAACCAATGTATGAGAACATCTGTTACAAAATAATAGGAAAGTGGTTGATTTACAACCAGCAAAGGGATTGTTTATATTTACAGTAGGGATGTTCCAAAATGGAAATTTCAAATCACCAGCAATTTGGATTTGTAAATCATGGAACTCAGATGAAGACAAAGGTGAGTTAGTACACTTAAAAAATGGTTATATGCTACATGGCCATACATTAGAGTCTCTTTGGAGATGGATAGGTATGATAGATATATCTCAATTTTTTACACATAATGACTCTCATATACTAAAAAACAATACTGGGATGTTAAAATTTGATTATTCCATCCCATTATTTAACTGTAAGAAGAAAATATCATTTCTATATTCTTTCCTTTTCTTATCTCCAACTGGAATGAACTTGCTTTCATTCAAATAAACAATGAAAATTTTATAATAACAAGTTTATAAAAAAATGTTTTTAATAAATATTTTGCATTATATCAGGGGAAACTTTTGTTTAAAATTAACTGTCTACATACTGTGTTGGAAATGAGTAGAATAAAAATATATTTATATCCTGTAGATATTTTCTTAAGACTTTTTACTAAAGACATTCATGCAGCTTTAGATTTTTAATCAAAGGAATTATTGGTTTCACATGATTGAGGAAAACTATTAAAATTCTAAGTTTGCAAGGATTAAAAAATATTTTACAGATCTAAGTGAAGATGAGGTGATGATTGCATTGGGCAAACAGTGGTGCATTGAATAATAAGCAGAATTTAAGCCATTAATGAGAGGCATAAATTCTACATACTATTTAACTTATATAACTCAACCAAGATTATTTATATTATTTTCTTATTAATACAATTTAAAATATCAATAGTAAGAAAACAAATTACAATAATATTTTCATGTGACTGTTGTGGTTCACTACATATGAAAAATGTACAATTATCTGAATCAATTGAGTGTTTAACTGTTAAAATTTTCCATTCAACATATAATTTACTAGCTTTTAAACAAAAGACTATTTATCTTTTGTTAAATTTACTGAAATTCTCAAATATACACAAGTAATTTTTAAATGAACTTATATTCTTATTGATAACAAATCTACATACAGAAATAAAATATCTAAACTTACTTCACTGTTTGAAGTATGAGGCCAAACTTTCTTAATAAGTTTTTTTAAATGAAAGACTTGAGCTCGTACAGAGCATCTTACAAACTTCATTAAAGGATATTTTGGACCTCTATTATTACCATCCCTAGTAAAAAAGAAACAAAATATATAAATAGAAATAGCCTTTTAAGGAAAGGGGAAAGAGAAATATATAACACATAATAAAATAAAAACTATTTATATAATATAAATATATATAATTAAATGCACAATAATATGGATCTATTTTATTTAAAAAATTACTATAAGCTAATATTTTAATTTCATAAACTAAAAATAAAGACACATTTAAAATTTTTTTTAAAAAATAGTCTATAAAAAATATAAGAAGAGTCTTTAATATATAGTTTCAAATTTTTTTATTGCATATTATTTTTCTCTGATAAATTTATTATAAAGTAACAAATTTTATAAAATAAGCTCTTTTAAAGAAGAAAAGTAGGAAATTTAATTAGTTGCTTTTCTAAAAGTTATGGAAAGCAACTAAATTCCTGAAATTATAAAAACACAATGCTAACTTTCAAAAAGACATTTTATTAAAAATCATTTTAAATGTTTGTTTTTCCAATACTTTTAATTACTGATGCTTTTTTAGGCATTACAAAATCAAAAGACAAAAATTTTTTTAAAAAAATCAAAAAACAAATTTTAAATTGATGTAGAAAACAAAAAATTAGAAAATTTAGCAAATATATTAATTAAAATGTAGCATAGAATGTATGTAAATTACTCAAATGGTTGTAGGCAAATATGAATAAGTTCATCATGCATAAAATAATGTTGAGTTGATAATGACGAATCATCAGCATCTTCTAACATTCCATCGATAGAACCTAGAAAATTTTTCATATACTTAATGAACACATATTAAATAAATTATTAACCAGTGAATAATAAATTTGAACATTATCCAATCTTAGTATACATTAACCAATCTAAAACAAAGTTAATATAAAATTAAGAATAAAGTTTGTAAAAGTATGTAAAAATGAAAGTACTGTAATTTGATTTTTTCTTTTCATAATTAATAAACATTAATTTTCCAACTAAATTTACTTGAAAATAAAATAAAAATGAAAATTTATGATTTTCTTTAAATTTTTATGTGGTTCTGTTAATATTGTGTTTCTTTTGATATAAGTATTTCATCGATATGCTATTGGAATATTATTATTTTAATAATAACCATACAATGTTTATCGAATATAAGGCCAAGAAATGATATCTGATTAACTATGGGAATAGTTGTGCCTGATATCTTAATTTCTGGATCAGGATGAGGCCCAGTTTTTCTGCAAAAATGGATACAATTGCTTTTACAAGGGACAAAGTATGCCCATTTTCATTACACCAAGCAACTAGATTATTGACAGCAGTTTGTAATTGCCGTTCAATCAGTCGCATATTGGAACCTTGGCAAGAAATTTGGAGATCATCAACATATGTTCCATGGACAGATGGTTGCAATATATGAAGAATGTTGCTGATGCAAATATTAAAAACAGTAACACTTAAGGCACTTCCCTGAGGAACCCCCTCACATTGGATAAATGGATTAGATAAAACAGATCCTATACAGACATTAAAAATGTGAGAACTTAAAAAACTCTGAATAAAAATGGGTAAATTTCATCAGAAATTAAAATTATACAAAGTTTGAAGAATTACATAACGCCATGTCTTATCATAAGCTTTTTCTATGTAAAAAAATATAGACACCAAATGATGTCTCTGTACAAAGGCATTCTAAATTTGTGTTTCTAGGTATGCAATATTGTCCAGAGTAGATCGACCTTTCCGGAATCCACTTTGATAAAGAGATATGTACTGATTGTCTTCAAGTACATAAACAAGATGGGCATTGACCATACACTCCAAAGTTTTAGCAAGGCAACTTGTGAGAGCAATTGGACGATAGATTTGAGGATTAGTTGGATCTTTCCCAGGTTTAAGAATTGGAATAATAATTGCTTTGCTCCAAAGACTGGGATAGACATGTTCGTTCCATATTCTATTGAATAGAAAAATAATGTTTATTAAAGATTCATGATTAAAATGACAAAGCATTTTATATGAGATACCATCTGGTCTCCCGGACTAGTATTTTTAGTTTGGGACAGAGCTCTCTGAAGTTCCAGCAAAGAGAAATTGCAATTACATGGATGTATTGCTTTATCATGAAACTTTATAGGCTTCTTTTCAGCTTGCTCTTTGGTTCTGAGAAATTTAGGATCATAAGAGGCTGCACTAGATACCCTTGCAAGTTTCACCTAAAGGATTGGCAATATCATATTGAGAAGAAATTGTGTCAGCTCCTGTGCATAGTATTGGGATAGAGAATTCCCTATATAAACCATTGGAAGCTTTAACTTTCTTCCATAACTCTTTGCTGGAAGTTGATGTGATGGAGGAAACATATCTTATCCAAGATTATTTTTGACTATTTCTCCATACTCGACGAGCAAAAGCTTTAGCTTTTTTGAAAGCCATAAGGTTTTCCATGGTAGGGCACCTGCGAAAAACAGTCCACAACTTTTTTTGTTTTTCGTATGACACTTGGCACTCATGGTTCCACTATGGTTTATGATTTTTGCGTGGAATTGGGGAGCGCTTGGGAATTGTGTTTTTGGCAGCATCTAGAATATATCAGTTTTTGCACAGCATCATTGATATTATCACTTCTAGCCATGCTGTCAGTAATCACAGCTAATTGAGTGTAGAGAGACCAGTCTGCACGATATGAATAAGAGTGGAAGACTTGTGGTCTGCTTATACCAGTTTGATTTATAATTAAAGGAAAATGATCACTGTTATATAAATCCTTATCAACATTAGGCTTTACTGAAGGTAGCATTGATGGAGAGCAAAGAGCTAAATCTAATGAATGAAAAGTTCTTGATGGTTGATGGAAAGAGGTTATTTCTGTGGAATTTAGAAGGCAGATATTGTTATTAGAAATGAACTGTTCAATTGTGTTGCCACTAGGATGCATATTATCACTACCCCATGTTATGACCATTGAAGTCACCAAGTAAAATAAAGGGTGTAGGTAGTTGATCCAGCAAACTGTTTAAATCGCTTTCATGGATGATCGCATGGGGAGGTAAGTAGAGGCTACAAATAGTAATGAGAGAGGTTGAGTGTGTGTGCGTACTGCAACAGCCTGTAATGATGTGTTAAGGGATTGTATAGTGCTAGGAATATTACAAGACACAAGAATGCATACACCTCCAGAAACTGAATCATGATTAACATCTTACCTCACACAATTATATCCACGCAATTTTAAACTGTACTGAGGTTTTAAGAATGTTTCTTGGATGGCAAAACAAATTGGATTATGCAGGTTTATAATCGTTTTTATATCTTCCATATGAGTGCGAAAACCTCGACAATTCCAAGAAACAAAGGTTCCCATTAAGCTAAGCTGAATGCTCTGGCACTGGAGCAAGCCATTTAGGAGTGTTTCATCATCTGATGGGTATACATTCTTTATACCTGTCTTAGAGGCAGTTGAGCTTTTTTTACTCTTTAAATATGGTTTATGAAGCCATTCTTTTGCATTCTTTAATTTTAGAGATCTTTGAGACTTAGATTTTGCGAAAGACAGTGGAGAAATTCCTTTCGGAATAGGTGAGACATTTATATTAGAAATATTTGAGGATAAGTTTGGAAAATTTTAGAAATCTGTTTGGGTACTACAAGATTTCATGACTTTTAAATTGCTTGTGAATAGCTAATACCTTGATTAGGGGTACGGGATGATACTCTGTATGCCTGGCTTCAGGGTAAGATAAGTTTTATTTTATTTTCACAGTAATAATTTCCTTTTCTAATATCCAGGTTGGGCATGACCGGGAGTATGATGGATGTTCACCACTGCAGTTGACACATTTTTCTTATAATTGACACTGACTACTGTCATGTCCAACAGATGCACATTGAGCACAAGTCAAATGTCCTCTACAAGTAGTTTTTGCATGGCTGAATCGCTGACATTTAAAGCAACGTAATGGATTTGGAATGTATGGGCGAACACTTCAAATTAGGTAGCCAGCTTTAATAGATTGAGGTAGTATAGGAGTAGTAAACGTGAGTATAAGGTGCTTAGTTCTTATAATTTTGCCCTCTCTCCTGATTGTAATGCGCTGCACATGTTGAACTTTTTGGTCAATGAGATTATCCAAAATTTCCTCCTCTGAAATATTAAATAGATCATCTGCTGAAATTACTTCCCGTGTAGAATTTAACCTGCTATAAAGAGGTACTATAACATCTATATTACCAAGACATTTTAGTTTTAGGGTGGCTTTGGACTGTTCAATTGATAAAACTTCAACTAGAAGATCACAAGATTTCATCTTGCGAACATTTTTGACATTTCCAACTGTACCAATTAGACTCTTATTAATTAAGAAAGGGGAAACATTATCAAAATTGTCCTCAGTTCTTTTAAGAACAAAATATCTCTGATCCTGTATCATTTGTTGCTCCATAGCGAGTAAAGAATTAGAAGTACATTCCATAGAAATAGATTAATTACTTCAAGGCTTGACTGCACCACCCACCACTGAGCCAAACAAGGGGATGCAGTATAACTGCATCAGTGCTAGCCAGACCTTATACACTTTCAATATATCTCTGACGTGGCCTTCACCCTTATCAAGTCACACAGCAGATATATGATCGCTTGATCCATGGAAGCCGATTGGTATGCTGAGGACCACAACACACCTCCCGTTTACATGAAGCAGAGGCCTAAGTAATGTGTTGGTCTCAGAGAGCCTCAATTACCAGGATCCTCCTTTCCAGGGACATGGGTATTCACACCCAGCACGGGTGATTTGTCCCCAAGAGAAGCTAATAGCAACAGGGCGACAATAGCTACTCAAGGGGAGCCCTCAACCTCTTACAAGGCAACCACAATGAGGGAGAAGAGGAAGAAAAAGCAAAAGAGGAGAGGAGAGAAGAAAAGAAAGAAGAGGACAGTTCACTAGGGTACCTTGTGATTGTGACACCCATATTTACCTAAAGAAGGTAAAACCCCTGAGGGGAATAGAAAATCGAATACAAACTTCAACACATGAATTTTATTAGATGAAAACAAATTAATTTACTGTATTAATTTATAATAAAAATAAATTATAACTCTTTTTCCCCTATTATACAACTATTAAAAAATTAGCTCCTAAATTAATATTTCACAATAATTGAAACATTAAATCAAAGTTTAAAAAAATTATATTAATATAAACAAATATAGTGTTTTTTCCTCGTATTATTAAAGAAACTTAACAAGCAAAATAAAAAATATATGAATTAGGAACTGAATTTGATGCAAGGAATAAATGTACTAAGCAGAATAATGATTTATAAACCCTAGATAATTTAAATAATAACTTACATTAAATATAAATTTTTCATTCACATCTTAAACCAATTAAAAAATGGAATTTAGATTGACAAAAATAAGGATGCAAAGAATATTAAAATTAAGCCCAAAGAATTAGATTGCTAATTTATATTTTTAATAAACAATAAATAAAAAAAACTAAATAAGGAGGAATTATACAAATGATACATATAGAAAATAGAAATTTTACTGGTAAATCGGAAGCAATTGGCATTATGGTGATAAAAAAAATATTTTAAAATATCACTAATGCATAATTTTTAACTTACTTCAAACCATTCAGTACAAAATAAGATAATTTGCTCGTTATAAATTATGAGTTATTAATTATGAATAATGAAAAAATATTTTTAGAATACTATAATATTTAGAATAATTTTTGCTTTAGGACACAATTTGATAATTTGTGAGAATCTATTTTTAAATTCAGATTAATCATTAGTTTTTATTATTATTTATACATTTTAGCATTTTAGTTTTTGTAAAAAATAAATGAATAATTTTTGGATTTTTTAAAAAACTATGAATTTTAAAATAAATTACAAATTAAAGCTTTATTTTAACAGAACAAGAACCTGTAAAGACTTTTAATAAGATGCAACACTATTTAGAATCTCCTGAATATACAGTTTATTTGATTTTACATTTCATCAGAGCAATATATTTTTATAGCCTATCTTAATTATATGCCACACACAAACATACCTTTATTATAATGAAACTAAAATAAGTAAAAATTTAAAAGTACAACGCAATTTCAAATAGCAAAACCATGGTTAATAAACTGACAAAATACTGTATTAAAAGAAATATAAAGTACTTTGAAATTAGATTGATATGAACAAATGATATGATTGTAACAAATTTATCAGTGTCTAAAACTAATCTACTAAAGTTTACTAGCAGATAAACTATTTGAAATAAAATTTAAAAGCTACTTGCCATCTTCATCATTATTTTTCAGCCCTCGCATTTTTTCAAAATCTTGACGTCTTTTCATTTCATCTAGATTGAGGGAAAAAATATATTTATGCAAAGTCTCTTAGAAAGCAAACAGAAAATAACTTTCACTTATAAATAACTTACTGTCCCAGAGTCCAGGAACAACTTTATACACAATATCTTGCAAAGTCCTATCAATTTTCAAATTTAGTAATGGTTGCGTTTCATGCACTTTAATATTGCACATTGGACAATACTTTGTAGTTTGTAGATATTTCACTATGCAGCTTTTACAAACTGAAAAAAATATATACATGAAGTCAAGAAATCTAAGAATAGCAATAAAGAAAGAATTAAATAAATGACATTAAAATACATACAGCATAATAGCAATCTTAAGAGAAATTAATTAAGAAGTAGTTAAAATAATAAGTTATTATATAAATTAAATATTATACATAATAAAGATTAACATATTATTATAAAAATTACAGTAAAAGTGATCAAAGATCAAAAGCTTATTTGCAATAAAAATTGTTTAAGATCTATACAGTTAAGTATTGATTACAAACTTATTTACATTATAAAATGATAGCTTACATATTAATAAATTGTGCATTTTAGTTTCATCAAGTTACAGAGCAGAATTTATCTTTGGCAAGAGATAAGGTAGGAATTTAAAAATTAAAAATAAAAATTAGAATAAACACATATTTAAGTAACAGATTTTTTATTATTTTACTAACATCAAATTTCAAATCTTATATATATATATGTTTATGTGTGCATATTCGATCAGTTTTTCAACATACCTCATCAGCAGTGATGAACAAGTAAAATTCAATATCAACTTTAGTACCTAGTTATCATAAATGCTTTCATGCAACTTCAATATTATGTTTTTCATTATAAAGACTCAAATTCAATTTTATCTTCATTTAAAAAAATTATAATTATTTCCAACAATTTTCATTTTACTACAAACATTTCATAACACACTAAACATCTTAATAAATTGTTTAATATAGCTTTGAAGTAACTAGAATTGATTGTGTAGTTACTAAATATTCATGTGTGTAAAAATTTAAGAATATTTTAGAGATCTCAATTTCATCTACCTAACTTCAGCACATAAAAAGCTCTCTATAAAATTTAACAAAACACATTATAATTTTACCAATTAGTACACTTTCAAGTTATACAGTACTAAAGAGATGTTAAAAGAAATGAAGGAAAAATTTATTTTGAGGTGTGCTAAATAGAAAAATTATCATATTATCAGCAGCAGTGTATTATCACAAGACTTTTTTTCAAGTAACAGAAAAAAAAAAAACATCGCATAATCAATCCACAGTGGTGTATAACCCATGATAATTTTCTTAGTGAATAGTCGAAAATATATACTATTTATAATGTGAAGACATATAAAATAAAAAAATATACAGTATGATTAAAATTATAAAAAAATTGTACTGAAAAAATATTTGATTAGATTTTATTTGAATCCACCTTATCACAAAGTGCCATAAACTGAGATGAAAGCACCAGAATGATCATCAAGAACAATAATTCCGAAAAGATTCTAATAAAACTTATTGATAACTTTTAAAACTAGGTTATGATCATTAGTTAAAAATAAAGAACATTTGTTTCGTTAATAAATAAATGAAAGAAATGGATTATTTTCAAACTGCTCATTTGATATATTATTGCTTTCATATTGTGCACACTTTGTTTTTCATCTAACATTAACGCAATTATTGCCATTGTTTTATTTGTATTCTCTAGAGGCTTTAGTTAAAAATCTGCTATTTTATATACGTTTGCTTCTACATGACAATATACAAATTTGAATATTTTTAGAACAAAATAATGCAAGTCAAGACAAAATACAAAATGGGGATAAGCTGTAGCAACAGTAATATCGTTCTGAGGGACTGAATTCATTCTTAAAACTGATTATAGTTGAAATAAGTAGCTGAATAGTTGTGCCACTTGTCACTTACTTTATAAAACATAAGCAACATTTCCTTAAAAATTTATAGTAAGCTTTTCTGAAAGAGAGTATTTTTCATCAGATTATCCATGGCAGCGTATAACATGCTTATTGAAATTTAAAACTTTTTAAAACACATAATCCGCAGATTATATACAAGAAAATAAAGTACTTAGAATCTCGATGAATAAAGTACTTAGAATTTTCAGATTATTTTAGTGGAATTTGTAGAAAATCAATTCATTTTTGAGAAACCAATTCAATAGAAATGATTCTTTTAATTTAGAATCTCAAAGGTGAAATGCAAATTGATATCGATGGGGAATTTTTAGTAAAAAACAATTAATTAAAAAAGGTATTATTTTTTAGAATATATTTCTCTTTCACAAATAAAATTTATAATAAAAAGAAAGTTTAAAAAATCAAATATTTATGTGATTAACATTGTTTGGAAACATTTATCTCTTTCTGATATGTCTGTAAATACTTGAACATCAATTAATGCAGTTTTAATAGGTATTTAAAATTTTCACATATTTAATATAACATTTTATAAAACAAAGGAAAAAATACTCATAGTAGTTTCATATTTCTTTTACAGCTATTTACATATAATTTAATTAAAAAAATTTTAAAGACAGATAAAATACAATTTTTATAGATAAATTAAATTCATAGTTCAAAATAAGGACATCGATTTTGGCATGTGGTACATGCAGAGTTCTGTTTGATTTTATTTTTAAAAAAAGCAAGTCACATTTTTGAACTTACTTCCAATAAATAATATAAACAAAATATTCTTTTTAATATTTTGAATATATTGGTATTTTGGGTATTAAAGTGTAAAATCTAATAATGAGTATAATTGAAAAGTAAACACTACATTTTGATTCAGATTTTTTCGTAGATCTTTTCTTTTTCAATTCAAAGGATCTACAAATAATTTCTTATGATCATCTAAAAACTTATAATCTAGCAAAACAAAATAACTACATGAAAAGAATCTTATCCAGTAAAATTAAATACTTTGGCAAATTTTGACACTTAAGTTTAAATTTAAATAAAACTAACATGTAACAAATTCAAAGATACTTACAGAAAACTGATATAATAAAAGATTGGAAATTAAATATGAGTCTTAAAACAATAAAATTGCTTCGATTCAATCCATTAAAAAACTGTTGCCAGTTTAAAAATTTAATAATGACATTTTCATTCAAGAATTTTTATGCAACAGTTTAATACTTTTTTTCAAAATGATTCTTTAGGAAAATGTCTAAATATTCTTAAAATTAAGTTTTATTTACAAATATTGCTCCTCAAAATTGTTATAATTATGCTTGTATAAAAAATATTAATATTAATTTTCTCTTAAATTTAAAAAGAAAAATGAAGTAGGAAGGAGTATAAAGAAAACTACACTATAGTGTTATTAGGAGGGGTTAAATCTTGTCCTAATAGCACTAATTTTTTTTTTTTTTAGGAGCTACGCATTACTGCAAAGTTTAAAACTAAGTATTGTAGAAACTACTATTATTTATGTTACTGACTCAGCTTCATCATTTGATTATTGCCTTCAATTACACATAATATATTTTCAAAGATTGCTTGATTAATTAAAAATCTTTCTATTATAAAAACCAATGTTATTCATATTGTAGTGTGATTTAGCTTTATTGATCTCTGACCAATAGAGCTAAATAAGATATTTTCATTACTTAATTAAAACAAAACGATATTTTAAAGACATCATAATTCATGTTATTGATCAATCACAAAGAATCATTATTGTTTATATTCTGTTTTATATATTTTCTAACAGATATTTTCCTTGAATATGTGAGGTTAACTTTTTAGCATTTTGTCATGAAACTTGGCAGTAGTAAGTACATAAATATGGATATTTTAAATAATAATTCAAAATAAAAAAAAATGGGAGAAATTGCTCAATTTCAACTAGCAAGAATATTGGAAATCACAACAAGCCTAAAATAAGTGTAGTAGGATTTAAAAAAAAAATCTATTAAGAAAAGATGGAGAAACAACTTTATGTCTTATAAACAAAGCTATTAAGACATTTGTAGGGAAAAATGACTTATAACATAAAAAGGTTTTATTTATTAATAAAAAAACCTTTTATATTATTTAAAGTTAAACTTGAATGGGCTTCTGTGTGCCTATTTAAGTTTATAAAATTCATGCTTTCAAACACATGCCACTATTAAAGTATGGAATTCACTATCTTCCTCTTTTTTTTAACTATCATTCTATCAAGATGTGTAACTATTTTTCCATATTTCATTCTAATTACTTCATTAAAATCCATTGCATACATATTTATTACTGACACAAATAAATTTGTTATAATTTTTCATCATTCACAAGACATAGATTAAAAGAATAACTGGTTTCTACAAAAAAGTCAAGAGATAGTTGAGGTAAATATACAAATAAATTAACATGATTTGAAATTTAAAAATTATGTGAGTTAGAGCTGTTTCAAAAGATAAATTAATATAACTTAAAAAGGGCACTCATTAATGTCATTTAAATTTGTCATAAACCTTTAAAAAAAAAAAAAAAAAAAAAAAAAAAAAGAAAGAAAGAAAGAAAGAAAGAAAATTTTTCAGTAAAAACATGTAATTTAATAACTTCCAATTATGCTTAGATAAGAAAAAAACATGTAAATTTTAGATATTTAAGTGATAAATACTAAAACTTAATTTGTGCCTTTGATTTGATAGAAAGAAAAAACTGTTAAGTTTTCTTGGTTGTTGCATGTCAGAACAATAAATATTAAACAAATCATAGAAAATTGAACTTAACTCTTGTCTGCAATAAGATCCAGATATAAAAATACAAAGTAGATTATAATTTCTTACAAATTTACTCACAAAAATTAATCACTACATATTACAAGGATGAATTTTACAATTAAGAGAAAGTCATTTTTTTATTTTCAATACTACAGTAATGTAAGATAGGAAGAAAATGTTTTGGTTCTAAACAACTTATAGAGTAAGCTGCAATAGCCTGTGGTTAGTTCGGGTATTTTTCTCATACTAAAAAATTAAGTAAGTTTGAATCCTGGCTTTCGAAGATTGTGTTCAATAAAAGCAACTGAGGAATTTTAAATATATTGTGGCTGCAAGGTTCTTCAATTGAAATGATACCTCTTGGGATGGTAGGTCAAGTATTCAGGAGTTTTCAGCTTTGTCCTTGCTTCTAAATTATAAACATTCCCAACCCAACTGCTTCCATCAATTGGTAGAGCCCAACTCCGGGCTAGGAACAGGAAAACACACTGGTACAACAGCAATAACTTTTAGATAATAATTCTAACTTTTATATAGCATTGACTGAACAATACCTTGTGTTTAGTTATAAAAATAAATCATCTACTGCCATCTCTCAATTTATTGGCTGGATTAAAAAATGCCCTGCATAATGTTATTATAATAGAGTTTCATTATTTATGTTTACAAAATTTAAAAAGAAAATGTATACAGTAAATAAATTATTTATTATACACAAAGATTAAGAAAGTTTTCTTAATATTATACACATTATATTAAGAAAACTTCACTTATATCTCAGTATTAAAAAATTATAATACATTGAAACCACATACTTTAACATAATTATTGGTTTCTAACAAACTAAAATATAGTTTTATTACGATACATCAAAAAGTTAAATGTGCTCATTTAATCAGACACTGATTTTAAAATACCATCTTTGAGCTTTTGTTCAGGTAACTTTGAAAACTTTATTCTTCTAAACTTTAAAAAGCAATTATAGTTTATGAGTAATATATTATTAAGAAATTATCATAATAGATAAAAATATAGTAGTAAAGCATACTAAAATCACAAGCTTCTGTACAAATTTAAAGTTGTTCTAAAGAAACATGTTATAATTATCTCAATAAGCAAGTATTAATACATTTATATTGTTTTGAACAAATGACTACAAAAGTTGGTTAGATTTACTTAAATGATTGATATTTATTATAAAATGATAAACTTGCTTCAACTTTTCTCCAATTTTAAAATTTCATTTGATATGAATATTAATAACTTATTTTTCAAAAACATAAGTAATAAAAAATAATTCATGATAAATTCTTAAAATTGTCTTTTCATTAATTTTAAAAACAATTAGAAATAGTTTATTTAAATATAATTGATATTTAATTAAACGATTCCCAAATGCTGCAATATAATTTTATGTAAATATTACTTTTGGAAATCTGTATAATCTAAAATACAAACTGAAATAAAATATTTCATATTGTTTTAAAACTGTTGTTAATTAATCTAGCTCTTAAAAAATGCACAAAATCTAGCTCCTCTCTCATCTGACAATGGCTAAATTGCTACACCAATTTAGAATAACTAATATATTTTAGTTTGCTCCAGCAATAATTAAAAATCTGAAAATGAAATACCTTGATTATATTCATTCAACACCTAAAACCAAGATATATATCTTTTATGCAAAATAAAAAGCCAAGATAAACTATGACGAAGCTAGTTTGTTGATTTATGGTTCTTTTGGAATACAAAAGCTAATTTTAATAGGACTCAACTTTAAGCAAATTCTGAAACACCACAAACATTCATGGTTTAGTTGAAAATCGAATCAAGGAACTACTGAACAGAAGGCTAAAGTGCAATCTATTCACCTGACAATTCACTATCAATGATAGATGAAAACAATAAAATCTTATTACTATCATAAATATTCAACATGATAGCATTGTTGGAGCAAGACTGAATAAATTTCTGCCACTTTATTTTTTGCATAATTTTTCAATCAATTTTAATTTTGAATATTTTAAAAAAGAAAACTTAATCAATTCTTAATGTGATTACTGTACTTTTATATACCATAGGGTTTAGATACTTAAGAACGCCACTATCTTTTCCCAATTCCTAATGTGGTTGCTAATTAAATTCCAAAACCTACATCAGCTCAAATAGGAAAAAAAATATCGCCAAATGGCTTTACTTTTTTTTACTTTTACTAAAAAATAATCTTTACCATCATATTCAACATCAGCCAATCATTGCCAAATTAGATAGAAACCTAAAATATAGGCCACCAAAGGAGAAAGTACACATATTTAAATATTTTCCTTTTAAGGTCATACATGTACAATAATTTACAACGTAATGAGTAAATATTCATAGTAATAAAATGAATGAACTTTATTTCTGAAAAATTAAAACACATAAAAATAGAATTAGTGACTTTAAATAACATCATATCAAAAACTGGATAAATAAATTTCGAACATAGAAAAATACAAATTTGAAGTATAAAACAATATAAAATAAAACCTATAATATAATTAATAAAATGCATAAAGTACAGCAGCTATATTTTTCTACTTAACTTCATTCACTGCAACATCATGATTTTGTGATATATTATTAATACATTAGAATGTATGTATTACATAAGCAATAAGGGAATGATTTTCTTACATTCACAACCATGGAAATCGTCTTTTAAGAAACCAATCAACAAAAAATTATAATAAAGCAGTTTTTTAAATTTATAGTTAATTGCAATACGTTATTTAATATGAATTATAAATAATGTAAAACAATGCATGGTAACTTACAAGTATGCAAGCACTCTGTGATAGTAGTGGCATCAATGAAATATCCAGCACAGAGAATGCATACAATTTGTGGATTTAAGTCCCGTATGCATACTCTGTGCCCCTGAAAAGAAATAAACGGTATCAGACGAATTGCAAATTTTTTTATTGTTTGAAAAATAGTTTAGATGATATCACGTATATAATTCAAATTAAGCATCTTAAAACATGTATAATAAATGGGAAAAAATGCATAAAAAAATTCAAAATAAAATTAAATTGAACGTATACCAACTCCATATCCTATATCCAAAACCATTGAAGGTAAATCATGACAGCATACGCTGCAAAATTTTTGTTTACAACATAGGCCATTGCTTAAGAACGAAACCAGATGCCAGATTCAAAAGACAAAAACTTAATCATGTAGAACATATTCTAAAGGCTGATAAAGCAACTCAATTTTCATCATTTGTTATTTTCTAAAAAAAAATTTATATATCTCATACTGTCAATAATTAAAGAGTTATAAATTTCAATTTCATTATAGGAAATTTCATTTATTTTTGAATATCTTTATATCAAATGTGAACAACCTTTTCTCGTCTATTGTGCTCGCCAGCCCGCTTACATACGATGAACAAAAATTATTAAAAAAAAAATAATCATTCATTTATATTTCTTAATTGTTAAAATATGGTAAGCGCTTACAGTCAAAGGAGATATTTTGCGAAACGTTATAAAATAATTTAGTGTAAATTCATTCTTATACATTCATTATGTATGCTGTTTAGAACTCATGAGTTTAAAATAATTATCAGTGATTTAATGTTAGATGTATCACATA